>CM032886.1:14280000-14810000 GCA_019176425.1 Megalops atlanticus
AACTGTGCAGAAGTAATTTTGTAACAATTATGTGCCAGTGGCGACTTTGTCCATCCTAACGAACACATTGCTTTTCAGATTAGTTCTACAGAGAGGAAGAGGTTTGAGAGAGAGGTTTACTAATCAAATTTGTGCTTTATTAATTGTCCAATTTTATTTGTGTTTCTTTCACTTGGTTTCAGCCAAAGTAGCCAACATGAATGACTGAATGCCAGAGTAGAAAATGGCTTTTGTTGCTGTAGTTGATTAAAGGGTGTTTTCAGGAAATGCCTGGTAGAAAATACAATACTGTAACAGATATTCAATATGCAGTTTTCAAGATAATTGTCAAGATAATTCTGATAGTATCTGCTGCCTCATACAGTATGCCCCTAATTATACCAAGGCAAAACATCCATGGCTTCTCACATTCAGTTGGAATTGTCATTTTGCTCAGATAAATTATTTACACAAATTTTTGAATAAGATATATGCACACATGATATATTACTTATATGCAGCCTATATTGCATCGATGCAATTAATATCAACCAAAGAATCAATCATACTGTACAACTATAACAATTATATAGTTTAATGTAAGTTAATGTGCTTGCAGTTTAATGTATTGTTGATAGGCTTTTATCTTGTGTTTTTTAATTAGAATGAACTGTGAGAAAATATGAGTACATTATGTTGTGATACTTTGACCAAAACCCATTAAATTAGCATTACTATACCACAAGGTCGCCATTGGTAGCTCTGCTCAATTTTCCTCAAGCTACATACCGTAGCTGCTTCTGTACCACCTCCACCAGGAACAAAGAGAAATTTAATCAGAATGCTAAATGATTCCTGTGGGCACAGGAATATGTATCAGGAAAATAGATTAACTTTCACAGTCTAACAGCATTTCACTATTGGAATAGTCCTGTTGCATGTTGTCCTTCATTATGAACAATGATCTATTAACTATAACTGCCAAACTCATAATGTTGTATTAGTAACAAAGAAAATGTTGCTAAGATTTGGCATTAAAAGTTAAGAGCAAAGCATATTGTGGTTTGATAGAACTAGGGCCTAAGCCTAACTTCCAAATGAGAATGTCTTATGGGGTTGTTCCTTTTTTATAGTGAACTGAAGGCACGCAGTACCCCCACAGAGTATTCCCTGAGCCCTATTTGTGCCACGCAGTGCCTGTCCCTTGTCTGAAATACTGTTGGCTGGTTGCTGGATTACATAGTGAATAAATTTAGGCAAGCCTATTTCCTTCCTGCCAAGTGTTTGACCTTTTTTAAGGGATAAGTTGCAGGCAGGAACTGTTTTCCAGATGCCATCCAGAGATTACAGATAAGTATTCTTGTAGGTGATGTGGAAACTGTGGAGCAGTGCTGACTCTCCATGAACCGGAAGTCCATGGTTTATTGCAGTCACAGGAATTGGGCTTCATATACAGTACATTTATATGTTTTCTGTCTTGATGTTGCAGCAATGTAATAGATGTTTTCTAAACAAACAAAATGCAGTGTTCATCTTAATATCAAATTTCTCAAGAGTGCACAAGTGCAAGTTACTGATGGCTGAATTTGTGGCAGATAAAACTTTGTTTTGAAAGTTGTTGCTCTATTCCTTAAGACTGTAATTGTTACAGTCTGCAAAAAAATATCACATGTAAGTGATTTTTTTCCCTCTCTTCATTTTGCATGGAGGACTTTTTTTTATCATTTACAGCCTTTCCTTTTGCATTCTTGATTGAACAAATCAGTGTGGCTTCTAGAAGAATGTATAAAACATCTTAAAGTAACTGTCTTGTTTATTAGCTGGATGCAATTTAGTTAAAACAATGGAAAATTCCAGACATCAACATGACCAGATGCCATTGTTCCAGGGGCCTCATTCATTGCCAAATAATATCCTAAAGTGGGCGTAGGAGTGTTTTTATGCACAATAAAGAAGATTTACCAAGGATGTTCTGTACCTTCGCACCGACATTCACACATAGGAACATTTCTTTATAGCTGGATGACAGTAGTGCATGTTGTACTAACAGCTCAGTATAGTTGTTGTGAAGATATAAAGTGGTCTCCATGGCTTAGACTTGGCTTAGAAGTGAGTCCCTCTCTCCCATACTAGTCAATGGTTTTGTCATGCATGGCCCCTGTTACACCTGATGACATGATAAATTATACTGTTGTTCGTGGTCTTTGATGTACACTTTTTAAGATTGCAAAATGTATGTATATTTTCTCCCCTGTACACTTCGGACAGATCTTTATTTTGGTCTCAGTAGTAATGCTCCGTATTTTGCTCTGTTCACTGCAACAAAATATTATAACTTTTATGTATTTATTGTAATGAAGATGAAAAGGAATACAAGGCCTTTACGGGTGAAAACAGTCTGACTTTTCTAGTACTCCTATTCCATTCAGTGGCTTCCAGTACATTCAAGTGTGCTGAAAGCAAACATCCCTACAGTTACAGTCCTACTAAAATGAGAGATGTTGAGACTGTTGTGGAGAGTGCATATTGAGTCATATAGTACCATTACAGAGGAAGCTGTAGGTATTGTACAGCCAAGAAGTAATTGGGCTGTAAAGGAATAGCTCACTTACCCTGGGAACTGTGTGCTTTCTGCAGTAGGTCTGTCGTCTGATGTGGTAGGCATACACGCGCTGCATAGATCTTTGAATGCTCACTTTAATGTATGTAATACTCATTTTGTATTTATTTTCAGGTGTACTAAATGTCGGGTTCCAGAGTAGCTTAGTGGATAAAGCGTTCAATTCCAGTTGTATCATCTATCATGACTGGAAGCCCACTGCTGCGGAACAAATTGGCTCCGTTCTGTCAGGGATCGGAGTGGGTGTTTCGTCAGGTGTTGCTTGTCTCACTGCTCTCAGGCACCCTGTGACTCATCTTTGCCTGCAGATTGCTTGGATGACATCAGTGAAGCTGCTCCTACCAATAGGTGCTTAGCTCACAGTATAAAAAGAATGCTTCTGCATGTGTACAGTGGTCATCACAGAGAGATGAGCATAACATATCCAATCGGTAATTCCAAAATAGGGTGGCATAAAGGGAAAAAAAAGCGTAAAAATTGTACTAAATGTAATGTACAGCAGCTGAAACATCGCTGCCATGTTTTCTGATTTAAATTAAACGATTAAGGTTAATGAGGGTCTCTGTTTCTCCTCTCCAAAGGCCATACAGGGTTAATTAGGAATTTGCATATTTATATACAGTATTAATCACATGTATGGTATTCTGATGAATTTTAAGTGATGTCGTTTGAAGTGCCTAGCAGTTTATCTCTTAATTTGAAGGTGTTTTGATCATGAAAACATTCATCATCATATTGTTAACGTCCCTTATAAAGCTTATGTCTTAAGAAATGTAAAGATTCAGTCTTCAACTAAAACACAATTCAGCTGCAGTTTTATAAATGTATGTGTTTACTACAGGATAGCAGCAGTCAATACTGAAGAACCTTCATTTCAATTTTTCATCGAGCAAAAACACAAGCTAATTTAAAATTTGTTCTAACATTGTTTCATGACCAGCGCTATTTTAATTCAAGTTGCATACAAACCCCATAATAAATTTTGTTTTCAAACAAAAATTGAATGAAATCAAGTCTGTTATAACACAATTTTTCCAGAGATGCTAAATATGGACACCATGCTGTGATGTAATGACTGTACTGACAGCTCAGTCTACCAAAGGCTGTGTGGCTTGTGTCAGTCCTCCAACCCCCATCCCTTAACTAAAGGATTTGCTGAAAAGGTACATTTTATGCCTAGACTTTAAGACCAAGAGAGTGTCTGGATCCCAAACATGAACAGGTTGACTGTTCCATAAGAGAGGAGCTGAATAGGAGAAAGCTTGACTACCTGCAGTACTTTTAGTTACTCTTGGAATAACAAGATAGACAGCACCTTGTGAAAAAATTGAATGTGGGTGTTCTTTATTGCTACTTTGAAGGACTGAGTTGTCATGCTGTTAGGTAGGTGTTGATAATGATTTATAATGGTGTGCCAATAACTGGTAGCAGTTCCTTCAAAAGCTTTGTTGGTATGGGTCCTAATAAACAAGGAGACGACTTAGAAGAAGTAATTAAAGTAGTAAATTTACTAAATTCAATGAGCAAATGAGTTTAGACCTGAAGCTAGTGTTGGGGATGTCTCAGTATCCATTTGTTCTGAGACTGGTGGGACCAAGCTTATATCATGGGTGGTAGGAAAACTCTGGATCTTGTCTCTGATCCTCGTAATTTTGTTGTCAAAGAGATTCATAAAATAATTAATGCTACATATTACTGGGGTGCAGGGGTCATCTGATGTGTGACTCGTAGTTAGTCTAGTAACAGTGTCAAACAGGTATCTGTAGATATGTTTATTTTCTTCTGTTAGGGTAGAGAAATATGATTTAACTGTGGAAAGAGCATACTCATGTCTTATAGGACTGTCATTCCAGGCAAGAAGGAATGTTTGTGGAGTGAAGCGGCATTTCTGTTCAAGTTTATATGATGCTTGTTGAAGAGCATGGAGTGTTGTCATTATACCAGGGTGCTACCTTCCCACAATAAACTTTCTGATAGGTGCAGCAGTGTCAAATATTTTGCGCAAGGTAGCATTTACACTGCCCACCATTTGATCAGTAGACACTGTAGTTGAGCTATAGCTTAGATGTGAGTCAGAACTTGAGGGGTCTTCAATAAAGAGAATACATAGAAGACTGCCTTGCTGTGCTGTATCTGCTGGGGACTGTAAGCAAGGGTTAGCAATTTTGATTAGAAATTTAGAAGGTAAAGGGGTGTATTGCATGTTCTTTAGAGGATTTAATGCACTTTATTCTCATACCAAACAATGAAGAATTTATGAGTCAAGGAGCAACATGAACATATAGCTGTTCTGAGGTTTTGTGCCTTGTTAAATCTGAGGGAAAACTTTGATTAAGTTCACAATCTCGTTTGCAAGCAGTGGGGCAACAATTTGGTGTAGTAAGAAGCAGGGCTTGTAACCAAAAGGTTGCTGGTTCAATTCCCCAGTGGGGCATGGCTGTTGTATCCTTGGTAAAAGTACTTAACCTGCAATTGCTTCAGTAAATTTCCACCTGTGGATAAAATTGTAACCTATGTAAGTGGCTCTGGATAAGAGTGTCTGCTAAATGACAATAATATAATGTAATGGGTTCATTGGTCATTGATATTAACAAAAAGTGTTGTGTAAAAATCTAAAAAATAACACTTGCTAATACCCACTACTAATATTCAAGGACAGAAGTAAACTTTAACACTGAATGCCTCTCTTTCTTCATGTACTTATTTTACTGAACAGTTTTTTCGATCATGCTAAATTTCTTTAATGAAAAGCTAGGAATTTTTTCAGTATTTTGACCAGTAAAAAATCAAACATTTTTTTAGAAGTGATGGTTCACTGTCCCTTAGTAATAAGTGATCTCCAATGTAATTTAAATTAAAACAAAAATGCCAGTGCCTGTGAAATGTGTAATGAATCGTTCAAACCATAAAGGAATAGCAAATGATTTGTGGTTTTATAATCAAAAGGCTTTAAACCAACACCTACAAAGGTTGTGCTTTTCCTTTGTCAAAATTCAGAAAAGGAGACTGCCTGAATCCTCATAGTGCCATTCATACAGATCTTCCTTTAAATGACAAGCTTTTGTGCTGGTTTCCTTTTGCTGATCGGCTGAAGATGGCACTTTTCTTGTTTTCTTTGTTGCTGTTACGTCCAAAAATGGTGAGCTGATGATTTGAGAAGACAAATATATGTATTTTACATTTCACATTCAGAAATATGTTGACAAATCTATTCAAGATGCATCAGGTTTGGCAAGTGCTTTCTGGCATGTAATGACATTTCTTAAGAATGTTTTATTATGCATACTTGAGAAAAATATGTTGTTTTTCCCTGACATGGAAAAGCAGGCTGTCCTTTTCCCAGGGCAACCTTACTGAGGCTGTGTTACAGACTCTGAAGAGCCAAGCCTGTACCTACATACATACAGAACATCGAATGGTGCTATTGACACCTGACAATGAGTGATTATAGTTACTGTATCTTGAGTGACAGGCCTTTATATCCTGTATCTTTATATCTTATCTTATGGCTGTCCTTTGAGATGTTACAGTACAGTAGAAGAGGAATCGTGTTTTGATGTTTGTTTCCATTAGATATGAACATCAGACAATTGCATAATGTGAGGGTTTGTTTTGAATCAGTTCAAATTTGGAAAGCCTCTCTGTGGCTTTGTGTTTTATCATAAGAATGTTATCATGGCCCTGATTGCCTTGCCTCAGTCATTAGGGATGTTCCGTAAGCCAAATTAATAACCCTGCTTTTTTGCACAATGGTGGCGTTTAGACCACCTACTGTACTGGAGCTTGTCGTAGCTGCCATGAACGAAACTGTGAAAGAACATCTTTTTTAAGTGGGTTCCAGTGTGCACTTGTAATTTTGTTGTCACGAACCAGGGGGAGAAACTAAGGAACACTACTAAGGAAAAACTGAGGAAGCCCCACTCAGTGTATTTTCTGAACCCCACCCCTAGCCCTAACAGGAAACAGCTTCCCTGCATTGCATCGTCAGCAGTCTGAACAGAGGGAGGGTTTGCCCATAATCCGTTCAAGCCTCATGATTACTATCCTGCAAATCATTGCATTGGTCACATGTCCAGACAGACGAGGTGGTTAAGGTCAGTTTGATGCAGTAAAGGGGGAGAGAGAGGAGATAGAGGGTGGGGAATTCCGATGCTGAGGAAGGCAGAGGACAGTCCTTTTTAATTAGCTGCAGGGTCCCAGGCAGTGTCTGGATCAACCAGGCTGTAGTAATAGGTTCGATAAGCGGAGGGATTTTAACCCCACAAGGCTCCCGACGGCTATTTTTATTCCATTTAGTTAATTAAACAGTCTGCTCCAGCTACCGTGACTTGCATACTTATTTTTTTTCTTTTAACAAAGCACTAGGTGTGCTGCCATTTGAACGCCTTGTATCTTTGTGTGTGGAAACATTCCTGTTGATGCTAAACTAAAACCATGCTGATTCATCTATTTAAATAGTGTTTGCTTGTGCTTCCTAGTTTCATATATGCAGCATCTGCAGATTTGGTCAGATGTAAACCATTACTCACTCATTAACTGATTATTAATCGAGTAAAGTGGACAGCATTATTTGTCTTGCACACAGAAGCTACCCCTACACTGGCTGCCTCCTCCCTATGGAGGAATATGATGTTGATGGACACACCAGACACAGCACTGAGACAGTCTCTGCTCAGATGTAGCTGGGGATATATGAGAATACAGTCAATTGATGACGGTTCATATTTAAGAGTGACTGTGCTGTCATAAATTTAATGCTGCGTTTGATGTAATGCTCATCATTCTGTGCAGCTTGAGCTCCCAAACTTAGGATTTTCTGTACCGTACCATGGAAGTCAATCTAGAGCCTCTCTGCGGGAGTGTGACCACTGCAAGACCAAGTCTGTACCCTCATAATCATTGTCTGATTTTCTTTACCTTTGGGCACAAATTATTTTAATTGGCAGTAGACTTAACAGACAGGTGGTTAGTTTTACAGACTTGAACACTAGATGTAGAGAGGCTCATAAACCAATTAAAGTGTACATGAGCAGAGGTCAGAAGCAGTGTCAGAGCACATTTCATAACCCAGCATCTAACCTCCCTGTTCTGTAAACCATGCCTATCGTTTGCATTATAGAATAAGCAATAGCCCATATTTTATTGCCTGTCTTCTGCCCCTGTATAGGTGAGCTTAAATTGGCTGAAGATATATACCTCTGGAAAAAGAAAGAGAGAGGGATTGCTCAAGTAGTACTTTTGCTTTAACCTGACATTAGGTTACATAAGCTGCTGTGCAAGGCAAGATGGACATACTCGGTGGTTGAAGGAGCAGGGCACGGAGTGGCCTCCTGAGAGTGCCCTGACCGCTGATACGTCCATCACTCCCGCTGCACACGCCTGGCTGACAGGGACTCGGTGCTTGATCTGCTGGTAATGGCACGTCTGGGGAGGTATTAGTCTTTTTCCTCCATCTGCAACTCTGTGTTCATTACAGAGATCTAGAAAAGAGCATCAGATGTCCTGAGGGCCTCAGTAAGTGTAGGTGAGATAATGAAGTGTTCGGTGTCAGTCTGGACACATACATGCATGAATGCACGTAACAGAGTATGCAGAGTAACAGATTATATAAAAAAATGAAAATGTATTTCTCCTGTTGTGCAGAAAATTCAGATACTCCAGTTGCACTAAACTTGTTGCCTTTGGAAATTCCCCTGGACTTGAATTGTGCGTTAGTGTGTGAAGGAAAACAATTTGTTGAATTTTGGGTCTCGTTGTATGGAAAGAAAATCAGAATGCAGGATTGTATGTCTGTATACACTGGAGGTACAAATACTGTTGGTATACATATGTACATACACCCACCTACACACACACACACACACACACACAGGTATTTCTTTTTGTTTTATCATTGAGTACCCCCTTGCAGCCTCTGTGTTTGTGGTACACATCTGAGGCGAGGCTCAGCAGTCTCTTTGCTCTGTTTGATCCCCAGCTGAACACTCACAGGGAATGCCAGTCCCCCCTGCCAACAGTAACACTAATTGTGTGTCAGCTGACAGATGTAGCACCTGAAGTTTCAAAGACACACAAGGAGCAGTAATGAAAATATCCCTGTAAATGTGAGGGAAGGACCAAGCCGAACAAAACAGGAGACATCAAACACCAGGAAACCCGCATCATTTCACAATCGCAGCTATTAAATCACATTCGACAGGCTCGGTTCATGTCTGTGTGCCTACAGCTTCATCAGACAAAGTAGGCCATATCACCTCCGATGCACTGACAAGCAATTTTTTAAAGTGAATGGTATCTTTAGCCATTTGAGGGAAAAAAAATGAAACTGAAAAGCCTGCAATCCACAGAGGGATGGCTGGCCTGGCTGACAGAGGTTACAGTGCTAGGCTTTTCGGTTTGTCCGCATTTTCTGTTAATGGTGTGCAATCCCGAGCACCGGAAGTTTAAATGGATGAAGTCAAGACCCAGAGAAAATCAAGTCATCTGTTCATCTCCCTCAGCCAAAACACCCTTGGGGGGACCGTCTGGAAAGCTGGAAATGTCAAACTGCTTTGTCACGTTCAATCTTAGTCACAGAGACTGCCCCAGGAGCGATGCGTAGCAACCAGCTCCGAGACACTTTTCTCTTTCTATTTATTACTCTTGAGAACCAGTGTACATCTGCTGTGATCCACAGCAAGCCAGGCTGTCTCTGTGCAGGGTCTGGGCCCTCTTTTCTATTTACAGGCTCCTTGGAGCTGAACCGTCTGATTGGCTGATCCATCAAATTAATTCCCTTTGACTCATCTGCATTCTTTTTTAAAACGCACACTTGGAGGACAGAGCACAAATGACCGAGCACTGGTACAACCACTTACTATGTAGGTGTACTTTTAAGATTGTCATTCATTTTCTGGATGAAATAGCATGGCTTTAAAGTCCTGTTTAATTCTGAATCTACAAAAAAAAAACTCTGCTTGTTTTCCTTTGTTCTCTGTGTTTTTTATGATCAGAGTTCTTTTCTCCATTTCTCAGTCACATGGTCCTACTGCATTACCCCTCTCGTGGCCCAGTCAAGCTGTCTGGCCCATGTAGGGAGTGTCTGTTCTCTCTGCCTGCATGGAGACCCTGACAGAGTCCTGGCAGCTTACAAGAGAACCCCTGCTTGCTTTGTCATTGGCCAGAACACAGTAACTTTCTCTCACACCACCAACAAGGCTTATTACTGCCGTATAACCCAAATACCAGCCCAGTTCTACCCTGCACAGCAGTAATGGGTAGAAGGAATTGTTCATCCTTATAATATTAAGTCTCCATATATGTGTTTTACTAAAATATTAAAATCTGTGATCTGCTTCAAAGCAAATTTGGGCTGTGTTGATGTGCCACAATGGAGCTGGCATTTGTAAACCTCTCATTAAGCAGTCTATAATGATGATGTCAAATGATTCTGGAAACTGAGTGTGTTAAAATGAGACAGATTCAATATGAAAAAAATAAAGGTTCAAGAGAAGCTCTGTTTCCTTGTTTAGTTTTCATACATTAGTTTTACAGCATTGCTAGTGCATTTTGTTGGTTGTGGTGTTTTCTTGTGTAGCACTGTGTATAGTATGGTTTATATCATGGTTTAGTATACACTGCATTGCAAGACTGCAAAATATTATAGAGTATACTTGATTAAATGTATATTGTACTTTAAAGGTGAACTGGGTCAGCAATTATGGCAAGGTTAATAGAGTTGGCTTGTTATCATTTGGGTAAATAGGTGGATGTGTTAAGAGTTAACAAGAGCGGTACACAATAGTTGAGTACAAAAGATTTTAGAGTATCGCAATTAATAGTATTTTTTTAATCTGTAGCTAATGAGTTATTTTTATCTTTGATTTTAGTACTGAACATGTTGGTTACTACCTACAGTAACCAGCAATATGTAAACATTGAATGGACTTATAGCTTGGACTTACACTAAATCTGACAGTTTCTTGAGAAATCCTTGTGGTAACACAATGTGTAATAGTTATTTCAGGCAACATGTATATAGGTGATATGTGAGTTGGCAAAGTGGTGTATAGCATGCATTAATTCAATGATAAGATTCTACATGTAGACTTTTTCCAGTGCTGCTTTGAACACTTGTTGAAGCATTTATTAAAGAAAATACATGGAACAGTTTCAGCCAGGGGTGACTGTCTTATTCCTGTTGAAAAGCCAGTGGGTGTTTTGACAAGGAATATAGTTTGTTATTCCCCAAGGAGCTCTTAAGCTTGTTGAAGTCTCCTCAGAGAATCTGTTAGTTGGCTGTCCTTTGGGTATTATTGCTCATACTTTGTACTGCTATGCAGACTACTGAGTGCTCCAAGAAAATTTAATGATGAACCCATTAATATCACTTGGCTTAATATCCAAACCCCATTAATGTCATGTTCTTTGAAGACAGTCAGACTTGGTGGAATGGTGCTGTAAAGTAATACTCTGGGAATATCATCAGAAAGATTAATATTGGTTACACATCTTTTAATAACTGTCTGCATGTGTGGTAAACTCAAAGCAAATGCAAGCATTTTCATAATTAGGTCAAACTTCACATACAGTGTTCATTAACCCAAGACATTTTATGTATGATCAGTTGGCTAAGATTCAACCACCTAGCTCTATACAGTATGCTGATGCTAATGTTACTAACTTGCTTACTGTTGCTAGCTGCATCACTGGCTATGTTTTGATTATAGGAAGATTGAGACTTGCAAAACAATGCAATAAGCTCAATGGAAACTGGTGTAGTTTGTTTCAGTTGTTTTAAAATGTTTACATATTTTCACCAGCAGCAGAAATTGAAAACTTACTTTTTAGTTTCGTCCCATGTCTCTTCTGTGTGTTTTTAGTTACGTTTTACAAATACCAAAGACAAAATAGCAGCTATATTATTTTCAGGGGCGGTCTGTTTCTCATTACCTTTGCTTCGAATATACAGTAGCTTTGTGTCCACAGCTGTTCATTTATTTGATGCTGTACCTTGGTAGATTGAGAAGGTGTAAGACAGTTTTGATAATAACCCTGTTAAAATCACAACCTGCTCATGGTCCTCAATTTTTACTGCCTAATAAATGAGTTATTAACTGGGTTACACTCTAATTGTGATGGTTTGACTTTTCCACTTTGAAAGAGGTTATGTTGGGCACGGTCCCTCCCTCTCAGCCTCCTGGTATGTTTAGCAGTCCTTGCTGGTATGCTTTTGGTCTTAGTTGTTTGGTTTCTTGATATTTTTTTAGTTCTATGGGCTGCTCTCTTCTTATTTGCTTGGGCTTTTCATGTCATCAAATGTGGTAGCAGGCAGTAATTCAACTCACTTAGTGTCAGCTGGCATTAAATACAATAGAAGAGGAAGGTGTGCAGGAAGAAGTGTGTTGCTTGTAGGTGGCAATGATAGGGTTAGTAAGCCAAATTTAAAAATGTCATTGAAGGGAAAAGAGGTTAATAACCAGATGGGGACAACAACATCAAAGTGGTTTGTAGTGCTGCCCAGATTAGATCATAATAGGTAGCTAAATAATAAGGTCGTTTACAGTACAAAGACAGCAAGCTGTTTAGGCCAGTTGGCCAACATGACTGAGAATGGCACCTTGTCTTGTATTTTTGTTTTGTAAGTTGAGACCTTGGATTCTAGAGTGGAATTTCTGCTAAGCTACTTATTAGAAAAAACTAATGTACAGAATATGTTTGGCTCTACATTGTTTTATAGCTATATTAATAGCTAGCCAGCTTGTTATTAATTGGCTACTTTGCTGGCTAGATAAGTACAGGTCATTAGTTATCTAGTTCCAGGGCTAGCTGATCCCTGTAAATCAGGGCCTATCCCAGACTACCTAGCTGGACCTTTTCAAATGCCAGCTACATGGTGGCCCATGAACACATTTTAAGCATGAAAGCAACAATTAAAGCAAATTACAAATGTATTTATGGGGCCACATTGTCAGACCCAATACTACGGTAGTGGGAAATTCCTTTAAGAAGACTTAAACAGTCAATTCAAGGCAGTAGCTGGCTTTATGTACAGGTACTCAGTGCAGTTTTTAGTTTGCAGTTTTAGTCATTTCTGCGTGACTGATTTTCTTAGTGTATGATTAGAGTGAATTGTCTGCATGACCTACATGAAGGAATTGAAGAAGTGGGTGAAATGTAAGTGAATGGGAAACAGCGCTTACATTTGTAAGTTTTTATATGTGTTACTTTTTTGAGATGTGTCATCTATAAAAGTAGTGATAATTACCTTGTCCTTTTAAATATTTATGAAAGGCACATACTAGTGTTTAGCTTGTACTGAGCTTGTCTGTAACAGTGCATTTTTATGACTCACAAAACCTACACTGTAGCAATAGAGGATGAAACCTTGTGCACAGAAATATTCTTTTTTGCTGTGCTGTTCTTGGGTAGTGATGCCATTGATCTTGTGTTTATTTCATTATATTTTATTTTATTCTGTGTTTTAGTTATAGTCTTCACAGCGGCTGAAAACGGTTCAATGTGCTATAATGAATGTCAAATACACAGACTCCTCTTGAGACTCGGTGATCAGTTAGTGTTGTGTCGGTTTATAAAATCCCCCTCAGAGGTCACTGTTGCATAATCTGCCCCTCTCATTTTACCATGAGCTTCGTGACTTCACACCTGAGCTTCCTGTCGAGGTGCCTTCCTGTGTCCGCTGTGGGCTTTTTTCCATCCAGATGGGTTTTAATGTATTTGCATAATATCTGCGCCTGTGGCATTGCTCCCGTTTCCAGGGGAGAGGCAGGATTTTTCCTGCGGCACACAAGGCGTGACCTCCCTGCTACTTGAAGGAGCTGCTCCCTCAGCCTTGCTAAGTCTCCAGTGCTCAGGAGACATTTCACTCCTCCTCGGAGCTACATTGTAGCTCTTGGAAACGCCCGGGGAAGTAATCATGTCACTTTAGACCGATCTCCCGTCTCATCTGTCTGTCTCCTGTCTCCGTTGCCCTTGTTTTGTTCATGTGCCAGTTTCCTGTGGATGGAGGTACACTCATAAGGCATTAATCCGTGTTGAGCTGGGCTTTGAAAACACACCAAAAAACTCAAGCCTTTATTTTTTAAAGGTCATTAACACTGGTAAAGTAAGATGTGCATCTCTGGGACCAATGTTCCTGTTCTTGGTACTTTAATAGCTTAATAATTGACAGTTCTCTTGTAATGTAATTTGATATATGTGATATAGACCTATCATTATACATCCTATAAGTATTTATTTTTGCTGTTTCATTAAACTGTAGCACAACCTGCAGAGGCCTCCAGCTTCCTCCCCCGGTACTATCTGATGAAAAAGCCCTGATTGCTTTTCTTACCCTGCAGTCCAGCTCCTGGGGGTCTCTGACTGTTGCTGTTGTCAACAAGACCCTCTATCCTAGGTGTCTCCATATCTCTCTGCTTCTAGCTGTTTCATTATTTTGTCTTTATCTGTCCCTCACTATCTCTCATTCTCTTTCTCTATACTCTCTCTCCCTTTCTCTTTCGTGCCCTCTGTCATTTCTCTTCACAGGTCATCCGAACCTCTCTTTAAAAAAATCTTTAAAACCTCTCTTTAAAAAACAGCATTTGTTGTATTTGGGTAAAGTATGACAGTCATTTACGAAGCAAAATCTGGCCCCTCAGTGGTTTTCTTGATTGTATGTGCTGCTTTGCCTTTTAATAGTATATGTTTCTTGGTGAAGATAGTATAGGTGTTCATTACTTAAAAGAGATAATGGTCACATGTCACCAAGTAATATTTTGATGTTTATTTGAACTGTTTTCTCACTGTTGAAAATGCTTGTATGACCGCAGTCTCTTTTGAGATACATCTTTGAATAGCTAGCTGAGCAAACACTTTCAAATTGAGTTCAGGGTGGACCAGTCCATGTTTTCATCCTACTAGTTTCTCTAAATGCCTGTTTGACAATGTAAGGAAAAGGGACATTTAGAAAGAGCTGTATTGCAAAATTGGCAATGTTTCTTTTTGTTTTAAAAGACAAAAAATTGAACAATATAGTTCACTGTTTAAAATGAAAGTTATTTGTTTAAAATAATGTGTAAAAGATTATCCCACTTAAACAAGGATTTTACCAGTGTCCTCTCTGACCTTGTGTAGATGACATATTTGCCTTTGTGGCCTGCTGTTACCACTGTAGAAGTAAAATAATAGTTCATAGGCATAAATAAATATTCAATTATGACTGAAAGGATGAAGAATGTGTCCCTTTATTCTGGGCATACAGACTATAGAATCTGTTGGAACAGTGTCTGATGAGAACAGAAAATAGAGTATAAAGCCCCTCAATGAACGATTGTCACCTCTAAGACCATTAATAGAGCAGGACTCTCAGGGCATATAAACCTAATGCGGTTTCGAATTGTAACGGGCCTCTCAACACCAGCGTTTAATGAAACCTCTCTAGAATTAGCCACAGCCATGGTGACTTTCAGGAAAAAGAGGTCATTTGCCAATTAGAGAATGATCCCCCCCTAAGCATTTTCAATAAGGGGATTCTTTTCAAAGGCGTGATTTCTCAAAATATGTTTGTTTGCTCAGTTGGGAGGAAAATTGGGCACATTGCTGTTTTGTCTTGTTAAGTTTTGTATAAAAACACACTGATGAGTTTGGCATTTTTGTACAAATCTATAAATTATCTGAAATAGAATGTGCTCTTTTTTAATGAAATCCCCTGAATTTAAATTATGAATTGCTTTGAAGAACTCTTCAGCATCCTGTGAAAGGGTCTGTATGTTAGGTTTTTTGTACAACTCTTTGAAATACTTCCAGAAACTGATAATGGGTAGTATCTAATTCTTTTCTGTTTTTTCTTTATATCTTCCTATGAGATAATGGGAGATTAAATTTCACAATTAGGTAGATATGCAGATTATGGAAGGGAGCTCTGAGTAAAAAGTATATTTAAGCCAAGAATGGACGCATATTGTTGGATCTGTCCCTTAATTTCATTCATCATAGTAGGACTTTCATAGTAGCTTTTTGATGCAATGACTGAGTTTGGGTAAGAGTCCATGAAGGCATTCTGATATGTGTATGCATTTTCAGAGTAGCACAAGGTGCTTTAAAAACAAAACCTTGTGTTTAATATTTATTGATAAATATCCTTTGTGATGAGGATGTGTATTTTGTCATAAATTGTAGTGCACGAATAGAGCATGTATCAGTCTGGGGCATCAGCCGGGCTGCTGGGCCTTGGCCAACCCAATACCCACACCATCCGCCAAAGCGCGCTTCAGATACGGCTTGCCGAGATCACTTTATTTGGCAAGAAATGGACCGTAGGGGCATCACTGTGTGCAGCCAAGCCAACTCAATCCTCCCCGTGATTAATAGGTTCAATTATGAATCTATGGAGAATCAGGGATCGGCCTCAATAAAATGTTCCTCTGTAGAAAATGAGTAATGGGACTGAGCTCTGTGTAACTGAGAAAACTGGCAATCGCAGATGTCGCTGTCTTGTAGGACCAAACAACAGAAATTGTAACGCTATTTTAATGTTGCTGGATGAGGGGTCCAAAGAAAAAAAAAAACAGCTCTGATATTTTCTCAAAGAAGCTTTGATTATGCAGTTACATGCATAATTTGTTCAATTGCAACTTAGTTACTGTAGCAGTTACTTTATAGACTTGCTATTAGGCCAATATCCAGTATGTCTGGTGACATCCGTGCTCATTATTGAGATAATTATTTATGTAGCATTTAATTTTTGTTCCCTGTTGCAGTAGAACAATTGATATTTATCCATTTAGCGGTTATTTTCCATAACAATTAACATGAATGGACAAAAATGAGTGAATTAAAAAAAATAGTAATGTGGTTTGTGAGCAAGTTTTGATAGACAGCTACAATATACACTGTAGCAAGCTAGCAATGATACTTAGCAATGGAGCTAGCTATGGAGCTAGCTCTCTGTTTAAGGTTCACTAGCTAGCTAATTACAAATGTAATAGTGTGAATGATGTCATAATGGATCATTTTTATACCTAATTATCTATGTAACTATATTTAAATTTTGATTACATTTGCTTCCTCTTTGTTTGTGGCACGAGTTTCCTTTCCCTGTAGTCTCGACACTTGGTCCTTTATCGTGGCACTTGGTCCTTTATGCTGGATATCAATGGTATGCTACAAAAATATTGGATTTTCATTTTTCTTTTGTCCATTTTCTGAAAAAATGAAAAAATCATCAGCCAGACTTGAAACTGCAGAATTGTCCCATATCTTGTAGGAAAGCTGGCGAGTGTATGTTGCTTGATCATTAGCAACTGAGTGTTGTAACTAGAGCTTTATTGCACTGAATAAAGTCCATACTGCAAACGTGGATAGACTTAAACAGAACAGATTCATCCTATAAATTCTCTGAGATCCTCATTTTGGTGCCACAATCATTGTTTGGAAGATTAATAAAGACTAACTTGCAGGCAAGTGGAAAATGCAGTTTTTTGGATGCGTGTTGTAGTAGACGTAACTGTCAAACTTGAATTCTTGAGAAACAACAACAATGCACTAATCAGTAAATTTCAGTATTGTATTTTTGGTAGCTACATGTGGCCCACTAGGTACATATTGTAGAATCAACGGAGCTCCAGTATGCAGTACAGCAGAGTGTGGTTTAACTCTACGCTTTCCTAAGAGCAGTGAGGTGAACATAACAGTGTGGAGACTCTGATGACTCAGAAAATCAGCCTCTTACGTGAGATAGGGTTTTACATTTTATTGTTGTTCCCCATAATGAAGCATCTCATTTAGAATGGAATTTTCAGTGTGCAGTCAGCACAGGTTTATGCTGTGGATAATGGAAGGTCAAAATAGTGCAAATATCCATGTTTACATTTGCATAGCAGATGATCTTATCCATGGCAATATTGATAGCTTAAATGTTTACATACTATCCATTTATACAGCTGCATTTATTACCAAAACAAGTAAGTACCATTCTCCATTATATGACGGTGGTGCCTAATAACTTCTGGCAACAAGTCAAGTTCAGCTTCATAGAAATTGGTTTCAGTACTGCTTATCCCCTTGACTGCACCAAGCTACTTGATGTTTCGTTATGACCACTTAGCTGACTAGCTACAATGTTACCTCACCACTGTAAAAGTTGGGCCAGTTGTACTTGGTGTAGCTGTGGTTGGCTAAGTAAAAGTCTAAAAAATGTCTTCATTGTTAAAACCAGTAGACTTAAGTTCCTGTGATTTTTAAACTCTCAGTTACAGAGCCATTCAGTTATCTTGCATGATAATTGATTGAAAATCAGTACATCCAGTCAGTCCTCAGGACCAGGACAGGGAAACATTACTCCAGAAGGTAATTTAATATAAGGTTGGCTATCAGGTGCTGTCTCTAAAAACAAGTGTATTTCCAGCTGTGTTTCTGCGAGATAATCTCATGTGCAAAACGCCTAATCATTCCAAAAGGATGAACCTGTCACTTCCTGCTCAAGTGATTGATGGCCGTGATGCACTAACACCCTGGAATGTCTGTCTGTCTGTCTGTCTCCATAGCAACTGATGCGCTCGTCTGTGTTCCACATGTTTATCCTGAGCATGGTGGCAGTAGACGTGATCGTTGCTGCCAGCAACTACTACAAGGGCGAGAATCACCGACGGCACTATGATGAATTCTACCTGGCAGAGGTGAGTGGTCTTACAGACACACAAATGGAAGCCCTGCTCTTACAAAAAAGGCAAACAGGGTCCATCTGTACTTAAAAAAACCGAAGGAAAGTGTTTGATTGGACTTCAGACACATTTATAACCCATTATGTTTGCATTATTTTTTGATACTTACCGACTTTTTTCTTAAGATTTTTCGCAGTCTTTTTTGAACAACACATAAGGTGAGGTACTGGTCATTTTCAGAGATCTTCTCTAGGTGCCATTCAAATATCCCTTCCTTGGGGTTGCTCTCTATGAAGTAAATGTGATGAGTAATCGATATATATTGAATTCCATAATAATGAGTAAATAGTGACTTCATAAGCATAGGGGGTTTCTGTGTTTGAAGAACACAGGGATTCTCTAAAGTGTGGCTATACTGTTTGCACTTAACATGACATATTAAATAAGTACGCTAAGGTCAGTATAACAAGATACATGTAAAAGCATTCTAAAGAGCCGTGTGGTAATTGGTTTTTGCAATTGTGCATCAAAAAGGAATCAACTCTGTCAAATTGAATACATTTTTTGCAATAAAAAATTACAATATTTACACACTAAACAGTTGATCCAATACAGTGATAACAGAAGCACAGTACAGATTTTTTTCTTCACTTGTCATTGTTGATATTTCATTTTCAATAGTCACTGAATTAGCCACTACAGTCAATTACTTTAGGTGTTGCTTGGTAAAGACGCCACAAGTTGTGCTGTCTCTATCAATTAATGTCAAATAGAACCATACTCTAAACTCAAGTAGCATTTAAATGTATGCAGAATTCTGTTGCAGTCAGTTATTCCAACACTGTATCAACAACAGATGGCTGTGGTAGTAAGGTTATTTTTTTCTGTCAGTGTCAAAATGATTTCAGCAGAGCAAATATGAACTGACGAAATGCATTCTCACCAACTGTTCTCGGCGGTTGAAAGCAAGGTTTGTTTTTCATGTTTTTCAGCAACAGCTGAAAAAAAGAATCCTTCCAAACACCACCGATTTGTCCTTTGTGATCATTGCCTAATTAGGCGTAATTTGAGGAAGTGAAATAAAGATTTGTTAATTGTGGTTCATATCCCCTTCAGATCCACTTAAATGTAATAGGATGCAGTATCCTGTAAAACAGATACTACTCCTGCCACCCATTATGTTTTGTGGTCATTTAATTCTATCCATGTTGTTTTCAATTGCAGTGTAATTCCTTTCACTAATGAAAGCTAATGCTTACCTGGCCCTCCCCTCGTGTCAGTGTCAACAAAAACGTGTGCGCATGTGTGCATGTGAGATCTCCTCATACACTGTGCTGTAAATCAGTCGACTTAGTCTGTGGCTTAAACAATCAGACGTGCTCCATTTAGCGCCATTCGTTCTGGATAGACAGAAATTCATCAGTCTGTTCTCTTTAATTCTGTTGATGGAAACAAGTTTAATTCTGTTGATGGAAAAAATACATTGCTCTAATGCAATTAAGCATCGCTCTCATAAATGGAATAGAAATGAAAGTAGCAGTTGTATTTATTGGCTTTTTTATGGCTTGATTCTGAATAGCATTGTATTTCATAATGGAATCAATATTATTTTTCACATAATAATGAATTAAGTCCTCTGAAATGAATGTTTATTTTACAGTAATTATATTTAATATGTAGCAACAGAAAAATAATAAGCTTATATGGTAAGAAATGTGAATGTTAATTTGTGATGTTAGAAAATATGGTGAAACGTGATTCACTGGCAATTGCTTTATTATGTAGAGTATGTCTTTTTTTCTTTTTTTTTCATTTATCACCTTTGCAGTTACAGAGGCAATTATGTAAACACAAACTTATAGAACTCCTGGCAGTAGAAACGTAGCTTAGTGGAGAGTGGGGAGAATCTGTTAAGCAGCAGGAGATGAGGGCTCACAGAGAGTAGGGAGTACTTTACTCATATTTTCTGTAATACTTCAAGCTTAAATCTGACATTTTAAGAAACATGGGTTGGTTGTGATTAACTACAATGAGGACCAGATCTCCCTTCCCTGTTCAGGTAATCTTTCAGCAGGACCTCTCCCATTCCCCCTCCGGTCGGCTCTTTCCTTACGGTCTGCCTGGGCACTGTCTGTGCAATTAGTATGCAGGTGGCACAGCATGAGCGAAGACAGATAGAAATGTGGAGACCACCCGCCCACTCACAGCTGAATACAGGAGATAAGCACAGTGAGCCCCGGAGAATATGCGCAAAGTGCTCCCTGTCCATATCCTCATCTGTCAATTTATTTATTTATATATTTATTTTTCATGGGTTGGTTCGGTAAAGGAAATT
Source organism: Megalops atlanticus (assembly GCA_019176425.1). Classification (NCBI taxonomy): domain Eukaryota; kingdom Metazoa; phylum Chordata; class Actinopteri; order Elopiformes; family Megalopidae; genus Megalops; species Megalops atlanticus. The sequence goes on from CM032886.1 coordinate 14,300,576, forward strand.
CAGGTCTTGTTTTTTTTTCAAAATTTTCTTAGCATACAGTACCATGTCCATCATTACTTCATTTTAATATGTGTGTTGAATTTTTTTCATTACATTCATATGTGTAATGCACATACATCATTGTAGCAAAGGGCGAGAGCAGTCACCCCACCCGGCCTTGAACCCGGGTCTACGGGGTACCAAACATGCGACTTTGGCACCAAGGCGTCCCTCACGCATTCCCCTGCCGTACTTCTCCCATCCCACTTGTGCTTCACCCATCTCTGGGGTCCACCTAACCTGGGGGTTCCCCTCATACAGCTCATACACCAGGCACGCCTCAGATGGCCCCGCAGCCAGCCATCCCACTGCTGACACCATATGTAGCGAAGGGTGAGAGCAGTCACCCCACCCGGTCTCGAACCCGGGTCTACGGGGTACCAAACATGCGACTTTGACCGCAACGCCAAAGAGCCAGGCTCTTTGGTATGGTAGTCAGAGCGCATACTCAACCGTAGTGACGGCACTCCATCACAATCATACATGTAATGCACCTAAGCTTTCAAAAAATTTCATTTGCTTCATGTTTTAAAACAAAATGAAGCTACTGTACATTTGTTTAAAAATGTGTATTTATTCTACTCAGTTTACTCATTACTGTTACGCATTGTAGTGTTGTAAAGCAGCCATGACCAGCATCACTTGAAGGTTCAATATATAGCATATTCTCTGATGCAGAAAACTGATATCAATCCAGGTAGAATGTTTTAACATGTAAAAGAATCTTGTGTGGGAACCTTTTAACAGTGTATATTCAGAAATCATTATGCTGCTTGAAATGTGTGTTGCTCTCTGGTCAGTCTCTTGTATGTATGTCACACCTAAAGGCTATGGAGTCAGTGAAATTATGGGTTGTGGTTAGAATGGGGTCCAGCATTTGGCAGCTATATACTCTTTGTTGCCCCCTGCAGGTGGCCTTCACTGTGCTCTTTGACCTGGAGGCTCTTCTGAAGATTTGGTGTCTGGGCTTCACTGGCTACATCAGCTCATCTTTGCACAAGTTCGAGTCTCTCCTTGTGGTGGGGACGACACTGCACATCTACCCCGACCTCTACCATTCCCAGTTCACCTACTTCCAGGTAGGACTCTCAACTGTTGAAGCTGTGGTTTTGCAACTGAGAGATGTAGCATGGAAAATGGAAGCTGTGTGCCCTGTGCACTGTGCCCTGGGTTCTGGCTTTGTGTAGAAACACTGTTGCATGATAAACACTTGGAATACTCATTTGATTGCGGTCAAAGAATTTGGCAGTGGCAAATGGGGCATCACGCTCCACCTCCTGGAGACAACCGTTAGATGAGTGGGATCCAGTAGTGCTTGTCAAATAAATCACAGAATTTCATGCGTAAATACCTGTGATAATGGAAGGGAGGTCATGGTAATGAGAAAGATACAGTGTTATGTCTTCTAGATATATGGTTCAAAGGTGAATCTCAAGAGGAGAAATTCAGTAATTAAAATATTGGTTATGTGGTTTTATTAAATGATCAGTATATTTAGTATAATTTTGTTAGCCCCTTAACTGAACCTCTTGAGTGTGATGTCTGTCTGTTATATGGTTTGTGCTCCATGCCAGGTGGAATTGCTTTTTACTGATGATTTTAATGTTTGCAGGCTGTAACATGCAAATAAGCTTTGCTGAGTCCTCAGTTTGTTGAGCCTGAGTTAGGCTAGTTATGTTTAGGGTACCAAGATCAACTCATAGCATGAAAGAAAGGGTCCCTACATTGTTATTAGTGAGAAAAATGGAAAATTCCTCAAAGATAAGAGCAGGTTTCGTGTGATTGTTATAGGATTTAAGCAAGAAAAGGAACTGGCAGAAAGGCTTATTGTCCATTTATGACAGGGCATCCATTAGTACAAATTAGGGGTCTATTGTCTTCTATTCCATTTAATCAATTGACTGAATATAATAACACCTCCCAAACTGACTGGTAGTGTTTTAGAGAAATTGCTGCAATTTTCCGGGTTTATATGTAGGTGCAGGTGGGTTACGCAAGGTCTGAGCATTAGTGTGGTCATTTCACATCAAAAGCCTGCGGTGTAGTCATCTCTGAATGTCAAATTCAAATCAGTTTGTGAAAGGCTTTGGAACAAATTAGCATGAAAAAAGCACCTGTTTTGTTACATATTCCTGATCATGTGGGCAGCGTAGGTAATAAATCCCGTTGCCATGGTGTCAGTACCAGCTGATAAGTTGAAAGGGAGTCACCTGTTGTTACCGGCAGTGTAGACAAAGTCTGTGACGCTTTAGAAGTCCTGACAGAATCCATAGTCACTGTTCTCTCTATAGTGACAAAATCACTGTGCAGCATTATTGTATTATGCTCCACATAGAAAAGATCAATATCTGTTTACGTCATTTTGCCATAGCCTAATATTTGTTTTGCTGCTTTTGATAAGTTAGTTTCTTTTCAATATTAGAACATTAGTGAAAGGAATAATAAAAGCAGCCATCAGTTTAGTTTACTTTGCAGTCTTACTCCCATTCTTTTACCTGCTTATTCGTACATCCCTTCCAGTAATGGTGGAAGCAGCAAAGTGGCTGCACACTATCATTGTACAGTTCAATGATAGTGTGCAGCCATCATTGAACTAAATATGAGAATAACTAGCTAATAACTAGCTTTTGGTTTAAATTGTTAGGGAACATTGTTGCTGAATAACAATAGCAAAATACATTTTTTAATTTATAAAATATTGGATTATTTTTCCACTCAAAGCTCTTGCAGTCTGCACTCCACTCAGAGACATAATTTGCACATTTCTTTACCCAAGATATGTAATGGAAAAAGGCACCTTTTGCTTAAAAAAACAAAACTGCAGTTTACTATAGGTTATAGTGATAAAGGAATAAGGATATGCATTTGTGCATGAGTGTTGTGACTTGGTACTGAATTTTGTGATAAATTTCCATTATGTCACTTGGCTGACACTAATCCAGGGGTATGTACAAGGAAGGGCATAGCTTCAGGAACTGTGATTGAGTCCCTTTTGTCTGTCCATGTCTCCCTGCTCCTATTGTTGTTGTGTCTTGCATGTTTATCTGTCTGTGTTTGTGGGAGGGCATGTGGGGCACAGGTTTTTAATCCTAGAGGAGTTATAAACAATCTAGGTTCTTCCTACTGATGAAGAATTCTACATCCATGTGAATTGGTTCAAGCCCTGATAGGGAATAATCTACCTAAAGGTGCAATACGCTATTCACAAGTTACTCACAAAGGAATCAATTAATCATTGTAAAAACATGACAAGACGCCTATATATCTAGACAGGTTTGACCTTAAATAATGAATATCATCGTGTTCCCAGTGTGTCCAGCTAGCTTAGCTAGCTGGCCACCTCAGCAGAGTAAAATTTAGATCTTAGTTGTTAGTCTCTGTACACTGCAGAAATGTCACAAGAGTGGGTCTGGGTTAATGGATTTGTTTACTGTACTTGTAAATTATTACTATTAGATGGCTGCCTAGTAACAGTGTAAACCACATAACCAATTAGAGAATAAAAATGAAATATAAACTCAAACACCTAAACTAGAACTCTCAGAAATAAATACAACACTGTAGATCAGTGAGGAACAGTGAGTAGATAGATCAGTAGATCAGTGATTAGATCAGTGAGGAATCAGTATTGGTGGATGAGCAATGTATCATTGATAACCAGCGAATCACAACTGTAAACCTTGACAAAACAATTACTTTGATTAAGTAGAACACTTTGATTATTGATTATCAATTTATCAACTAGTTAAAGCTCTTATAAAATTTCTTAAGGCTGTGTATTTTAAACTCTGTCCCTTATGTACTTCAGATGCAAGCTTCTCTCCTTCTCTCATCAAACCTCATATTGTATTTGCCCAGAACACAGAACACAGGACTATTTTGTAACTTTGGATGATTACCTTTGTCTAATGAGAGCATCCCTACGTCATTTTATATTCTGTGTCTCTTACTTATTTCCTTTCTCTATCACTGGCACGTTGTCCTTTAAAATGGACATTTAATTAATGTACAATGTCTGTCTCTAATGCACTTTTGACATTTAGTGCGTGTGTAGAAGATGCTGGGAACTAAGCTGAATCAAGCTTGTTTGTGAAAAGCAGAGCACTAAAAGGCAGTTGTCTTTGATTGAAACTTTAATGACAGAGTCCTCTCAGACGGCGTATTCAGAAATAGCATCTGTTGTCATAACATATGTAAGAGGGGAAAGTGGAGGTGTGCAAAGAGACCTGCAGGAATAAACCTGTACCTTACAGATCCAAAGTATAGACTGGACAGCTTTTTGTTGGAGAAATCAATAAATGAACTGACAAGTTCATCTCAGGTTAGCACAGACAGACAAAAAGGCATACAAAAAAGGTTTGATGTGATAACATCAAAAGGGATGGTTATTATCCTCTGCTTTGTTAATTATGCTCTGTGTTTTGCTGTTGTTTCAAACTAATGAGTCCCTTGGTTTATTGTGTTCCATTATTACTCTACTGTTTTGAAGACCCACCTTCCCCCCCCACTTAAGAATCTGTGTGACAGCATGACTCATGGCTTCTGTCTCCCCTGTGCCAACTTCCCCAACATTTGATCTAGAAAGTCCTTTTTGTTTCCCCATCATTTTCCACTCTCTACTTTCAAAACCCCTTAACATCTGCTGCAACATGCACTTGTTCAATAGCACCATCTAAAATAAAAATAGCCAAACGAATGGATACACCCTTTCACTGCAAATTCACTGATCAAGTCAAATACAACATATAACCTACTCAGATTTAAATGGCAAGAGTCAGCATTAAAGAAAGCCCCTGGCATCCTAGGCAGGCACCAGCTGGCATCACCAATTGTGAATCATTAAGAATCATTGTCTTCTTAAAGTCCCTGAAGTTCAGAGCTGATTATATTGGACATGGTTCTTTCACAGTTGTCAGGGTGATGTATTGACAAACAGTCCCTTTGTAATCTTCTTGTGAGTAAAAGTCAAGGGCCTTTGTTGTTAAGTTTAGATTACTTCACAATATTTTTTAAAAAAATAAATTAATTAATAACCACTTTGTGCCCTCTTTGCGTCTCAGACCAATATCGGAGTCTGGCCCTAGGCCCGAAGTCCGGTGCTGATCTGAACTGATCCTAATTCAAATCCTTTCTCAGCTGGCAATCACCATTTTAACCCCAGACCAAATCTCTGCCCTCCCCCCAGAGATTTCTCTGAAAATTGCCATTGCTCCATGTTTTAACTCAACAGACTCTCGAAGTTTACTTATATAATAGTGTGCAGAGCAATATAGCTGCTCCAGATGCAATCCTCCCAAACACTGACATCTTGGTGAGGGGGCGAAGCAAAATTACATTTGTTTTTGTCCCTCCACATTGCCAGCGGGGTCAAGCAGGATAAGCAGTGTTTTTAAGCAGCTGCTTCAGATTGCTCCGCTCACGGGGGGAAGCATTAATGTGTGGCGAGTTTCACTGCTAAAGGTCAGACATAGCCTATTGTCATCCAATTCAGTTAAAAAATGGCACACGCGAGACACCTCTCAGAGCACGGAAGGTGCTCAATCATAATAGGTGTGCTTCTCAAATCCCAAAAGTGTGTCGGGAATCTTTAATGCCCCCCCAGTCTGCAATTAGCAGACAGACCACGTCTGAGGAGCAAAGACAAGTCAGAGATCGATGAGTGAGACGTAAAGCCAAACACAGAGGCGTGCTGGAGACGAAATCCGTTTAGAGAGCGGGAGATGGAGATGGAGCGGGCTCAGAGGAGAGATTGTTCTTTGTGCTTCCAGCCCCCATAGTGTCCCAGTTTAACACCAGGCTGAGCTTCAGAGAAACAATGCTGAGGCAGTGCTCACTGCAGTGTAGGCAATAGATTCCTTGTATATATTTTACATGCATTAAACAATGAGACTTCTAAATTGGTATGAATTTCTCTCCTGAAGCACCAAAATGGGCATTCATACAATTGCTCTCAATTTTATGCCACTTTGTAAGTGTAGTGGCAATAGCAGTACAGTTGTAGCAATGGTAATATACTGTAGTGGCAATGGTAGTAGAGGTAATAGTAGTAATAGGAGTAGTAGTGGTAGTACTGTAGTACAGCAGGGGTATTGTGTACCCTTTTCTTTAGCAGAAGTAAATGAAGTTGAATTTAATAATTTACTAGTTATTGCTCCAAGGACACTGTATGTTGAAATGAAATCACTAAACCTCTCTGGTTACCTTCCTGTAAACAAAGTGATATGCATTTGCACAATATGTTTTGTTGGATGCTGCTACTTTCCAGGGCAGCAGCAGTAGTCTTCTTCGATGCGGTGGTACAGCAGCACCAGCAGAAATAGCAGTAGAGCTGACCCCTCTCCCTAGCAGTAGCCAAAGCTAAGGGGCGTCTCTGCTTTACTTGCAGAAGCGCACTGGAGCTGGAGGGATAATCTGGAGCCTGAGGCACCAGGGTGCAGATGTGGAGATCGATACTCACTCTCCTCCTTTGATCAAAACTCGACCAAGATGCATTGTCCTCAAGGATACATTGTCACCAAAAGCAATCTGGAAAGTGTGCAAACGACAAAAGAATATACAACCTTGTTATTTCAGAGGAGTCGAGATCAATGTTTCCCTTTTGACATTGGTTAAATCGATGACTTCTCATGCGATTCATTATTTTATTCAAAGCCACATTACTGTATGTGGAGGAATTTTATATCTCACAATAAGGCCGATGTCAATAAGTGTATGGCTGATATTATTTACAGCTGTAATAACACGGCTTTAGTACCTGCAGTACACATTATTGCCAAAGGCATGGAGTCCCTGGCATGTGTAACTATCATGGGACTAGAGATGAAGAGGACAAACAAAGTTAGATATCCCAACACAAAGTAGTGTCTAGTTTAGGAAATGCGTAATTACTGCCAAACACATACGGTAGCTTACCCAGCATTCTGTTACAAAACCATGATAATGTTCTGTACAGCCATTTTTCAGGACCCATGGAAAGCAATGCAAATATAACAAGCCTGCACCAGTTAATCTACAAGTAGAGTACAGCCAGAAATACACTTTGATATACAGGATACTGTCCCTGTGAAATCACAATGTGTGGAGTATGGTTTGATTTTGGTAATAAAAAACTGATGCTGGCAAATAGGTAAGGCTTCCAAATAACATGTTACTTAATTAGTCCAAAAATGGCTATTGGCAATACCGCCTCTGACATTGGGGCGGATATGCAAGAGATCACTTTCTGGGCATAGCAGGAAGATTCATGTTGGTATTGCCTATCACAAAGAATCCGTCCCCTGTTGTTTTACATGGACTAAAAATACAGTCACCTAGAATGCCAACTCTTCTAAACTTCAGGTCCAAGAATGTCCTCTGGATGAAATGGGGCTGCCTGCTACTGTACAGATGATAATGTCACCTGATCAATTTCTCCTGTCCTGCTTTCTAATATGTTTCCAGACTCCTCTGAGCATGTGCAGGAATCACCATTGTAGTAGATCATCACTGTCTTCTTCTGATCCTGGAAAATTATAGAGAGGCCATTCAGCATGCAGCTGATGGACATCTGGCACAGCAGGGAAAAATATTTCCCATCCAGTATAGACAGACATGAGGCATGAAGATGTGGATTCCAGTGTGAAATCACCTCAGATTAGAGAAAGTGCTGCTTTCTGAAAAGAGATTCCTTTTTCTCCCATTCAATAGGTCCTCAGAGTGGTGCGCCTGATTAAGATTTCCCCTGCCCTGGAGGATTTTGTGTACAAGATCTTTGGGCCAGGGAAGAAGCTGGGGAGTCTGGTAGTGTTCACAGCCAGTCTCCTCATCGTCATGTCTGCCATCAGTCTACAGATGTTCTGCTTTGTGGAGGAGCTTGACAGATTTACCACTTTTCCTCGGGTAAGGTCTTGCACAAATCTATATTATCTAATAGTGATGTTCCTTATTTTAATCATAATTTGTTCATTAACATTTTTGTTTTGGTGGCCGTATAGGTTCATATGCAAGGTTAAAGTAAAATCGTTTTTGCAAAGAACAAAAGCACAGTAGGAAGAGAAACATGCATTTATGCACAAGTTGTTCATATGTTAAAACTTCAGTGTAATTAAGTCCCTAACTGTAAAATTATTTGTCATATTTATTGGGGGAAAGAGTAAAAATCTACAAACTGTATGGTAAGACACAAAAAACCCTGGAATGCGCATGGCATGATGGTTCATTTGCCAGCAGATGTTCGACCCTTCGCCAAGTTCTTTGATATTAAGTGCTCGTGAGATGCTCTCTCATTACCCAAATCTTTTTATCCCTTTTCTGCAAGGGATCCACTGATCCTGGCGCAGTGGGACCTTGAAGGGCCTCTGTAAACAGATGCCGCTCATTTACCAGCCTCCTCTTTCCTGGTGGCATGATAACCACTGGAGATAATGATGTTTACGCACTTCCCCGATGAACAGACCTGTTGTGAAATTATCTCTCTTCACAATGAATCGCAGCTAGAGGAAATATGACTAAGGCCCAGCTGCACTAGACCTTCATTTGACTCTCATGGACAAAAATAGATTCAAAGAGTCCATGTAGTAAATAAATAAACCTATACAAAGTTTTTTTTTTGTGGACAGAGCAAGTATTTTATTCATCACATTTATAGGGGACATGTAAGATGCAGTATCAGGTGTTTTCATGGTTTCTCCAACCATGCACTTGAGGGGAGTGGTTGAAATTAATGTTAAGCTCCAATCAGAACCCTGTGCTATATTGGAAGATTAGAGTTGGTGGATTTTCAGAGAATGACCTGAAGTGCTTTTTTAAAATAAACATGTTTGCTACATTCTGCATACTGTGTGGGTTTATAACATCATTGATTTTTATGATGGGTTTGGGTTGAGCTAATATTTTTTCCAGCTGCTGGAAAGCAACAATTGCCACTGAGGTTTTGTGGCTGAACGTGATTTGCCCCAGAGGGCTGAACACTGTATGTGTAAAGTGTAGCCATCAGCAGAGGTGGGTCAGAGATGCATTTAAGCTCCTCCTGAGCTCTGACATTTCACTCCTTATCTTGTGTCCAGGCACACTAACCAGATGGAGTGGACAATTGTGTAATGCCAGGGGAGCGCTGAATATCACAGCACATATTTTGCCTCCCCAATGGGGCCAAAGTGTTCTACATGGTGCCAAAAGCCCTGTTTCCATTAGACCAGAGTCCACATACTGTTCACCTCACAGACTGTCCCTGGAGGGAGTGTCCCCTTATGTCAGGTGTAGAGGAGCAGAGCTGGAAAGATTCTGGAATGGCTCAGTGGCATGCCTAGTGGTCAGTTTAACTAAACAAAGTATGTGTATTCTTTCTGTATTGTGTACCTGTACCATTAGCTTGAAAAAATTGACTCTTGTTTTGTCTGATCAATTCATTGTGGCAGGCAAGCCAGACTGTAGTAATGGCTTTATGTTCAGGGTGGTTTATATGTTCAGGATAAAAAGCATCAGAAAGAGCGCTGTGCGAGAGCAAATCTGTGATGCGTGCCATTTCACTGTAATTGTAGGCCTTTGTCAATTTGCATTTGAATGGAAAATGTCCAGAATCGAGCCCAAGGACTCTGCACTTTGCAAAAACAATTTGTATATCTTGAATGATGTCAAATAAATCTGTCTACAGAGTGCATAAATGTACATTTGGATATGGCACAATATCTACTGCAATCTGACCCCTTGGCACAAATGGCAAGGGAATAGAATAGGATAGAATAGAACAGAATGGAATGGAACAGATGCCATGTTTCAGCATAATGTTTAACAAGATGGACTGGTGCTGGCTGTTGATTAGTATTCAAATGTATTCAAAAAATGTATTCACAAAGGGAATGCAACATTAAATGCAGTAAGTGATAGTCATCCACTACAATACTAGAAACAAAAAGAAAAAAATGCCATTAGTCTTTCTTTTTAAATAAGCCATGGTCATAATAGCACCCTATTATTGTGATGCATTCTGGACACTAAAGCTGACAAAAAGGCTTTTAAACTAATGGTGCACTAGATTTAAGCTTATTCAGGGGGTAACAAACTGTCTCTCACTTTCTGTCACAGATTGAGTGAGTAAAATTCAATCTAGGGCCCAACATTTTGCACACAGGATCATCTACCATTAATACACTGTTTCAGCTGAATGTTTCAATTAATTTAAAACATTAAAATTGATTTAAAACTTTGATTATTTTGATTTTGATTAATGTGTAGCAATTATATCATAACCCTCGTCAACTACAACCATAAAAACAGCCATTAATTTAAAGAATCAATTTTGGAAAGATTTACTATTGATATTTCAGGTTGACTGCAGAAAGATAAATACTGAGAAGATTTAGTGGTGCCATAAAAACACTTCTCGCATTAGAGAAACAAGATGTATTGCCTGCTTTTTGTATCTTACTTTGTTCTCATTCAATAGCCATATCTTTTGTTGTCAGAAATAGTATTGAATATACACACTTTCTCTCTTGCACGGGCTCTCTCACACACATAATATATCACAAAATTGCGCATGAGAAATGACTTGCTAAATATTGCTTATGCTTGCGGAAAGTACAATTGTCCCACAGTGTAACAAATAGACATTTTGTAACAATACCTTTATTATTCATTTGTTTTCTTACCAAATATTCTCACCTGATGAAATAGATATGGTGCATTACTTGCATATGAACAGAAGAAACCATATATATGGCTGTTTTTCCCTGTTGCTAAAGTACAGTAGTTGCTCAGTGATATAACAGATGTCCCACCCAGGTTCTGAACCCACAGTTCAGTTCAGAATTCTAACGACTACTACTCCACCCTGCCATCACGGATTTTCTGTTATGACCAGATATTCCAGATGTTCCTTCCGTCCTCCCTGTAGGAGGTTCCACTTGGTAACCTGAGGGTCTGGAGCTCTCTGTGTTCCTACGGATGTTCTATTTTATGCCGTGCCCCTTTAAGAATTTTCATAATAAACATCACAACAAAGCAGAGCACTTGTAGCTTCAACAATAGCAAAGACAGAATTGTCAATGCAAGATGTACCAAGCTGACTGTGTGGTCTATGTATAAAGAGTCTGTGCTCTGAGGTTCTGCCCATCTCCACCCTTACACAACAATACAGGTTCCCATGCCATAACTCAGGGTTTAGTTCAAATGCTTGCCTTTTTGACAAATTGTGTTCTGTTTCTGTACCACAGGCTTTTATGTCAATGTTCCAAATCCTCACACAAGAGGGATGGGTGGACGTCATGGACCAGACCTTGGTTGCAGTAGGACACATGTGGGCCCCAGTGGTCGCCATCTACTTCATCCTGTACCACCTCTTCGCCACTTTGGTAAGAGTGATAGGAGTGTCACTGTCCTACCAACATAACTCATTAGGACACTCTCACCAGTGAATCGCTTATGATTGGTATGGACAAATGGTCAAGCCATGTGCTTAAATTTTTGGCCCAATAGAAAACCATCGCTTAATCTCGCAGCTCGTCATTATTTTGCAGTACGTCTTGCATCAGGCCATACATTATTCACCCAAGTCCTGCATTTGAATGAGACTGCAACACACAGCAAGGTCAGTGTCTCCATAATATTAATATAGATCCATTTGCATCCAAGGAAACGCTTCCTCATAAGTTTCCAGTTTTAGCCAACACAAATTCAAAATCTATTGAGAAGCGCTGGTCGTATCCACATTAACAATATTGATCTTTTTTGAGTCCTTTGAACTTCAAATATTGACATTTTAACTGTAAAGTACACTTGGCCTCATTCGCCGCCTATTTCCTCTTGTTTTAGTACCAGCTCTGCATTTGTGACCGCACCATGACAGATTGTTTGTGATCCACTAATGACCGCAGCAGATGCAGCGCCTCCTCATTATTGAACATTATTAATGTGCTGCACTCAGAGTGAGCACAGGGAAATGAGTGGCCCATGCACCCAGATTACCTGGCCGGAACATTCTGGAATCACTACTCAAAATACACAGAGCTAAATCAACAGCGGTGCTAATAAATGTATTGCTTGTCTTTGTCTCATCCAAACAGATACAGATTTTTTTTTTTTTTTTTCACTGCTGGCCAAAATGGGGTCTTAATGGAAAACTACATTTTTCTCGAGGCAAATTTTTCTTATATAATTTTTTTCCAAGGAAAAATTTATGATGGTACTTACAAAAAGTAATAAAAATAAAAAGTAACAAAGCATAAAAAGTAGCATAACATCTTTAGCTCTTTAAAATGTATGTTGTATACATACGTGTACACAACATGGCAAAAATAACATCCTCTATAAATGGGACAGAAATATACACTGCATGTAAAATAATGCACATCAATCACTGTATGAATAATTTAGCTATTTATCTCAATCTCACAGCAAAGACTTCCAATTAATTTGTCTTAATTTCAGATGAGGTTGACTACTCTGGAGCCTGCTGAGATGCAGAAATAATGTTTTTAACCCTAAGAACAACTGATGGTACATTTTGGCCCAGTCACCCTATACACTACACTGTCTATGGAGAATATGAGTGAATGGGTTGGTTGACATTGTTTCACCTTTTTGACTGTTTGACTGTCACAATCTTGCCTTTACACTTCATCTTAACTATAACTAACTTAAATATTTTAATTTTATTGTCTTTCAGATTTTGCTGAGTCTTTTTGTAGCTGTAATCCTTGACAACTTGGAGCTTGATGAAGACTTGAAAAAGCTTAAGCAGGTACTTGATGGATTTGTTTTGCATGAGTGTGCATAAGATCATACTTCCCCCGTGAATATGAACAAGGCTATCTCTGTTAGGAAAAAAGGGGAAAAGATTGGTTGGACACACAAAAGGCCATATTCTTGGCACATGCTTAGCATGGCTAACAAGACACTTTGCTTTGGTTTCTTGTTCTAATGCTTTCTACATTGCTCCAGAGAACTATAAATAATACGATGCCACTTCTATAATTACTTTACATTAATAAATGTAAAGTAATTATATTGTGGTGAACAATGAATGATTGTTCATCAAAATTTCCTGGATGCACTTTTGAGCTTCAGCGAGGTCTAATCATTCAGTCTGGAACCTTTTAATCAGAACACATTGATTGTATCATTCAGGCAACTATTCTTTGTTTCTACACACAAAGGTACACTGGATTGTAAAATGTGGCCCTTCATTGATCCTCTGATGAGGCTTTCCTATGGCCAATGGTGTTACTCCTATAAATCAAATCTTTAAAAGCTTTGTGTTTTCATTACACAGTTGTCCCAATGATCTTGTGTTATTGAAAGCATATGGTGTTAATGTAGCATTAATATAAAATATTTGGTGTAGTAGACTTAGAAATGCAATTATCACAAACTGCTTGACATGGCTCCTAGATGGATATTTGCTTGTGCCAGTCGATTGGTGATATCTGTGGTTTTACCACAATGTGAGTCCACATCAGAATCTCATAGATCATCTGACTTCAGGGCAGGTGTATGGATAAGGCTATGAGTACTTACTGCTCTAATGGTGTTGGAATTAGGAAGCGATGTGAAAGAAATCAACCTGAGCTGAGTGATCGCATTTCAGGGAGAAGCCAGATCACTGGTGCCGCTGACGATAGTAGCAAATGACCAAAAATCAACCCCTGGTGTGGAAGGCCCTCCTGCTTAGTTTATGCATTGAGAGGCATCTTTAGTCTCATTTTGTCATGTATGGTATGTTTATCATATAACCTGTCTGTCAGTTGGTGTGTTCAGAGGTAATTCCACCATAGGGCAGCACAGTATGAGCTCTATAAATTGTTATTAATATCTCAGGTATTCCAGAGGGCCAAGAGCAATCAACTGACAGCAGCTCATGCATTCATTTTACTTTCATTCTTTTTTGGTGAAATTTCTGTATTTCTTCACCTGCAATGAACCTGGTCTTAGTAGTATGTCCCATCCACACAATTAGTGTGAGAATACTCAACCTGGCAGTGGCTCTCTGACTGTATGCAATGGAAAGTGGATATTGCTTGATGTGTGAACTTTAATTATGTTACTGCCTCCATCAAATTCATATTAACTGCAGCAGAAGGTGAATTTTCATGAAAGTGGGTTTTGGATACAGCAGTTTAATTCAGAATAGCTGTCCTTGGGGATATCAATATCAGCTGTCGTATGAAAAGGAAGGATCTTCTGCAGGATCAATCTTCTTCAACTTCTCAACTGGCCCATCTTACTTGATGTGTTTCCGGATGCCCAAGTCATTTATTTCACAGACACAGTTGACTGATCTGGTGCTCTCACTGTAAAATTGCCTATTTTACAGGTGCTTCAAACACAGGTGGGAGCCTCCTATAAATAGACTCAATTCCTGATTGCTTTCCAAGAATAGAATAGGGCAATACTGGCATTTGGCAACAAGCCAATTGAAAAGTTGACCTTCATCCCAGAGTGATTTGTGTTAACTGAAGTGAAATAAAGACCACTCTAGATAAGTTTTTTTGGATGTGTGTGTGTTTGTGTGTGTTTGTTTAGCAGAGTCAGTTGAATCACTTTGTGGCAGTTTTTCAATGTTTTGTTATGTCCTCCACCAGAGGGTATGTCATTTCCTCTGTCTTTCTGTCTGTCTGTCTGTGACAAGATTGCTGGAAAGGTTGTGAAGTGACCTGGGTGAAACTTGGTGAAAGGGTGTCTGTGAGAAGCGGAATAAGTGTATTGACTTTAACCTGATGTGATAATGGTACGTACTTTGCCTAGTACTACTCTAGTTGTAATATACACTGTTTTATTTTTGAATAGGTGTCATAAGAGGTGAGATTTTTTAAAATGTGAAATTTTACCCCCATGTCCATGTCCACCACCGTCACCTGACAAAAGGCACCCTAGTCCTAATAGTTGTTATTTTATGTTTTTAGTGTATTTTAGTGTAGTGTGTTGTGTATTTAACTCTTTATGGATGGAAGTCAGCGAGTACTTCAAGGTAAAATTCAGGGAAAATTTTGACTTGACATACAAGTCAATTTTTAATTGATTGTAAAACCACTGTGGGTGGCTGTTGTAAGAACTAAATGAATCCAACATATGTTAAAGTCTACACTTTATGTAATATTTGGTGGTTGTCAGCATGACATAGCACACTGATCATTAGATAAGGATTAGGCCATAAGCCCCTGGGTTTGACTAAGCCTGTGAGGTATAAGTAATAGAACATGCATTGAGGATGTTCTTATTTCATCTTTGATTGGGTCATAAGTGTACGGGGGGACGTATTAAAACCCCTAATTGTGTCATCACATTTTCTCAGTCTGGTGAACACAATGATAAAATAATTACCATGCCAAAGTTAATGTGAAATAATTAGACTCCAGATTACTACTGATGAATAACCAATCTAAAAAGTTTGTTTAGGCAAAGCATCCAAAAGACTCCAAACACTCATTACATTCATTCAATTACAGTCAAGATGACTGTGAAAGTCAAGCACATCTTTGTGACTGGATGCATTGTGTGTGTGATTGGAAACATGTGTGTATGATTTTCTACCTGAGGGTCAACAGAGCTCAAAATGAAACAGGGGGCGTGATAATACTGTATATTCATGGCATCATTTAAGTTTGATTCTGACCATCATACAAAAGATATGCAGCATAAGGATGTTAAATGTAGTCACTGAGAACACAACACCCACACACCCAGACCAAAGTGAGGAAATTACAAAGTTTTTCAAATCATTCCTGCTCTGCTCACTTCCAGCATTTTTGCTTGGTTTTCCTGTTTGATTGTGGTCAATTACAGTGTATGTTATTTGAGACAGTCTGCTTGGCCAAGCTGTCAATATGTTTTATTCTTTAGCTGCACAACAATCTCTGCCATGTTTTCCTTTTTTTGAGGAAGAGGATTAGGTTTCAAGGTCATGAGCAGCAATCAAAAATTCTGTTAGTGAGAATCTAAAGTGTATTATAATGTATTCTCAAATGGTGTGGTTGGCTGTTTAGAGCGTTGCTCACGCAGCTGATGGTAGGGTTTGACTTTGGAACCACTTCAAGGAGAGAGTGAACCATTGTGCTTTCTGATTGGACAGCTCATTCCAGCACTCTGCTTCCCTGCTATGTTCCATGTATGTCAGACTGTTTGAGCCAAAACCATTCCTACATAACACATCCCAAGGGAAACAATTTCTTTCCAAGTCAGTATATAAAAGACTAGAGGCACAGCTGAGTAAATTGATCATCTGGCAGGTGGGTTTTCATGTGCAGCTTTGCATGGATTCAGTCTACATTGAGATTTGGTGTAGAACTGATTCTTAGTTTATGCAGGGAGTATTTCTGTGCTGAAGTCATACAGACATACAGTGTACTGTAATATTCACCTGTGTTCAATATGACCAGTAATTAAAAGACTTCTGTTCATGGATTGCTTTAATGGGTTTCAAAGTTTCCTGTTTACGGTTAGAGCATTTATACAATTCAACCATAAAACAGCCTGGATTCAATACTGTTGTATTGCAGTTTGTTCTTCAATCTGAATAGAAACATTTCAGCACGTTTTGGTGGTTGTTGAAATGAGTGAAAAATGTAAAAGTAACAAAAAAAGGAACACTTGAATTTCTTTATTCAAAATTTGGGAAAGGTACACTGCCATTGACCTAGTAAGGCTGAAGTTGAGTCATTAACAGTGGTGTGGCCAGATGCAGAAGCAACTCTTGATTGCCGCTTCATCATAGTATTTTGAGTGTTCAGCATTTTAGAACAACCTCCCCATAGTCTTGAGTTCCACTTTCAAATTTGATTGAGTTCAAGTTTTACTTGAATAGATATTTGCCCTGCATTGACATTCCATGTTCTTTCATCAAATTGATGTGTATGAAGTGTGTTTTATCTTGGAGTGAAGGTGGGAGTTCTTTGATCACCAGAATCTAAAGTGTCTCTTGTCATTGTTTTCTGTCATGTTTCTCCTACCTTTTGGAACAAACAGCTGTGAGATCTTGTTAATCATTGCACCCCAAGTAGATTAGTGTGTTGTTTCCACTTGAACATGGAGATTTTAATGTGTGGGATTAGGAATGGGAAACATTTTCTGCTATCAGTGAGACGCACAGGGGGTAGGATTAGCTTCAACAGATGGCCTGCATTTTTTGACTCATTTTATTGTTATTATCTATGTATTTGGCAGGCAAATAAATAATAATAAAATAATTCAAAATGTTGGCCATCTGTTGTAGGGCATTTTATTTTATCATGAAATAATTCAAGTCAATAAATCAATAAATCAAATCAAGTCATGGTTTGGGCGCTTAATTTCTAGCGTGAGAGAGTTGTCTATACCACGTTTCAGTGGTTTATAAGCCCATAAACTCTTTTCAGCACTTCAGCAGACATCTCCCTATTGTGCAATCCCTCATGCCTCACTCCTGCTGTCCCCCAGGCTGGGGGAAGCAGCTGTGTGTCGAGCTGCCAGGGCTCCGCCGTTCTGGGGTTTTCCCAAAATGCGGAGCTGTCTCTATCTGTAGGAGGTGATAGCAAGAGTACAGTCTGTCCTTTCTGGGCAAAGGTCTGACTGTTTTGGCCTGTCTGTGGATCTTGTTACATTAATTAGTCCCGGCCACCATGTCTTTACAGCTGATTTGATTTGTGCTTTTCTGAGTCTTGTCATTTTGCTTGTTCAAAGAAATGTATTCATTTATTTATTTATGGCGTAAATGTTGTAATTAGACATCTCAAATTAGGAAGATTTTGGGCAATATTACTTTTTTCAATACTTAAACAATATCACGAGTTTAGTTGCTGCTGTAATTAAAATGTGTAAAATGTGAAATAGTGTAAAATGTGTAATAGTGTTTTGAAAAACAAAATGTATTTGTATTCTTTACATTAAAATACACAAAATACACTGTGGATTGGATATTACCAAGCTAATATTGTACATGTGTCCAGTGTCACATCTTCTTCATCTGGTCTATGTGGGGATCTGTTAGTAGTCAATAGGTATTTGTGATTCATGGGAAAGCTTTTGATATTGTACATATAGATTACTGTAAACCTGCGCGCAAACAATTTTAGCAACCTTTCTCAGCATTAGTAATACAGATGTCCAAAACATGAACATTGATTTACATCCCTTATCTGTCAGGGCAGTAGGGCAGAGGCTCCATTTGTCTTTATTTCCACTGAACAGTGCCTGAAACAAAAATGTGAGTAAATTATTCTGACCTGATGGATTAGATTGTGTGTATGTTTTTTTTTCCCTCCCAGCAGATGTCATAGTGTGAGCGGTTCATTTGAATGCATCTCTCATGGCAGTGAAGTGTTTTCCGAATTATGGAAGTGACCTGGATATTATTCTGATTAACACAGAAGCCGCTGTCACCAAGGCAGGGACGTATCCCTCGGTCTTGGAGTCTAAGATCTGGCCTGTTGGAGAATGTGCGCCGTAAGGCAGTGTCTTGATTGCTTCGTTAGGCAGCGCTCGTCTGCATATTGATTATTTTACCCGGTGAACGCTATATGGGTAGAATACAGGAGTTATTTGCTCTCACAGTGGCTGTGACAAGTGCCGACACATCGTCTCACCCAAGCTGTCATTGAAAGTGTAATCGAGAGAGAGAGCCAGAGAGACTGAGGGATGTGTCTGTGTCCTTCAGAGATTCGCAATATCTGAGCCAGGCATCTCTCATTCATGCTCCTTCTGAAATTACATACTGTATGTACAAAGAGGGAGGAGGATTGCACTTTGGTATTTCTCAAAGTGATGAACATTTTTGAATCCAAGGTTTCATTTGTCAGGGAAGAATAACCTCAGACACAGACCACGTCTGGTACAAACAATCCCTGTTTTGTAATCGCAATCTTCAAATGTGGATTTAGTTTGTCATTGCATTTTTTTCCCCCCTCTGCCACCACAATGCACCCAGAAGGATCATTAGCAATGAAATCAGACAGGAGCCACAGAGGTGCTGCTAATGAATGCCCGCTGCACTGCACACAATGCAGATCGGGGGGGAGATAACAGGAAGTGTTTAATAAGCCTCTCTCTGTTCCTCTGTCACGATTTGCTTCAGTCACTCAGTGCTCCACTCATCAACACTGATTGTAATTATGCATTTACTGCGTGAAATTAGCTTTTGCCAATTACAATGAAATGCAGACAGTGAAGCATATGAATTTAATGAAAATGATTGGAAAAGTTGCTCCCCAGATATTGAGAGAAGTGTCTGTTGGTGTCACTTTAAAATTGCCTTTAATACAACAATGCACAAAGGATGGAGTGTGTAAAATAGTGTTGTGGGGGGTGTTTGAAGAAGCAAGGGGCTTTGATATCTGTCTTATTTTCCTCTGATGACCACTCAATATTCTTTGTAGCAAACAAGTCATTGTGTTTCTCATTGAATATGTACTATGCGGGGACCAGTGTGCTATTTGACCTTGTGCAAGGTCAGAGAATTGCAGCCTTCCGTAGTCTACTGCGCTCAAGGGTCCTTCCATAAAAGCTTTGTTGAGTCGACGATCAGGATGAAAACGACTGTGGCAACTGTAAAATACAAACTGTTAAAGGAAAAAAGCAATCTCTTTAATGCACATGGAGCAGGAGGAAAAGCGATTGTTGTGAAGAGAAAGGCCTGACTGTCCACACAAGAACATAATTGACCTTGTAATTCCTCTGAGCCTCTGGTGTATCAGACTAGATTTATTTTTTATGTTTTCAGCTTTAAAAAGAAGGCATGACAGGCATATAAACATGTTTATGGAAATCTCTCATGCTAATAAGAGTGTAAAATATATCCTTAAAGCATTTGTCATGGCCTGCGAAGTCATATAATGCCACTTTATACAAGAGCAGTGTTATTTATTGTTATTTTTATAGTTTGTCACTCCTAAGGTACAACATAATTTGACAGGCTCTTTAAAGAGGCTTCCCTCCTATTATTGAATTTTATAGGTAGTTTAGAGTGATCTTAAACAAGCACAAGCTACCAATCTGTTGATGACACCGAGAAGAGTAGGA
Source organism: Megalops atlanticus (assembly GCA_019176425.1). Lineage (NCBI taxonomy): Eukaryota > Metazoa > Chordata > Actinopteri > Elopiformes > Megalopidae > Megalops > Megalops atlanticus. Next base: position 14,320,580 of record CM032886.1, read on the forward strand.
GCTTGATCATTACCACAGTTATCACAGATTAGGAGCCAGTGCTATTACCTACTTGACCAGCCATTGTTTTCCCAAAACTATAGAATACTATTGTCATCGTGACCAGTTACTAAGTAAAAATATATTTTAATCCAGATACTCACTGCGCAGACCAGAAATGACTTGAATTGATGTTGAAATAAGAATGTCCTCTAAAATGATGTGAGGAAATGCACTTTGACAATTATTTCCATGTAAAGAATGTGTAGGAATGTGCAGCCTTGATGCTGAGGTACAGTTTGTAATGGATGGCACATTGAATTTTATTTGAGTGCGAGCTACTGTATTAAAAATGGGATGAGGCCAACATTTAGATCTTCTCTGTGGGAGTGGGCAGTAATCCACAGTAGATGTTGTTTCTCTTCCTGAGTGCCAATGAAGGAAATGGTAATAAGACTTTAATGGTGTGATATAATGATGTCTTGTAAAAATGGCACTTCATCTACATGCAACATGCACCCAGACTGGAGGAATAATCAGTGTAAATTTTTCAAGAAGCCATTATATACCTTCCACACTTTGTGTCTCACTCACCAGTAGTTACAGACAGCCGTACTCTGAATTGCTCTGTGCTTTTTTACATAGAAAACGTCTAACTGGTTTAGAGGTCAGCGTGTAGTTACTTCACATATTTGCATATCAAGTGTATAACCATTATTCCTTGTTTTTCTGCTCTATAGCTGTATCCTTTCACATCAAATTTCTTCTTACGGTGCTTGCTTGGGGTGTTGTGCATTGTATGCATCACTGTAGTCAGTGTCCAGCTTCTACGAAACCCCTTCCTTAATGATCCGCATCATTAACATGACAAGCATTAAAGGACTCAAGTGAAGACCAGTTTTCAAAGCAAACTGCTATAGGCAGCACATGAAGTGAGCAGCCTGTTGTGAGGGCAATCAATATGTGTTTATTTTTGCCTTGTTTTTGCACACTGTTACCCTGCAGTCAATTGAACTGTTCCCCAGTGTCTTGAAGGTAACCGTACACTAGGCTCTTCTGAAGCCTCTCTCTAAAAAGTGGAACAATTCGCCCTTGATCCAAACCAGAGCATCAATACTTATCAAACATAGTTAACACCATCAGATCATAAACAAATGTAATATGACAGCAGTCATAGCAATGTGAAGACCATATGACTGTTACTCACTTTGCACTTAGATGGATTGTGCCGTAAAGTTAGTTTGAATGGTAATCTCTCTTGCCTGCAGCATCCTGCCAGTTGTTTCTGATTTCCCATGTTCATGATTATGATTATCACAATACCTGTAAATATTGCAGGTGTCTAGTCAGACCTAATTACATTAACACCGGGCGCATTCAGGCCTAATTAATCAACGATGATCGGAATCTGCAGATGCAAGGCTAATGCATAAACAATGCTGGTACAGAACAGACCCTGGCACAGTGCGCCACAGTGCTTGTATTCCAAATGCAGTCTCCATAGAGCTGGCCGCATGCATTTTAAAGACAAAGAGAAGTAACAAAGTTAGAGGGAGAAATAATGCCATTTTTTGTTGGCAAAGAGACAGGTCCTCCGTCTCATAACATATCACCTTACTAGTTGTTTCGTATTTATTTATGTATCAATTTATGTGCCCGTCGTCTAAATTTGTTTTTCCCTTGACCGATATGAGAAATTGATGGATGTTAGACGGTCGACAAATCACACAGCAGCTGCCCACAAGCCAAACCGCAGAGGGAAGTATGGCGAAACTGATATGGGAAATATTTATCTCTCACTGACAAAAATCAAATGGAGAAGTTGGCCCCGGAGGTGGCCGGGCGTGCGCTGAGTTTAAGGTCCCAGCTATCATCAGACACCTCTCCAGGCAAGCTTGTTGTGTCATGTGGAACAGGCCAGAGAGGCTGTTAAGGAGAGGAAATAAAAATGTAAGGAAAAAAAAAAATCAAAGAGGAATGATGCCGCGATGCATTCATTACTACTCCATTTGCAGGAGTTGTCAGGGATTGATATTTGTGTGGGTAAATAATGAAACCAAGGTGTTTTTGACTTTCATGCTGGTGTTACTAGTAATGAGGTGGCAGCCAGTAGAGTGGCAAGGGGTCAGAAGTTTTCATTAACATTCGCAGGTAACTCTGATGAACTCCAACAATAATAAAAAAACAGGTGTCTTCTGGTCTGGAGGAATCAGCTTGGTCCTGTATTGAAGTCATTTGCTAATCACCTCTATTCTGCAGTCTGTCCTTTTCTCCCTCATCATCTTCATTCTCTTCATTTAGAAGGGAGCATTCACCTGCTGGCATGACAAATGAAGTGAAATGACCCATGACCTTCAAAGTCAATGTAGTGAATACAGGCATTCTTTAGGAAGTGATTTCAGAACCACTGAACTATATAATATGTTGTGGGACTTGAGGGGAGTTCATAGCCCTCAGTCTATACAGTGAAAGCAGCACAGTGGTACCATATGCTCCTTCCAGTATAGGGAACATAGAGCAGATTGCATGGGTTGTGGTTTGTGCTTTTGTTTACATTGTGTTTGTGTGTGTGTGTGTGTGTGTGTGTGTGTGTGTGTGTGTGTGTGTGTGGAGTTAAGAGAGAGAAGATGCATAGGGAAGGTTCATAGTGAACCTGAGGATATTTCATCACACGGCCATGCACTCAGTATCAGAAAAGATGCAGATGTTATTCAGCACAGGGCTTTGAAAAGCAGAGGAGCATGGTGCTGTTATGCTTTTTGTTTAGATGCGAATGTTACATCTAACCACACTGCCATCTAGTGAACAGGCTTCCCACATCAACTGTCATGCACTTTGTCTTAGATTTAATCATTTAACCTCTGAAGGAGGAGGGGTCTGTGTCTGTACTAATGTTATTTTAGCCGTGTGGTTTAGAAACAGGGCGGGTCCATGCGTGCATTAGCAGACCGGGACCTGAGTGATGGATCACCACTCTGAGAAATTCCCAATCCCGTATCAGGTTTACAAACACAGCTGTGAAGAGCTTGTGAAAACTCATACATAGAACCCGAAAATGGAGTTCTCTTCCGATCCAGTCAGCGCTATTGAGTTAGCTGCTTCCAATTTCCCAGGAATGTTTAAGCTGGCAAAAGCAGAATTATTATCACAGGAGACTGTACATTTGATCCACAGTGATTTTTTTTTTACTGAAAGCACAAAGCACATCTGGTTGCAGTCAGAGAGCCCCAGAGGAGTGCGACAGGGCGCAGACACTGCAGAGGCCAGGGCCGCGAGGAGAGCGGGCAAGCAGCAGGCTGTCTGTCAGCCGTGCTCCCGTCTCCCCTCCGCTGTGACAGTCACGTCCCTTCCCTGGCAACAGAGCCAGCTGCCAACGTGATGCTTGGCACATGATGCGTGGGCCAGGAGATGGGCCCCGCCCATTTCCTGTCTCCTTTTTTTTTTTCTTTTCACAAACGCGACTGCTTATTTCATGTCCTTGGGAAAGGAAAAATGATTGTTATTTTATTTCTCTGTCCACTTCAGCATCCTTTTAATTTAGCAAAACACTCAATACTGCTTATTGATAATTTTAGGTGTGATAGTTATTTTTTGTTATTTAATAAAAAGGAATTTACATCTAATATGCTATGGGTATTGAGAGGAAATGTCATACAAAACTCATGTGAATACAATACAATGTCAGCAGTCAATGAGACTATTTACAATTTTAGTAGTTTACTACATTTTCTACTCCTTCTCAGTAATGGGCCACTGGGAGTGGACATCTAAAATGTGTTCTGCTGTAGATTCACATCCAGACAATGGTCCACCCCCCATGTTACGATTTAAAAATGAGAGAAACATCTGCTTGAAAATATTTCTGTCAAATGCACATCTGAGACGGAGCCACTATCGAAAAAACTGACAGAAAGCACTGAAGTGAATGTAATAAAACTTCACTTGGATCCATTCTTCCTGTGACAGTACAATGAAAGCATTTCACAGAAGTCTGCAGAAAAGAGCTTCTCTCATGGCAGTGAGGCTGATGTGACACCACACAGGAAGCAAGTAGGAAACAACCCCAGCAGAACTCTAAAAGTCAAAGAGGTCGAGACATCCATATTTCTGTTTTTAAATGAAAACCTGATGAATCCACGATTGTCAAGTAGCCTCTTCCATTTACCTTGTGCAGAAACTAGTGCATAACAGGACCAACAGCAAGAGTTGCTGATTTTCTTAATTGTTATGTTCCTGTTTAGTCGGTTGAGTCTTGTCCTGAGCTTATGAAATTACCTGCGGGATAATGTGGGCCATGTTATGTCATAAACTAAATATACATACAGTACAGAGTGGAGGAAAAGTGCACAAAGGAATGGACAGAATCAACAGCTTGTAGTGAAACTTAATAGACCATTCTTAATTTAGTCATGCAATTTAATTATGACACCGGAAATTGTTTCGCCCAAAAACATTGTCACATTAGTTCCTTGTTTTGTTTTGTTCCATTTGTTCCATCTATCCTGCTTAGTTTCATTTTCTAATGCCCATATGTGACTACTTGTTAAATAATTAGCTTAACACTATCTTAAGTTGCAAAGCTAGACTAGACTAGACATTTTGATGTAACATTAAACTGTTGGATATGCAAACAGCATTTCATCCCTGTCAGCTTGTTAGCTAGGCACACAAACAAGCTAGCTGAGCTCGTAAATCATTTCACTGAATACATGCCATAGAAATTAAAACATGAAGCAGAAAATTTGGCAGTCTGTGCTTTTTAGTGAATTACTTACAATTTAAACCTTGGTAGGGCAACAACAATAGGTCAAAAATAGCTAAATTTTTGTTGTATTTAAATTTTAAGCAAAGGATGTATCTTAATGTTCAACCATAGATTCACAAAAAGAAAACATGCACATAACTTGCAGAACAAAGGAGATAAGAAAGTTCTTTTGGTTTGCTTTGTATGAATGACAGGACTTTAAGCACATGGCACATCAGAAGCCAGGTATTGCATGATAGCCTGCCTCCACAATGGTTTTATTCAGTTGCTTCACATAATGAATACAAATTTATGCTGAACGCTCCGCACACTGCTCTAAGTGTAGAGTTTTGCATTAATATGTGGGGAGTGCGCTTGTCCTCCACGTCACCTTAACAGTGCTTTTATTTCTCTGCCACAGTAAAGCAGTGACAAACAGCGCGGTTCCCCTCCACGCTCTGCCACACCTGCACCGCGCTCGGCACCTTGGCAGGCCGACTCTCAGGTGGCAAAGGTGCTGCACTAAGTGGTCTGGGAGTTTATAGCCTGTGCAGCACTAACATGGCTCATTAGATACTAAATTACAGGGAAACAATGGGCCCTTTTTCCCTCAGTTGCTAGTAGAAGTTCACTTAGTCTGGGGAAGACAGGAAGCTTATGTGTATTCATGATTTAGTGTTGCAGCAGACTTAAAAACTCTATAGAAAATCGCGTATTTTGTAGTTGTCGCCTTTTAGTGTCATTGTCATACTATGTCACTTTCTGAATGTTGTTTGAGTGAAGCTGTGCAGGCATCACACTGCTGTACAGAAGAGATTGCATCTCATTAAAGTAAGCTCACTGCTGACCATAATTTAAAACTACACAAATTCAAATTGGCTAGACCTTTGGACCTTTTCACAAATGATGCACTTTAAAATATGAAGCATTGTCTTTTCAGTCTGTTTAATAATTTTAGTGAATGAAAAGAAGCATAAATGGCACAGGTCAGTTGCTCCATTTCAAGGTGTTGATAAAAAATGTCTTGTGCTGTCACCCTTGAAATCATCTCGCCAGGGGCCTCCGGTCTGTAGGGTCTTCTTCTCTGTCCTGCAGGGCTGTGATTGATGACCTCATCAGCTTCCATTCAGTTCAGTCCTAAAAGGAGGTGTGCTGTTTTCCAAGAGTGTTTCAGCTTTGTTCCCATTTCTCTCCCACTCACTTCAGCTCTGCTCCCATTTCTCCATTTCTGTCTATTCAGTCCAGCTCCATTCCCATTCTTGGTCCTCTCCCACTCAGTCTATTTCTCACTCCCCTGCCCCTCACTCCAGCCCCGCTCCCATTCCTCTCCTACTCACTCAGATCTATTCCCATTCCTTTCCCACTGACTCCAGCCCCGCTCCCAGTTCTCTCCTACTCACTCAGTTGTTGCTTTCACTCTTTTCCCACTCACTTCAGCTCTGCTCTCACTCCTCTCCTACTCACTCCATCTCCATTCTCATTCCTTCCTTGCTCACTTCAGCTCCGTTCCCATTGCTTTCCCACTCACTTCAGCTAGCTCATTCCAGCCAGACAAGCCGATGGATCAATACACTCTTTGCCAGCCGGGCCATGATGGATGACACAGGATGCAGGGCTTTTGCCTGTTAATTGCTCCTCAGCAAGGGGCACCAGACTGTTTAGGGTGCCACCGCTTATGAATTTACAGTAATATTGAGTCAAGTTTTTTTAAGTGTTCCTTGTATACTGCATATTGAAAAGAATAATTTATTTGGAAAATATATGTATTGCATGGGGAAGGTCTCTAGCTGAGTATATTTGAAGCATTTGTAAATCAATGGTTGTAAAAAAAATCAGTTTTAATACATCTTTGGTAAGTCTATCCAAGTACCCTCCCTGGGCTTCATTTGATAATATTTGTACAGCTCTTGAAGGCAGCACAACTAACTGCAGTGGAATCTCAAATCACTTAAATCCCTAATTGATCTTTAAATGCAAAATAATAACCATAATGTAAACTCATGATACAGTTTTTGGAGGAGTACCCTCGGTGCCCTTTAACGAGTTGCACTGTTGAACCCTGCTAGGGACTGCAGGTGCACTGGCTAAAGAGGTTGGCGCCGAGCCCGCTCCACTGTCTGCACAGATAATGAGAAGTGATGGGGTGTTTTTGTCCTGAGCGAGGTTACCTGTGTGCACCCATTCATCAGGTCGCCGCTGTCCCCCGAGTACTCAGCATCTATTGTTATTAAAGAGGCCGTTCGCATTTATGAAAGGCTTTTAATTGCATTCCGCTAATGAGGATAGATACGCCTGACCAGCTCTTGATCCGGCTGTTCACAGCCGAGTCTCGTAAATCATTCAGGCTGCCTCTCTGGAGCATGTGCTGCGGGGGCAGCATTCTACACAGGGGACCAGATGTTACTCTAAAGCATTGCTCACAGGAGCTTTTCCTTCATATACCTTGATGTTTTAAAGGGGACATACAGCGTGCTGGTGTGCTGTTCAGTGGCTTGCTGAATGTGTGCAAAGTACGACTCTGTACATTGCTGGTCACTGTGGACAAAAGCATCTGCTGAGCACGTAAGTGATTTAATAATGTGTATTCATTTCTCAGAAGCATATTCCTACGCAAACTCTTTTCTTAATACATTTGTAAGCAGTTCATAGTTTTAAATTCCATGTGTGTGGAAGCTGAGGAAGCCTTATTATGTATGGTTGGTATCAGTGATGTGCTTCATACCAGAGCACTTCTGAGGGTCACGATGAAACAGAACATATGGTGCTATGCATGTGCATCTCTGGGCCCTGTTTGAACAGCACATATGGAGATAATCATCATCATAACGAGAAAAGCCAAAGGAATGTGGAGTAAATGCACAGCAGTCTATGGAAAGCGTACACATGGCAAGTGTCTCCTTTGTTTTTACCTATGTAAGACATCCCTCAGTTAGATGTCTTTTCAGTATGTGGTCACACAGTAGCTGTAATTTTTTGAAGGTTGGTCATTCTTCATAGCTCTCCGTCTCGCCAAGTTGATGGACGATGGGCGATGTTGTTTTGTCCAACTAAATTAGGCGATGAGGTGTCTGCTTTGAGGGTCCTGCCTCCCAGCAGCAGACGGTACAGTCATGCTCCTTTCACATCTGGTGGGCCAAATCTGTCTCATTCCATAAAGAGGCTGCTGGTAGTCTCCACACTACTCAATAACACTCCCATGTTACGGCGCCACCTGTTGCCAGTATGGCCCTACTGGCAGCCCTGTGTCTGCTCCTCTGCCTCACCGCCCTCACATACCATTGCTAGCCAGATTATTAGAAAATTAAGGTCCAGTGAGGTACCCATCACCCTGCGTACCCTGAATTTATGTGTTTTACCTCACCACAGATGGTGGATGGACATGTATGGGCATGAATGTATTGTGTCCTATGAACTGTCATTCTGATTTTAGTCAACTGAATGGTCTTAAACTGGGAGGCAGGCTGTGTTTGTGGCCCAGTAAGAATTTTGTACAAATCCTGCATCAAATCTGAATTGCTGATAGTGCGTGTTATTCTGTTAATCTTGATGAATGGAAATAACGGTCTCCCTAAGGGTGTGTTTGTGCCTGCTTCACATACTAGCACAGTTGATCAGTAATAATCAGTAATAAAAGGCTATCCTCTCTTTATGTTACTATATTTTTTACTTGGTGCAAGACAGCCTGGGAAACAATCAGACATGGCGGGGGAAATCCTTAATGTGTGCTTCATCCAGGCGTGAAATTGTAGCAAACGTGAGGAAAATGGGGAGAATAGATCACCCTAATGTGTCTGAAGGCTGGAACACTTGCCTTACCTGCAGAGCCTCACATGCTATGATGTGCATTAATGGACCTGTATCCCTGCTTCATCGCAGCGGTCGCAACTGCAAACATGGTCCCCCTCCTGCAACACCACCACCGCCCACTGTTTCATTCACACATTCATTCATAGCATACTCTGCTGGGGGCAGGGCTTCGGCCCCCATTTACATACCTTTTGCAGTGCCATGGTCCCATCACTGATTGCTCCCACTTGCCTGTCCTACAATATCCGTTCAGCATGCATTAAACTTGCTTTGTTTGAGGAATATGCTACCATCTCTGCTTGTGTTTGAACTGTGTTTGAGGCTTCAGCCATATGCAGCCATAGGATAATCACTTCCCAGTTATGCAAATTCAATGCAGAAGCACTTGAAAACCATGAAAAGTTCATGCAAAGTAAGGCATTGCAAGATATAATGAGATTTATCATGGGCTATTGCTGCAGAAGTTCCCTTTCTTTGCATTTGTCAAAACCCTTTGTGAACAGACTACCATATTTTATTTTCAAAAACATTGTTGTGAAAAAGCTTTGTTCAGCTATTGGTTGAATGTTGCTCGGCAGTTATCATTCTTAATCAAAATATACCCACTGTATGTAGGTTTAAACATGTCAAAATATAAATTATATCAACAAAAAACCAATAATATATATGTAGACTAAATAGCTAGATATCTAAATACATATCTGAGTAAATAATACTGAGTGAAGTGCACAAATTTAGAGTAAAATTTATTTCTCTCGTCATTTAGTTGCCTAGTTTTTAATTATTTAGTTATATCGAAAGTTATTTATTTTGTCGGCAAAAGTTCATTGATGGATGTATTTTTAAATTTGACTGGTTTAATTGTCCGTATACTACTCTTCATAAAATTTGGCTGTTGGTGCCATTGTAAATAATGATGTTTGTCCCTGCTGTTAAAGTGAAGCATAGATCCAGATTCAGAGGGCACTGAACACACTGAACACTGAACACTAGACATTAATGTGCTCATTCACAAGGCAGAAATAAGAAGTCCTTTTTCTGCTCTTAATATCTCATTTAATGCTGTGGATAAAATGATAAAAAATCCAAAACATAAATATCGGGAAGAGTGGTTAACAATGTCTAATGTTAACTTCAAAGGCTGGCTTAAGCATTGTTCTTTTTGTTCACAGAAGTACATCCACATGTTTTGATTTTACACAAGACCTTAGTTAGCTGATAGTCTGCCTTACCTTACTGAAAACCTTTTGCTTCGGACTGATGCCTCTGGAATGTTTAAAAACGTTCTTGCCAAGTGAGCAAAGGAAACCTTTCCTCAATGCTTTTCCACCTTATGAGAGAAACCTTGTGCATGTTGAGAACTAGCTCTGTGGAATAAATGGCAATTTCACATCTAATGTTATCAGCCAGAAGCTGACAGGTTTGTCCAGCACAGGGCTGTGCCAACAGCACAGTAATTGAAAAGCCCTCTCTGTTTTCATATTTTTCCACAAGACCCCAGAGTCTCATTCAGCAGAAGCAGTCACCTCAATAATTGCAGGGTGCTCACATGCTTTATGCTGTTACAGTCACCCTAGTCCTGGTCTGGCTTTTTGAGAAAGTCAAGTCAAGCCAAACCATGGATCAATTCAACTGCGCACATTGTGACAAGCAAAAAGAAGGATTGTTGGATTTTTTTTGAAAGAATTTATGAGATACAAAATATTTATAAGTACATTTTGTTATTGATCACAAAAGGTTATTGATAATGTTTCAGTGTTATCTGAAGCATCCTGAAATCATTGTGTAAATTTGAAAATTGGAGAAAGCAGTACTATATCATTTCATGTACCATGGGTTTCATTGAAATGAACTTGGCAACTGAAGTAAGATTCATAACAGAATTTACAAGCAGTTTAGCCCACAACACATTTAATACAGTACATTTTACCAATCACAAATGTTTGCTTAGTGTTTCTCCTCAGGTAGATACCATTTTTATTAGGTGCTCAGGGGCTGTTCTTTTTGTTTTGCTTATCTAAATTACCTCATTAGCAATTGCCTGTCAAATGCTGTTTTGGAAGTATGTTTGTTGGCTTCTTGTATCAGTATTTCCAGCTCTGTTGATTGGCATTTGCCCTTGTCCTCTGGTATTTCTTGTTTGCCAGAAATTTATTGCAAGTTCAAAAATGCAGATAGGGGGTGTGCACATTTCAATGGGTAGTTTGAGCATAGTGGTATTTGCATGATCACTTTTAGTAAATATCGCAGATGAAATCATTTTCATTTGTGAGGTGGTTTCTCTTCTTACTTGAAATCTCATAGCAGGTAACTGATTTTTAACAAGCTTTACATCTAGCTAGGACTGTTTAGGTTCAGCAGGCCATTGCATCTAAGAATAAATTTTACGGGAACAGGATAGTTCAGACCAATGGTTTTCATATCATTCTTCCATGAAGATAGTTCAAATAAAATACAGTACTACCGCTTATTTTTAGACTGGTTTGAATTTCCATTTCAATAAATATGGATGTGAATGAGCAGAAGACAGCGAATAGGAACCTTGTTGATTCCACTGTTTATCTATTTATACATGCATGTAAATGGTGACTTTGCCAGCCGCAAGTGCATGCTCTTTCTGTTGCGCTCTGTACTTTTTTGGAATAGAGAAACGTAATCAGACTATGGTGCGGAGTGGAGCGTTCAGCCGAGGCAGTCCCGCCAAGTGGAGCCCACTGATTGGGGCCTTGGGGACCGGGGGTTCAAACTTATGCTCTTAAACAATGCAGTCGTCCCGAAATAAATAGGGAGCAGCTTCAGAAGAGAACACTAACTCCTGAAATGTAATGCAGGTAAAGATGACTGCAGCAGTTTTTAAGTTTCACAGAAAACTCCAGGGCACGCAGAGAGAGGTTGGAATGCATTGAATTCAGTATTTTTGTTTTCAGCTTTTTAAGGTTCAGTTTGAGTACAGTCCCCCTCGTACTTCAAGTAGCACATAAGGCTTGCAGGAGAGAGCATCACATCTGACAGTCTGTGGCTTGCTTGGCCATCATTGTCTCCCATGTCAGGCCATGTTACTCTCCCTTCTTCACTGTTCTCCTCCATATTTCCTGGACCCATCTTCTGCTTACTGCCTAGTGTCCAGTGAAGAGCCGATGTGCCCTGTGCACTTAGTGCTATTCTACTCACATGTGCCAGCCATTTCCCCCTTTGTTTGGATAAGCAGGGTTTTGTTTGTGCTCTGGTACAGCTCTTGGTTTGGGATCTGTCTGGGCCAGGAAGTTCCGGAAATCCTGTTCAGGCATTTGGTCTGGGTGTTTTGCTGTTTTCCAGCACTTGCACTGTTAAAAATCTTTTGATTTCCTAGGTTTTCAACATAAGGAAAGAGTTGTCAGTTGTCATGACTTTTCAGTGTTGACTCCTCTCAAGGTGTCTTTTAATCTTCCGTGACTATGACCTTGTAATGGATGGTGACAGATTTTATTGAATCTTTTGATTCATGGTTCATATCCAGTGGTTTTGTTTTACCAGCATTCACTTTGTGTCCAAGGTCTGTCTTTCTGCAGGTTTACTACACCATGACTTTCATGTGACTGGAGATAGTGATGATGTCAACATTGTGGCAACAGTAAAGAGGAATGGCAATAGATTTGGATGCAGTCTTGTCTGACCAAATGTAGAGATGTATCTGTGAGACAGCTGTCCCAGATTACCTTGTGCACCATTCCAGCAGAAAATTTGTATAATGTTCACTATATTTTGAGCAATTCCCTAAGAGAAGAGGGTTTTCTGAAGGGAATCCCGGTGGATTCAGTGTGTGAAGTAAGTTGGTGCAGTTGCATTCATCTGAGTCTTCAAGGATTTGTCTTTGTGTGAGAATGTGATCAATGTGTCTTCTCCCTTATCTGAAACAGCCTTGCTCCTTTTGACTGATGTTATTGGCTGCCTACATATTGTTGAAGATGACTGATATGAAGACCTTGCTTGTGAGGGGCATTCATATTATTTGTGACCATTTTATACATATACAGGGATCGCCTTTCCTTGAGGGACATTCATATTATTTCTGACCACTTTGTACATATACAGGGATCGCCTTTCCTTGGGTCACCATAAGTCTGTTTTCAGCTTGTTTTTATTTTTTTAAGGCATAAATAAACGAATGAGTTAATGAATAAATGTAATTAAATGAATACATTTTTGTTTGTATCAGCTTGTCCACAATGAAAATGACCATCAGTGGAAGAGGGAAGCATTGTACGATACATTCTAGTGTAGTACTACATTGTAAAATGTAAGTACTACATTGACAAAATTGACATTGCTGGTAACTGAAAACACATCTTGGATGGCACCCTGAGAAAATAAAACCATGTTGTGTGTTTAGTTGGACACACTATCCATTTATAAATCAGCTCCCTAAAGCCCCATGGCTTGCTGTTTAATTGGTATATCTAACTAAGCTCTTCCCCCAGGATTCATTTTCAGACACTTACTGACTTTCCCAGAAGACCTAAGATTGATCGCAAGCTCCATTCAGATATACATTTTACAAACGTATCGGTAAACAGCTGCAGGAGTCCCCTTAACTACTGCGCCACAAAACCTCTGTAGACCTGGTTCATGTTGATGCTCATAGGCTAGAATTCCTCTGGTGGGAAATAGTGTTTGGATAGAACCTTCCAAGTGTGTCGGACTCTGGAGGATAGGGTTGATGTATACGAGATTGAACCCAGGTCATTGGTCACAGGGGTGAATACACTGGACCTCTTTCTAAGCCAACGTCAAGGGCTGAGGTTCAATACGATATTGATGCAGAGGGTCAAGGGCCCCTTCTGATAATTGGAACACCCAAAGACCCAGTGGTGTCTTTCCGACTGTGAACCGCCACTCTCTGCAGATACCCAAGTCCTACAATGGTGCTTCATGCCCAGCGGTGTCCACCGTGATGGTACTCTTCCTGAAAGCTCTCTACACTCAGTGCTTATGTGTCTGGGGTTAGCCACACTGACTCACAATAACGGGAAAAGAGATTTTAAAACAGAGCTTTCTTTCATTTTTTCATTCATATAAACATAAAAAATGAATGCCATAAAAAAATAATTCAATTAAGTAATTCTGAGTGTAGTGTACATTTTAGGCAAACCCGAGGCATTTAAATGCCTGCTTCACCCTGCTCCAATCCTAGCCGACCTGGACCGGAATGGAGGCGATGGATAGATGTGCGTTTTCTCCTTTTCATGCCGTTCCCCTAGGGGACTCTCTTCCAATCTGTTCCTGTTTCCAGAAGGTTTTCAGCCATCCATGTGAAGGCTGGCAGAACCAAGCTCTGGCTCGTGTGCATGTTTCAAATGATAAGCGTTCAACAGAAAGCCAAATTTAGGCAGCTTTCACCCTAATCAGAGATTCATCAGTTTTATCTGCAAGCTTCCAGACAGAGAATTTCATGCAGAGAATTTCAATAAGCCGCTTTCATATGTAATTAAATTGGTATAACTGGCTCCATTATTTGAGTGCCCTTTTGTTTATCCAGTTGGTACTGTAAGTGTTGTGCATACACACACACACCCACAATAACATCTACATATATATGATCTCTCTGGTGTGCAAATATGTTAAGCATTACACAAATATATGCATATATATGTGTGTACGTGTCTGTGTGGGTGTGTGTGTGTGTCTGTCTGGGTGTGTGTGTTGAACCTCTGTGGAAATAAGAAATAAAAAACCTTTTAGGTTTATTTTTCCCTATTCTTATAGCCATGTTTTTACCATGTAAATAAGTCCCTCTGCTCTGTTGTGGGAGGGTGGCAATTGTCTGTGTACTGCTTCCATCTTCAGGCAGCACTGTGTCATAGCAGCTTTTAACACAACATGGCTTTACATTTTCTGTTTTCGAACCGTGTGTGCTTGTGGCATACTAATTGGTTTATTTATTAATGAGAGTTATTTTTCCCTGCACCATTATCAATTTATATGCAGAGCATTTCCTTGTATTTATTTTTAAATTATTAAGGATCTCTGTAAATTCTTTGTAAGCCATTGCCCATCACAGTGTCACTAAGCGTAAGGAATTTATATTAAAAAAGAAGTTGGCTGGGAAACTGTGTCCTTTGTGGCTCCGGTGGCCAGTGAAATCTGACATTTTGTGTAAGCACCACTGGGGCTGCATAAAATGTTTATGATGATTAAATGTGGTATGTCACAGATAATGTAGATGAAGAATCTTTATGGTTCAATTTAAGCATACCTATTGACCACAGAAGAAATGTACAGTGTAGAGATCCTACTCCGAGTACCTAATGCTCAGGTTCCAAACCTAATCATTCTGAGATCCTGCTTTGACTGGACAGAGGCCCAAACAGATTAAGGGTTATGATGCGATAAGTCTTCTAGACCTTTGGAGAGCTTATTAACTCAAAGAAACTCAAAGCATGCCAAATCACAGCAGCCTAATGCATGGCTGTCAGATTGCCAGACGTGCTTAATGACACTTGAAATATTCTTCTTCCACGCAATGTTCTTTCCTTTCTCTCCACTCTACAGTGTGCCTTTGTCTGGCAGACATGAAACAATTTGTATCTTTTAAAGTGATTCTGTTCATTAAAGGTTATCTGACCTTGACTATTGTTAATACTGGAGTGTTTTTAAGTGCTGCTTGTTTCTGCAGTGGTATCCAAACTCTTGATTCTTCCTATTTTGTTTGGGTGAGAGGGAAAACTTCAACTTGACTTGCATTTGTAATTACACAAAGTAAAACAAGTAATATGATTGTTGACAATCAACAGACGGATCATTTGGCAAGACACTCATCTCTCCAAAAAAGGGATTAGTGATTACTGATTATTCAGCGTAATCACAAAAGGGATATTTGGCACCTTCTATGTGGAACTGTCTCAGTTCTTACAGATAACCAGGCGTTTGCACTGAGGACTGCACATGGTATAAAGAGCTGATGCTTGAGAAAAAGTGAACACCGCCATATACCAACGCTAGACACCCCTCCAACAGTAACGGTGTTCAAGGTCAGACAGCGTCTGATGAGTTTGGACTTTTTGGGCGGAGTCTCACTTTAAGACCGTCGCTGTGCTCCTGTGGGCATCTGGTGTAATTATACCCGCTCTCCTCTGATGTCCTCCCGCGCAGCTGAAACAGAGCGAGGCCAACGCCGACACCAAGGAGAAGCTCCCACTGCGCCTGCGCATCTTCGAGAAGTTCCCCAACAGGCCTCAGATGGTGAAGATCTCCAAGCTGCCGTCCGACTTTACCGTCCCCAGGATCAGGTGTGGGAGCAGAGCTCTGAGCCGGGAGGCAGTCTGATCTGAGTGGTTACAGCACTTTCACTTTTCACAAAGCTGAGTTTATGCCTTCTTCAAGTTTGTTTATGGAATAGTTGAATTTTTAAGAGGCACTGCCAAGGTCATTTTAGTTTTTTAATTTAATTCTGATGAAGTCAATTATTTTGTAACTGTCAAAAGTCTGATGATAAAATATGGTGTAGGTTCTATCCATTTAAGTATCTGGCTTTCTACATAAAGTTGTACTCTTTTCCCTGTACATATTGGGTGAATGTTGACCATCTAAATCATGGTCATGGTGACCATGCTATAAATTTGTGACTTAGTAAGTTCAGTAGAGTAAACAATGCTGCCCCCTGTGGAACTTAAGATGTATATATATTCCCAC
This sequence comes from Megalops atlanticus, assembly GCA_019176425.1. Classification (NCBI taxonomy): domain Eukaryota; kingdom Metazoa; phylum Chordata; class Actinopteri; order Elopiformes; family Megalopidae; genus Megalops; species Megalops atlanticus. The sequence continues at coordinate 14,336,778 of CM032886.1, forward strand.
TGCACCCCTCCCACCTAAGGCAGGTGAAAAGAGTGGCCTTAAAATGTTTTCTGGAATGCAGCCACAGTCTTTTTTTAATTGATGAAACTGAGTTTTGAAAGATTGTATTTCAACTCAGATGAGACAAGGGGAAACAAAAAAGTGTTGGAGCACAGCTGTGTGTTTGCTACCATCATCTCAAAATGCTATTGATTCTCCCGCATACCATCTGGTTTAGAATTCTGTTGTGTATGTTGATCACAGTATTTGTGTGTGTGTGCTTATGCATCAATATATCTGGTTTTGTACGTGCATTTGTGTGTGTGTACTGTATGTGTTTATGTGTGCTGTATATGTGCATGTGCATGTGTATGCATGTGTTTGTATGTGTGCATACATGAATGTGTGTCTGGGTATGCATGTGAAGTCTGTACGTAAGTGTGTAAGTGTGTAACTGTAAGTGTGTTTGCCTGCATACATGTGTATGTGTCTGTGTCTGTATCTGTCTGTGTGTGCATCCATGTGTGCATGTGTCTGTGTTTGTGCATGTGTGTGCATGTTTTTGCATTTTGTGCATGTGCCTGTACATCCATGTATGTTTGTGTGTGTGTGTGTGTGTGTGTGTGTGTGTGTGTGTGTGTGTGTGTGTGTGTATGCGTGTGTTCCAGTATGTGTGTTTATGTGCACATGTGTGTATCCCACAGAGAGAGTTTCATGAAGCAGTTCATCGATCGCCAGCAGCAGGACACCAGTTGTCTGTTTCGAAGGCTCCCATCTGCCTCCTCTTCCTCCTGTGACCACTCCAAGAGGTCTGCCATTGAAGAGAACAAATATATGGATCAGAAGGTAGCCTTGACCTGGGACAGTCCATGCCACTGCATCTCCATACACAGCCTTCCTTCTCTCTAATCTCCTTATAATATGTCTCCTTGACAACCAAATCGGTTATTTCCATGTTTTTATTTTTTATTTTTTATCTTTCCGGAAAACAAATTACAGTGCTGAAACAGGTAAACAAGCAAGCAATTATTTCCAATAATAAACTTTGATTTTTTATTAATATAATTAGGTTTCTTATTTGAAAGATAGGTCTTGAAATTAACTACCCATAATGGAAAACAAAAAAGCAATTATAAAAGCCTTTTTGAAAGTCACAGGGCCTTAATATTTCTGGTCAGTACTTTTTTCTACTACCTTTTTAGCAAGCCCTGTCAGAACTATGCATGGCAAGCTACAGCACAAGCTAAACACACTGCCCCATGTAGGATTGAAGGAGTCCATGGGGGATGCTAACATGTTGGCGAGGGAAGCAAGTGATGATTATTTCAGAGGGAATAAGGCTGAAAGACTGCGGAAGTCAGGCAGGATCCCATTGCATTATTCATTGGCTGAAATGGCGGCCTTATCCAGGGAAAATTACAGTGCTTGCATTTTCTTTACAGCTTACTGTACATGTGTCCCGTGCTCACAGTAGGGCTTCGCTGCAACCATTAGGGTAAAACGCTTCCCTCAAGGGTACATATAGGACTCTCATCCAGGAACCAGCTCCTGAGTCTAGCAGTACTCCACAACATGGACCTGAAAACCTGCATCATTACGGCATGTTCCTTTAAGAAAGGAACATCTGCATATGACTGAAATTAAAAGTGCAGTGTCAGGTGTTTCAGTTTTTCACAACTCCCAGCAGCAGACATTTCTGAGCCGAGTGTAAGTGATTGCTGTTTTACTGAAGGAATGGAGTGCTGTTGAGCTTTTTAGATGTTGATCAAAAGAGGATCAAATTCACGGGGGTAGCGCTGAATTGTTGCTTATGTAAGCGTGCTTATTTGGTGCTCAGTTGATATGACAGGCTGGAACTGGCAGGTTAATGTGAAAAGTGGCAGCTTTCATTCCCAGCCCATGAGAATCACATTCTGTTCATTTCACATGCCCCCTCCTCCTCTGCTGAAGCCTACAGTTGCAGCTAAAGTCATCCTGGCTGTCTGTGTTTAAAAAGACAACACTAGAATGAAGACTGAAGGTCCATGAGAATTGCTATGACAATGCATAAAAAGAAAAGCTTGAATTTGAATGACTTAAGTGCATGCCATTGTGTGGATACTCGCAGAGAGAATGGAAGTTTATCTTGAAATATCAGTAGTTTACATCAAAATAATCACCTAATATGAATATCTAAATGCAACTTTGATGTTTTTTTGTAAAAAGTCAGTATGCACTTGAAAATAAACCACAGGGAAAGTAAAGGTTCTGATAGAAGCATCAGTTGTAGAAGAACTGTGGAGAATGGAAGAAGGTTTAGGAGAGTATTGCTGATGGACATATTAAGAGATATCACACAATGACACCCATTTTAATTAAAAGGCACTGGGGAGAGGAAGTGTTTAATGGGATATTCCCATTGTGAATAAATAAGCCAGGTAGGAGGCATTGACTTGGTGTGGGCTTGGATCATCCACCTTAACAGGAAACTGCAGGAAGCTTCTAATTAATTTTAAGCCCCAGCTATCTATGCATGTTCAATGTCAGTTATGAAGTACAATGCTGATAATGTTGTATAGAACATCCCATGATGTTTCCAAAGATGTAACTCTCAGTCATACACAAGTGGGTGAAGTAATGTCAGATATTGAAGAGGGAACAGTTTTGCCTCTTTTTCACCAGTAATTTCATAAATACTGTCTGACTCTAGTCCTTCTCCAAAACAGCACAAAGCCCGATGGGCTCTGAGCATGGAGACGGCTCCAAGCGCTACCCTGAGAGTCTCAATCTGGACAAATGGGATTGAAAAGAGAAAAGTGGTCCCCCAACACACACACACACACACACACACACACACACACACACATGCTCTGCATCTCTAATGCTATCAAAGTTGGAGCATTATTTCACAGTAAGAGTTGGCTGAAGGCTGAGGTATTCCAAAGCCTGGGTACCAGTCACAGCCGAGACCAGCTGGTCTTGGTTGGACAAGGAGTTTATTTGGGATGAAACAGCTGAAAATCCACAGACTTTGTTCTCAGTTATTGTATCCTTACTTCTTCCTACAGTGTCACAAAGGCTTTACATTACATTGTATTACATACATTTAGCAGATGCTCTTATCCAGAGCGACTTCCAGGACAACAGGCTTGGCCTACATTATTACATAATTTTACATTATAAATTAGGTAAACTGGCACTCTTACCCAGGGAGACTTTTATGGCTTATACTTTCCATATCATCCACTCATGAAGCTGGATAAACTGAAGCAATCAGCTTTAGGGTAGCAAAGCAGTGCTCTGTCTGGGATTTGAGTCTGCAACCCACCAGTTTTAGTACAAGTGTCCTAAACAATAAATTACACTATTGCACGTTACTCTGCAAGCTACTTCAATCCTTTGTTTCCCTTGTGCTGCCCATCTTCAAAGCTGCGGAGATCAATCTTCAGCATCCGTGCTCGGAATCTCCTTGAAAAGGAAACGACTATCAATAAAATTCTGCGGTGAGTTCTTTGTCTTGTAGTATGCGTGCAGATCACAAAGACCCTCCTTTTTCTTTTGTGTGACACCAGCCTGAGTCAGCATGACGTGGATTGGTTCACAATGTGTAGTTCATGTGCACTGTAGTGTTATTTTCATTAGTATGTATTTTTTCAATTGTGTTGTTTAATTGCCCAAAGTTTGTCCATTTTATATATTGTTCCAAAAGCCAGAAGGGAGACATCAAAACAAAAATGCTTGATAGCAGTATATTTCACTCAGATGTCATTCAGCTGAATATTAGAGTTGCTTTGTGGCATCCACTATTGCTTAACACCTGAGTTCTTCTAAGGAATGATGTTCATCAAGCCCAGGTATCTTACTTAGTCACACAAACTTACACTAGCAGAAATGATATTTTGACAGAACAGGGGTGCTTTTAGTTGTATGAAATGATCAAACTGTGAGACTTGGATCCTGTAATAGGCTCATGTCAGCAGTAGCAGCAAACCCTCAGCCCCTGCCACACGGCCGCGCCCCGCCCTGGTCTGAACACAGCACATCAGTACCCAACACCCATTTCCCCACATGCCCAGCCGTCTGCCCCTCCGTCTGCTCACGCGCACACCCCAAATGAGAGCGCCACCAATCAGGCGCAGAGCCCCATAAACGACAGAGCCGCCCCCCCCCCGAAGCCCACGCTGTCATCCGCCGGGCTCTGCTGCATGGCTCGGCAATTAATGGCCGCCAGACAGGAAGCCTTAAGCGCGGCTGTAACTGATGGAGTAATCATGCGCGTGCGCCGGGGGTGTCGATTTATGGCCCCTGCGCTCATTGTGTCTGAGCGGCGGGATGAATAATGCATCCGCATCCCCACGCCGGCGTGTCGGACGCTCCTCCTGGGGACGGCGTGGAAAGGGGCGGATGGGGCGAGGCTGACGCCGGCTCCTCTGGGCGGGGGGGACACGGCAATGACAAATCTGCCTGGGGGTGGAAAACATGCGGCTCCAGATGTGTTACTCCTGTGATCCACGCATTCCAGTGTGACCAGAGGAACCGCTGGTGCTCAGACAGGTGCTACACAGAGGACGTTCTAGGCGTGTGTTGCCGGGTGAGTCAGTGGGTCATGTGACTGTCTTGTCTGTGTTATCACAGGGCCTGCACCAGGCAGCGAATGCTGAGCGGCTCCTTCGAGGGCCAGCCGGCCAAGGAGCGATCCATCCTGAGTGTGCAGCACCACATCCGCCAGGAGCGCAGGTCTAACACATACACGCTTATCCACTCATCTATCATGTCACAGTACCTCCATTAGGAGTATGGAAACTCATCAGATCATACCACATCATATCCACTAACAGTGAAGTTGAGGGATTTACATATTCACGCATGTCACATCATCCAGGAGTGCAGGTCAGGTATGTATATACACACATCACATCCACTAGTAAGATCATATATTCACATCCTATTCACCAAGAACAAAAGTCAGGCATGTACACATCATATCCACCGAGAGTAGAGGTACATTCACAACACACATGCCAGAACCACAGGCAAGTTGCAATAAGAGAGCTTATCTGTCAACCAGTCATATATGGAAACACACATTTATCACATCACATCTACCTGGATACCTGGAGTGTTTGGACAGCCACCCACACACACACATGCACACACTGTACTACTTTCACACATACAATAGTTACTGGATGCTACTATTTATTTTTTGTCCTGTAACCCCAACTGTCCCCCCCCCGCCCCTGCAGGTCCCTGAGACACGGCTCCACCAGCCAGAGGATCAGCCGAGGGAAGTCCCTGGAGACCCTCACGCAGGATGTGAGTACGGCACGCACACACATGCGCGGTCACACACGTCCCATGGAACAGAGTGGCCTCTGCGGTCGTGGTCACGCCTCTCAGACCTGTCCCGATTTGCCCTCCACCTCCAGCATACCAACACCGTGCGCTACCGCAACGCCCAGAGAGAGGACAGCGACATCAAGATGATCCAGGAGAAGAAGGAGCAGGCGGAGATGAAAAGGTAGGGAGGACCGCGGCGCTGGTGCCGGGGCACCCTGCCGTGCAGCTCCCCTTCGGAGCGCTCGTTATCTCTCTACCCCACCTACACAGCATCTCTCCTGTGCCCCACATCACATGGGGAACATGGACACAAACGCACCGCGCTGACGGGAGGTGCAGCACTCTCTCAGCATGGCTGCTCTGCAGGGAGCTCTCAGCACAGACACAGAGGCAAACAAAGCAGTCCTCCCCTTCCCCTGCGCTCACCATGTAGCGTCCTCCGCATGACCTGTGCAGGTCATCCCTGCCTTCTGTAGGACCGTCAGCAGCACCTGAGGACACTTCTGTACTTAATCCACACAAGACTCTGTGAACCTCCTTCCTTTCCTGCCAGTGAACTTTATGCTGAAGTGATTAAATGATCCCTCAGTAGCAAAGAAATATTAGTACGGTGTTGGCCTCGCATGCTGATAGTGGGATGAGGGGCAAACTGTACGATGAATAGAATTTCTGTCACTGGATTCTTACATTTTGCAGATAATATATGACATTATCTTTTGTAATCAGGGTATTCATGCAAGAGATTTCATATTGATAGAAATGTATCTTCCATGTGTATTATGTACTGTATCCGTAATATATACATGTGTGTGGGTGTCTGTGTGTGTGTGTGTGTGTGTGTGTGTGTGTGTGTGTGTGTGTGTGTGTGTGTGCGTGTGTATAGTTCTATGCTTATTTACAAATAAGTGGAATAAATTTTGATACATAATTTACAACATAATATAACAAAATTATTTGTGGTTGTATTTACACTAGGAAAGTCCAGGAGGAAGAGCTGAGAGAGAATCACCCATACTTTGACAAGCCACTCTTCATTGTTGGCAGAGAGCATCGCTTCAGAAATTTTTGCAGAGTGATAGTACGCGCTCGCTTCAATGCGTATGTATCAATGTACATCACTTTACCTCTGTTCAGAAGAAGCACTTTTGTAGATGAAGGGATATAAGTGCACAGTCAAAGGGACTAGAGTCACTTTAATTCATTTTTGCTATATAAATCTATTTTGCATAAAAAGTGGGGACATCAAAGCTGAAAGGAGTGAACTGCAACTTAAAATGTGGGTGAATAATGTTTTTGTTCATTTTTATCATATAGCATGAAAAAGCTTCATCCATAAGTTATGAATTATGACTGTATTATGGATAATATATTAATTTGATTTTGTTTGCAGGTCAAAAACAGACCCAATAACAGGAGCCGTGAAAAACACAAAGTATCACCAGCTGTAGTAAGTCATGAGTCACAAGCCCTGCATTGTTAATCAGATTTTGTTTGCAATAACTGAATTAGGCATTTTGTGTTACAGTTGTCTGTCACAAAATGTCAAAGGAAATGCATGTTGATAGCAAATCTGTCCCTGTGTGTCTGTGTTAGCTGCCAGTCTTCAAGCTGAAATGATTTGCTGACAATACTCGTCTGTGATACACTTTCCTGCGCAGAGTCATTTCTGAATTAATTGTAATGAAGAAATTGGTGAAACAGTGAAATGTGGCACTGCAAAATTGACTTTTTGGAATGAAATAATATCAGATTGCATGCCCAAGTCTCTATAAGACTACGAGATGATATGGTGCTTTTGCTTTTCAGACTAATACTAACGGGTTTTTATCAGATTTGCATGGCACCAAAGGACTGAAATAGAAACCGCCCTCCGCGTAACGCTGACGGGCTCCATGGCTTTGTGGCCACTGCGAAATCCTGAAATGATCTTCTTCCACAGCCATGTGTGAAATCGGGCCAAAGTTATGTAAGCCACCTAATTACAGGCAGAATGGATGGGGAAAGCAGCAGGGCTGTCTCTGCGAGCTCAGACTGAAGGCCCGTGGGTGAGGATGTGTGTCTGTGTGTGTGTGTGTGTGCGCTCCGCAGTGATCTCCTCGGCCTGGTCACCTACCTGGACTGGGTCATGATCGTGGTTACCATCTGCTCCTGCATCTCCATGATGTTCGAGTCGCCCTTCACCAGGGTCATGCACGTCCCCACCCTGCAGGTACATGCGCTTTCACGAGTCGTTCACGGACCTCCGTTTTAAACACCCTTTTCTCTGTTTCACTGCCAGGTAATTCACCTTGGCAATTACTGAGATTTACAGCCTTTCTGTTTTAACCTAATTTCCTTAAATACACTGGCAGGTTGTTCACCTTGTACAGACATTGTGAGATGTTCAGAATGCCTTTTCTTACTTTATTGCGCAATCATTTTATTTTCACTGTAGTTCAGAGTAGGAATTTGCAAGCCAGCATCATTTCCACATTACCAGTGTTGCCATCTAACTGTTCCCCTGTCTGTGACCTGCAGATTGGCGAGTACGTCTTCGTCATATTCATGAGCATCGAGCTGAACCTGAAGATCATGGCCGACGGGCTCTTTTTCACACCCACAGCAGTGATTAGAGACTTTGGAGGAGTCATGGACATCTTCATTTACTTAGTATGAGACAGTCTGATTGTTTCTGATGCGAGAAAAAGGGTCTAACTCAAATGACAATGGCTTTTTTAGTGGGTGCAAAGAACATTGTGCAATTCAGTTGATTGTGCCGTCATTTTTTTATCTATGTTAATGTTTCTCTAGTATACCTTTATTGACAGTATTTCCAACCGATTGCCTCTTTCTCTTCATGAAAAGTAGTTACACATGCATGATTTAATTAAATACGATGAACACCTGATGAGCATCATAATGCAGTGTCATTCATAGTGGGTATTAAGTGGAGAGCGTGTCATTGGGCAGGGTGTGGCCTGTTCATGGCTGTGCTCTCTGCCCAGGTGAGCCTGATCTTCCTCTGCTGGCTCCCTCCCAACGTCCCGCCGGAGTCCGGGGCGCAGCTGCTGATGATGCTGCGCTGCCTGCGTCCGCTGCGCATCTTCAAACTGGTGCCGCAGATGAGGAAGGTGGTGCGCGAGGTCCTCAAGGGCTTCAAGGAGATCTTCCTGGTGAGAGTCTGGACTGGGGATGGAGATTGTACACACACACACACACACACACATACAGACACACTCACACGCATACGCACACACGCAGCAAACTAACTGCCGTAGGTGCAATGTAATTTGTGTGAACATTGAGCTAGTACTGGTCAAGAGTTGAGCACATTACACACACACACACACACACACACATTCAAGAACTCAAAAATCCTCCACCATGTGCATTGCAGGACTAATTGCTGTGCTTACTGCTTTATGACAGTGGAGCTGAATGGGAAAGGCTCAGAGTGCTTTAGAGGGGAGATTCTGCCTGACTCAGCCTTATCTCTGTATGCTGTTAGAGCTGGATTTCATTGATCATGTTCTCTCCCACGTGGAATGCTTTACACTTTAAAAACAAGCACTTTGTGTAGTGCAGGTTTCAACGGGATTCTGTGGGAAAACTGTTTCAGATATTGAATGTGCCTTAAATCACATCATTGACTCCCCCATGTAGGTCTCCATCCTTCTCCTGACGTTAATGCTGGTCTTTGCGAGCTTTGGTGTTCAGCTCTTTGCCGGAAAGCTTGCCAAGTGCAACGATCCTCACATTACCAGGCGGGTATGAAATAGTCTCTTATCTCAGTACACACTCAGTGTAAACACACAGTCACTGTTCTATGACCTTGTCTTCATTCACGTCTGTTCATACCTGCCGCAGGAGGACTGTCACGGAATATTCCGGATCAATGTCAGCGTCTCCAAAAACTTAAACCTGAAGCTGAAGCCTGGAGAAAAGAAACCAGGATTCTGGGTGCCCCGAGTGTGGTCAGTGATTTTTAATTAAAAAAAAAAACCTTAAAAGCTGTTAAAGTCTTTTCTTAATGGAAAAGGGATTGCTTTGTTCGTAAGAGAGGAAGCGCGTTCATAAGAGAAGAGAAGGCGTTCCTCTGAGGAGGTGCAGTCCTGGGGAGAATAACCATCAGCGCGGCGGGCGCCGGCAGGGGGCTGACGAGCGCTCCGCCGTGCGCAAGTCTGACAGGGACTGTGACATGTTTGTCATTATTCCAAGCCTGCGCAGAGGCAGGCCCCCGCAAATCAACTCCCACGCGGAATCGCGAATAATGAAGTAGAACAAAGTGACGGTTCCGTCCCCTCGCTTCCGAAGGGGCGGCGGCGGATTGGCTGAGTCATGGGCGAAGCGCATCCGTCACTCCTTCATCTGTAAGAGCTCATAAAGCCTCGCGGAGAACAGAGCGCTGTTTGATCAGAGAGGGACGTGCCGTCCATGTACAACAAGAAGAGACCCGGCTCAGAGCTCCTCTGTGATGCCAGGTTGTAAGATGCGCTTTGGTAACTCTGTTAATGGCATCGGGAAAGCAATGTGAAATGAATTGCATTAAAAAAGGTCCCTCAGGAGTTATTATATTGATGATGAGTGGCAATTTGTATTCATAGTTGGCCAGACCTCAAAAGGGATGGAAATTAATACAATACATTTGCCCCCTTGCTAGTCCGTAATTACAGGCCCATTTCTATTAAAAGCTTTCTTTGCATTTCAGGGGACAAAAGAGCAAGCATAAAAATGGGTTTGTTTTGCTTTATTGTGTCCATTACCTTTACTTGGTCCACAGATAGTGATATCAGTTAGTGCTCCCTCTCTCCTCAGGGCAAACCCACGCAACTTTAACTTTGACAACGTGGGCAATGCCATGCTGGCGCTGTTTGAGGTGCTGTCTCTGAAGGGCTGGGTCGAAGTCCGAGACGTCATCATACACCGCGTGGGACCGGTATGTGATTTCAACATCTCCCAGAGGTTTGCTCCAGCAGTACTTTGTAGACCACTCCTCCTTTCCGAGGTGCTGAGAATATTCTTCTGTCTGTCAACCGCTGCAGATCCACGGCATCTACATCCACGTGTTTGTGTTCCTGGGCTGCATGATTGGACTGACTCTGTTTGTGGGCGTGGTCATTGCCAACTTCAATGAAAACAAGGTAGGATAAGTGAGCCCAACTTGGGTTTGATGGGCCCCAGGAGGTGCGGTATGTAAGTTAAATGTGGAGTCTGATCTTTCCCTCCCAGGGTACCGCTCTGCTGACGGTGGACCAGAGGAGATGGGAAGATCTGAAGAGCAGGCTGAAGATCGCCCAGCCACTGCACCTGCCCCCACGACCAGGTCAGTGTGCGAGAGGACCATATGCGTCCACGGTCCAGATGCAGCAGGCATACGGTATTTCCCCCCCAGTGAGCACACAACTTCTGCTCCGTCTGTGTATTCCTCTGAGACTCATGAAGCTGTATGAGTTTCCCGCTGAAGGCAAAGAAAGGCTCTGAGAAAAGCTGGGGCTTTATTGCCGGCACGCTAATGTCACAAATGCAGATGCAGCTTTCATGCAGGAAGGAGAGCGGCTGTGATGTTTTATTAAGCAGATATATTACTTGTTTGTCTTTTAGACTGGGGCACTGACTCCATATCGAACTCACGTCTCTGCTCTGTTAATGAGTGCTTCCCGGGAGCCGCCAAGAGCGTGCAGTCTCATCGGTCTTGGTGACACAGCAGAATTAGGTTTTTCATCAATTATCTGCCTTAAAGGAACATTCCAAAGGCAATGTTACAGTGTAGAATGTGCAGTTTTGATTACCCAGCTCAAACAAGGCAGTAACTTGCAGAGGCTTGCATTTTATAAGCCCCTAGGCTGGGATAGGCCCAAGGGCTAAAGAGCCATCAGTGTGCTGTTTTCTGTATCTGCAGTACCAAACCCCCTCTTTGTCTCTTTGTCTTGTGCACTGATTGATTAAGTAGCTTGTTCACAGTGGGCTGAGCACCCAGCACAGAATCCAAGGATCCCTGCGCAGCAGTGGGCTGTCGTGTGATGCCTGTTTGACTTGAAACAATCTTGTTTAGTTACCGCCTTCAAACGAAGGAAACATACCAAGAGTCTGTTATCTGCAGTTCCGCAGAGACGACAAAAAAACCACACAGAATTTACATTTTGATGAGAGAAGAAGGAAACCAGTTATCTTCCAGCAAGTCTCCAACAAGAAGGCACTTACATACAGTAATTGCACTAAAGAGCAATCTGAAAAGATAGGCAGGTAGACTGATATAGACAGACAGCCTGGGCAGCTGGGTGGAAAGGGCTCAGGAAGGCATTTGTGTTGCCTGCCTGAGTCAAACTGGGACATGTCAGGATACAGAGGAGCATGCAGGGGCCTCCCTATTCCCTTTTGCGTGACATAGCTTAACCTTCTGTCAGGTTTGTTTATGTTATTGATGTCTACATAGGTACAGGTCGTGTAGATGATACGTGTATTGTTTAAACTAATGGGAGCACTACAGTGGCAGTACAAGCTATAATCAGGGATATAACAGGATCAAACACCTCACAGAAGTCCCAAAAGGAAGTGTCCAGGCCATTCAGCTCAGATCAGGTGTTTGTTTGGAAACGATGAGATTACGGTACAATCTCATTTTGATCTGTCTACGTTGTTGTTACAGGTGGAATTTATGGATTTGTGTGAGATCTTTTCCACGTTTTCCATTTATTCAATAGCACTTCAGCTACTTTGGATGGCCTTATGGATAAAAGTAATCTGTACTATTTGAAACTTCTCAGGAGGGGTCTCCTCAAATGAACTATGGTGCAAGACATCTGACTTTATTAATGCAGTGTCCCCAGATACACTGCAATCTCCTGCCCCAAGTGTGTTTATCTCTGGGAGTGTTCCCCAGCCTGTCCCTGGGCTGTCAGTAATCTCCAGCCTGAAATTCAGATTCAGTCATGCTGTCTAAAGCTCTCAGTACCAGTAGCATCACAATCAGTCTCTGAGCAATGAGGCTAAGTACAGACAGAATATCCTTGTTCAGTTCATGGACCTTCCTTTTGTTCTGTGTCAATAATGCAGATCTGTTTGTCTGTGTGTGCCGGCCTGTGTGCTTTTAAAAGAGAGATAGACCGTATTTGCTTCATCATTTCAAATACGGCTTTGTATACGGCCATGTTTGTTTGTAGTGTAAAGGGGAAAACAGCAATGACAGATAAGCATGCACATAGTTTCACATGGGCGTGTCATATATGTGGTATGTGCGTGAACACATTGAGAATGTGTAGTGTAGTGTTAGGACCATTCAATGCTTTGTTGAACGGTGATGTCAGCATGATTCATATGCTTGAATCTATCCTCATTGTTTCTCTGCATGATTATGTCAGTGTATGTATAAACATAGGAGAGATTTCTGATGGTGAGAGAATTGTTTTCAAATTAATAATTAATTAAGAAGGAGATGAAAATGTATACCATAATATCAGCAAGGATCCGGGTAGTTTATGTGATGCAGCAGGGAAACTACAGACAGATATAGTTAAAAGTTGTCTTGTTCTGCAAAGGAAATGATAACTCCCACTGCGAAGGGTGAAAGGGTTAATGTACAATCCAATGATGTATCAAAGAGCAAAGAAAGTGTTTAGAATTCAGCCATGGGAATGGCAGGATTAGAGGAAGGCAGAGAGGAAGAGAAAAATCTGCCCAGAGCCAGTTTAGACTCCTACTCGGGCTAACAGGAGAATCAATGGCTTAGTCAGCATTGGTGAATCCTACGGCATCAGTACGATGTTGAAAGCTCTCCCGAGAACTAGCCCTGTGCTCATCTGGAAGTGGCTGTGAGAAATTACCTGCTGGTGATGAATGGTATTAAATTCTGGTGACCTTCAACAATGATGCTCCGGTAAAGAGATGATGTAGTTAGTTTCAAGGTCCTGCCAAGGGTGACTTGATACAGTTGTGAGTGCTGGAACTACAGTGAGCTGCTCAACCTAGGGGAAAGAGGAGGAAATGTGTGGGAAAATGCCTCTAAGGTAAAGCTCTGGTTAGAGAATCTCTGAGCCCCTCTTAATCAAAGCAACTGCTGAGAAAGTGGCACACTTGCTTTTCAGTGGTCAGTCATTTCCATAAACTTGGTTCCATAGAGGAGGTGTGGAGTATGTGTCTTAGGATGAGTTCATTGATTTCTATAGAAATAGTTACATTTGTAAGATATATTTGATGCAGTGTCCACTTCTTAAAGGAAACAGAAGGATTGTCTTCAACCTGTGAGTTGTATAGTGTAATATTTTCCCTGAATGTTTGATAGGTCTTGATGTTGGTTCAGAAAGTGCTGGAGGGTATTAGAATACTATACAAGATGACCTGTAACATTTGGTTAGCAGGTCTTTGGTTCCTCTTTGGACTCAAAGTCCTTGACTAAATCTGCTTAACCATGAAGTAGTGCACTGAAAAAAAACTCTGTTGAAGTCACAAAATATTCGATTACATAGTCAATTCACCAATAGTCTGTGATGAAATGACAATCCAAAAGGAAGATACAGTTCAGAAGTGATGTGATTTAAATGTGGAATTTCTAGTGGACTAAAGGGTTATTAAATTATCATTCAGAGGTCATTGGGTAGTAATACATGATAATAGCAGTTGGGGTAAATGTAAAGTGCTGGATGAGGTGCCTTATGTTGACATCACAATGGTTTTTCAGCAGTTTAAATATCAATGTCACATATTTCTCATCCTTGTTATTTGTGTGAGATATCGTAAAGACAGCGTCGTATATGTACAAAGATTGAAATGATCAGATTATTATCTGAAAACTAGAAATATGTAAATTGACTTCAGTAATAAGCGAATTTACATTTAAGTCAAGACCAAGCCTTCAAAAGGGCAGTGATAGAAGAAGGATTTATGGGGGCAACAAAATCTGAATCATTCAAAATGAGTTTTCTGTTGAAGGTTGGATAGAATGGTGTGGGAAGGTCAGAGGACATAGCTATAAATGTAGTGTTAAATCAAAGAGAGTGGTAAACTGCAGTTCCAGCTACAGGCAGGGGAGATTTAGAGAGAGATTGGGATCTTGATTTAAAAGTCTGGCAGCCACACAAGTGTGCGCTGGGAGAAATCTCTAAGCTCAATTCAATATGAGAGAGATAAAAGGGGATTGCCACCAGAAGCTTTGGCCAAATTCTACATCCTAGTGTTTCTCTCAGTGAGAAACCATCTCTGTGCCATGAGTCAGGCATAACCATTATCAAACTGTTATACGTGATAAACAGAGCCTTTATTTTTATGACGTCAGCCAATGGCTTTGTGAAAAATCTTTAAGGTGACCTAAAATGCTTCCTTTAAATCTGGAACCTAGGGAAATATCGACTAAACATTCATCAGCCACCCCTGTAAGAGCCAGTGATTTGTGCTTGCTGTGACTAGCAAAATATGTATTGCCATCATCCATAAAACATCCCTGGTAAAGATATTTGAGTCCAGTTCTGGCATATAGGCATGTATGATTTGTATATATAGAAGCCTGTTGTTTTACCTCAACAGAGAATGGTGGCTTCCGTGCCAAAATGTACGACATTACTCAGCACCCTTTCTTCAAACGAGGGATTGCCGTACTGGTGCTGGCACAGTCTGTGCTGCTTTCAGTCAAGGTAAGGCACAGTCCACGTAAAGTGTGCTAAGTAGACAATGATACCTTCATTACAACGTAATTCACTTCACTTCGCTTCTAGTCAGTTAAATCAGTACCTGAGCTTATTATCTTAAACAATACTCCAATAATACCACAGCTTTCTTTATGCAAGCTCACTCAAGTGTGTGTGTGTGTGTGTGTGTGTGTGTGTGTGTGTGTGTGTGTGTGTGTGTGTTTGTGTGTGTCTGTGTGTTACAGTGGGATGTGGACAACCCAGTGACAGTTCCCTTGGCAACCATGTCTGTGGTCTTTACCTTCATCTTTGTGCTGGAGGTAAGGCAGTGGTGCCATTTTTTTGCCATTACAAATGAGATAAGAAATGCATTTGTAAAGCTATTACAGAGGGCTGACCTGTTTATGACAAACCTGCGGGCTTAATCTAAAATGTCTGCCCATTTCACCCTGATATGGTGTGATGAGTTAATCCAGAAAGTGCACTGAGACCTTAGCTGTGCTGGTAATGATAGTCAGAATGTAGTCGTGTTTAGTATTTGTGGTGTGGCAAAGCTAATACTAGTTTACGGTTTCCGTCTTGATGGTAGGTCACGATGAAATTGATTGCCATGTCACCAGCTGGGTACTGGCAGAGCAGAAGGAACCGATATGACCTGCTTGTGACTTCATTGGGAGTGATATGGATTGTTTTGCATTTTGCTTTACTGGTGAGTAATTTTCATCAAGTGTGTATTTAGGTTTGCACTTTACAAATGTACATTAGATGGTAGTTGTATTCATAGTACTTTGAAAAGTAGTCATCATGGATTGCTCAGAAAAGATTGATCAAGCCACTGATGTTTACATTTAGTAATTTCACAGAAGCTCTTAGTGAGAGTGTCTGACAAAGCAAATCACATTATGTTTGCTTAGCAGACACCCATATTCAGAGCAACTGGCATAGCTTACAGATTTTACATGTAATCCATTCATAGATGGAAATCGGACCAGAGACCTTTGAGCCCTACATACACCACACTGCTGCCCAAAAAATGGTGGTTTCCTGTACGATTTCTTTTCACAGAATGCCTATACCTACATGATGGGCACTTGTGTGATTGTGTTCAGGTTCTTCACCATTTGCGGGAAACATGTGAGTATAATGGCACAGACACTGACATAACTACTTATAACCCTCTACATAACTACTTAGAACCTTATCAATCAATGTTAGAATTGCCAAGTCAGCTACTTTAGGGCTATTCAACCCTGCATACACTCCAGCTGTCTTTAAACCATGAGCACTTGGCTCAGTCAAGAACACAGTTCAAAGACAGTTAAATCACTGGCTGGAATGAAGCCACTAAACACTACAACCATCCAGGGCCAGGGTACTGAAACTCCACTATCACTTACCCTTTTTCTTTTGTTATTTTACATGATAGTCAAGAGTATTCCAGATCAACAGTGTTTTATAACCACAGTTGTATTAGAGGTCTGTGTCACTCTGGGGTTACAGTGGGTTGCCAAGTACTGCTGTCATCCCTATTGAACAAAGAAAAAACATTGAAAATTGGTGTGTGAAAACCGATGAGTTAAAACCAACATATACAAAACATCTTACATTGCAGTATGTCTGGAGCTCACTTACATGTTTACACTGAACTGTGTGGTTGAGTCTGTAATGTGTCTATAATGCAAGTATTTTTAGCTGTCACGCTGTCCCTGCATGGGTGTTCCTCAGGTAACACTGAAGATGCTCCTGCTCACAGTGGTGGTCAGCATGTATAAAAGCTTCTTCATCATCGTGGGCATGTTCCTCCTGCTGCTGTGTTACGCCTTCGCCGGAGTCGTGCTCTTCGGCACTGTGAAGTACGGAGAGAACATTAACAGGTCTGCACTCCCCCCACTTTCAGCTCCTCTCACGGGTGGCGCTCTGTAGAACGTGAGACTTGTGGCACCCGACACAGCCTCCCATAGCACTGGCAAAACAGCGGGATTCTGTTAGATTTCACGTGGAAGGAAATGTAGAACTGGCAAAAATGAATGTGTCATCAACAGGTTTTTTTAATTTCTCCTTTTTTGTATATCAAGCTATATATTCTTTTTTTCCTTTTTTTGTCTGACAAATTGGGTGACAGAATGTGCTGCCTGCCATCACTTACAGTCTAATCATAATGTAATTTGTCTTTAAATTTAGTTAACAACTTTAAGGGTTTTTTCTTACACATTGTTTTCACCTATCACTTTGATCATTCTCGTGACTGACAAGCATACAATACTGTGTAAAAAGCAAAAAGGAAACTCTTCTGCAGTCCTTTTCTTGAAGTGAGGGGCAAAGTGCTTTGCTGTCACGCTAAGTCATCGCCTGAGCGCACGTTTGTTTTCATTGGCAGGCACGCCAACTTTTCCACCGCAGGCAAGGCCATCACAGTGCTGTTCCGCATCGTCACAGGAGAAGACTGGAATAAGATCATGCACGACTGCATGGTAAGCGCAGCGCTGAGTGTTAACGGTTGGATCCGCATGCGCCTCTCAGGTGTCCATAGAGAATTAACCCCTCTCCCAGCCCTTCAGAGGGAGCCGCGGTCTGCTCTTTTCTATGGAACATTAGCTTCAGCTGTGAGCCACATCTGGCTCACACTCCAACAAATGGCAGTTGAAAGACTGAAACAACGGAACCATTTTCTAATACAGATCTCCACACTAGTTTATGTTAGAGAGCTAATCCACGATCAAACTGAGACTTGTGATAAAGGTCACTTCGGTCTGTTTTGTAAAAAAGTAAAAGAAAAGTTGCTGGAAATGGATAATAAGATTTCAAAGAATGTTAAGTTGGATGTACCACATAAACTTTAATCATCCTTAAAAGACTTAATCTATAAATGCATGGGTCATCCAGGTAAAAATGACCCGGCTTTATTTTCTCATCACATGACCCAGGGGGCCTTTTATTTCCAGCATACAGAACATGAGAAAAATACATTTGTCTTTGTTGGTTGTTTTTGTTTCAAGTGTCACTGTTTGATGTGCCCTAAACCCAGGTGCAGCCACCATTCTGTACACCGGACAAGCACCGTTATTGGGAGACAGACTGTGGCAACTATGCGGGAGCCCTCATCTACTTCTGCTCCTTCTACGTCATCATTGCCTACATCATGCTCAATCTGCTCGTGGGTAAGGGTTTCTGTGCACTGACTCGCACAGGAGGCAATTTCCTGTTTAGTCCACACAGACTGATTTCATTTCCTCCTGTCAGAGGTATTAGCCCAAATACTTCATGAAAGACATTTCTCCCCATTTCATTTTAAGATTATTATTATTCCTTCCCATTCATGCAGTGATAAAGTTGCCTCAGGCGAAATTATTTTCCTCATTTGAGGATATGACGGCTTAATATTCCGAGAGAGTGCTGACAGAATCAGAATGAGCATTCTAGATGCAGGTCGGCTAATATCTTTTGATTTCCTAGACTTTGTCTTCACCCCACTGAGCAGGAAAGTTTGTGATTGTATGGGCACAGTGAGAGGCATGTTTCCTGGATTTCAGAAGAGATGCATGTTTTCAGTCTTCAGAATCACCACGGGGGGCCCTCTCTGCCTCATATTTTCCAGCTATCATCGTGGAGAATTTCTCTCTCTTTTACTCAACCGAGGAAGACCAGTTGCTGAGCTACAATGACCTGCGCCACTTTCAGATCATCTGGAACATGGTCGATGACAAGAGAGAGGTGAGCAAGGGTGAACGTCTTCTGTCAGCCCTTTTATTTAATCAGGAGTTGCCATTAACAAGGGTGTGCTTTTCCTGTGAAGTCACAGCTGGAAATGAAATAACCATCTGCATCGAGTTTATCACCTCGGGTGTGATCAGAAATCATTATTTCCTGTCTGGGGTGGTGAGGGGTGTTGAGATTTAAAGGGAAATCTGGTCAAACACTATCATTTGATATGAATTGCGAGATATGTGGATGTGTATTAAGTCATTTCTTGTGAGCTGGAAAAGCTGTGCTGCAGCTGGAATACCAAGTCAGCCTTGACAGTGACACTGGATCATTAGTAGTCTGCATTGCTGTTTCTGTCTGAAATCTGAACGGTTCCCTCTTTAACCACTTACAGTATATACATGCTGACGGTTCCTTCTTTAACCACTTACAGTATGTACACCATGAATGCGATGATGCAATTGATTGCTATCATAGAGCTCGAAGTAAGATCTGAGGTGGGGCAGGATTTGAGATTTTATATTAAACTCCATTTCAGATTTTGTGTGAGGTGAGCTCTGAGGTGAAATTTGAAATATGACTTTGTGTGAGGCAAGATCTGAAATGTGATTGTGTGTGGTGAGATGTGACTTTGAGTGAGGCGAGGTTTGAGATGTGACTTTGGGTGAATCTCTGGCTCAGGGCGTTATCCCCACGTCACGGGTGAAGTTCCTACTACGGCTGCTGAGGGGAAGGCTGGAGGTGGACCTGGACAAGGACAAGCTGCTCTTCAAACACATGTGCTACGAGATGGAGAGGCTGCACAACGGGGGGGACGTCACCTTCCACGACGTGCTGAGGTGAGAATGCTCCCGCGTGTCACCTCTGCTCCCAGCGCATGCTGTTTAACCGTGAGAGGGAGAGGAAATCTACCCTGGATACCTTCACTAACAGATACCCAATGTCAGTCGACAGCTTTCTAAAATTAAAGAGGTTATTCAAGAAACGCACACATTAATTCTGCCTGAAGCTCAATGCGAGACCTATCGTTTTTTTTTTTTTTTTTGCATTAATCAATGTATGGACTAAATTCAGAAGTAAATAAAGTGACTTCTTAGACTGATTTGGATGATTGAACAGCCCAAAGTGTTTGACCAAGATAGCTCTACTGTTGGTGTACCACAACTGAGCTATTATTGTACATTTAAGTTGATTCAAGTCTCAAAGGAAATTGATTAGCAACTAGGTAATATAAGTACAATTTAGAGTGTAGTATAATGTATCATAATATAATGCAATCAGTAACAATGAAATTTTATTTGAAATGAATATGTAGTATGATATGTAATGCTGTGTTGTGTAATGGAACACAGTATCAGATGATAAAGCTAAAGTAATAAGCAGTGAAATTCCTGCTCCCCCAGCATGCTGTCATACCGCTCAGTGGACATCAGGAAGAGTCTGCAGCTGGAGGAGCTGCTGGCCCGAGAGCAGCTGGAGTACACCATCGAGGAGGAGGTGGCCAAACAGACCATCCGCATGTGGCTCAAGAAGTGCCTGAAACGCATCCGGGCTGTGAGTGCAGGCACACGTGCGCTCTCACGTGCACACCTACGCACCCATGCACACACACACAAACACACACGCACACATGCACATACACACACGTACACAGACAAACAAGCATGCACACGCACACGCACACGCACACACACACGCGCACACACACCCAACAAAGTAAAGAGTCTGCAGCGATGTAGCTGCAAAGTAATTTGTGTGAACTTTGTGCTAGCACTGGTGAAGAGCTGAGCAGATTGCCCTCTGTTGGGCGTGTCATTCTGTCGCTGCGGTGCGTGTTATGGTGTGCAGTGCAATATGTGCTGGGGAGTAACTAGATGGGTCTTCCTCTCAGAAACAGCAACAGTCGTGCAGCATCATCCACAGCCTGAGGGAGAGCCAGCAGCAGGAGCTCAGTCGCTTCCTGAACCCCCCCAGCATCGAGACCACGCTGCCCAGCGAGGACGTCAACGCCCACAACCAGGACAACCCCTCCCAGCCTGAGGTACACCACTCAGACACATCCACAGGCAGGACTGCTTCCTGCTTCCGCACAGGGAATAGTGTCAAAGTCCTCTTTCCTTTCTGTAATATTTTGCTGTTAGGATTCCACATTGTGCAAACTTCCTATCTCTTAGATGTACTGCAGCAAGAACCAGGATTCTTGTCACTTGTCATTTGAAAAATGTCAAAAGCACCTAGTGTGATCCAGTGAAAAATGAACACTTTCCCTAGGGCTCATTTTAAAATGTATATTGACTCCTCTTTTTTTACCAACAATGGAAAATCCACCTCAAGCTCCAATTAGAAATGCACGTTAAAAGAGAATTACAAGTCAGGCTGTGCATGAGGGGCACGAGCCGAGCTCGAGGTGCCCTTTAACGTTACCCGGCTTTGGGGCAATCTCGCTGTGAACCTGGGTGTTTAAGTCCAGGTGCGCAGTGTGGCGCACGCACAGTCATCAGCCTAGCACCACCCAGAGCGACGTGCCCTGGCTCTCCCAGCAGATCAGCAGCCTGCAGCAGCTCCTGAGCCCCACGCTGTCGGACCGCGGCGGGTACCGGCAGGACTCCACTGAAATAGGCAAGCCACAGAGGAAGCTGGGTCAGTGGCGTCTGCCCGCAGGTGAGCAGTGCTCCGCGCCCCAGTTAAGGTCAAAGGCGGCCAGTGGCTGTACTAGAGGTACACACAGAGATTTACTGCAAAACAAACAAAATACCGGCATCTGGGTTTAGCTACTTCAGCAACAGTTCTGTGTAGTAGGAGACTGAATTACTGTAGAGCATTTTCTGTTGATGGTGGATGTGTCTGAGCAACAGAGGAGGAAATTACTTGGCTCTGGATAAATATACATTTTTCATAAATGTTCGGACAGCATCTAACAACACTGTTTTGGTTGTTCTATTTTGTGTGGATTACTTAAGATGTCAGGCCAAATTCATCAGTTGCTGTCATTTTTATTTTCCTGAGAGTAATACAAAATTTATGTAGGCCAGGCCAAAGTTAAGTTATTGGAAGCATTTAAAAGTGCTACACATATGCCTGTCAATAAACAGTAACCAATTTATTCATGAATTACAAGAATAAATTTCCCTGATAAAGGAAAAGGACCCAAAGCCAGGGATATTACTCCACCACTTTCCTTCATTCTGTTGCTACAGGACCCACAAACTACCATGTGGCCCTTTTGTTTCTTTTAACTTTTCCTGTGCAGAAATGTCGGCGTCACTGTCCATTGAACCATGATAGCCACACCAAATGTGGAAGTAGTGTTTGTGCCTCAGGCTGTCCTCATTAAACCCTTGTCATTCCTGACTTTTTGGCCACTAAACCTGCAAGTTATTTAGTTTCTCCTGTCGCTTTGCTCGTTGGAGGTCGAACCAGCGTGAAGTCGGTGGTGTGCAAGATGAACCCTGTCAACGACGAGGCGTCCTCGGGTTCAGAGGTGAAGAAGTGGTGGACACGGCAGCTGACCGTGGAGAGTGATGAGAGTGGAGATGATCTCATCGATATTTAGAGGGACCCGGGACTGTTCCTGGAATTCAGCAGCAGTTCAGTAGGCAAAAGGCTATCACTCACTCAGGGTCTGATGGGAAGTGCAGTTCAGAACTGTTGAGCAGAAAGAAAAGAGTTGTAGTACTTATCCTGAATTTAAAAAAATATATATATACACATATATGTATGAATAACATGTAAAATGTAAGCCATGTAAGTCACACTGAGTAAGAGCATCTGATGTAGTAGTACGACTACTCAACAACATCTGACTTTAGGCTTCATATCTCTTCTGCACTGTAGTAAAACATTGCAAAACATTTGCCTACTGAACTGTCCAGGTTTGAGTAAGCTTAGGGCCTGGTGGGCCACTTTTTGAGGTGTGTGTGTCTCTGTGTTTATAAGTATGCGTGTGTGTATGTGTGTGTGTGTGTGTGTGTGAATGTGTGTGATACAGCTGTCATCTTAATATTGAAAGGATATTTACCTTGTCAGTGAAGTGTGTGTGTTATTGTTTTTCAGTGCAATGACTATTTCACTGTGTACATCTGCCAGATATTTTTTGTGGAGCTCATTATATATAACTGCCTTTAACTGCAAACAGCATTCTTCCTTAGATATTGATTGTCAGAAGATTATGTGTCAGAAGATTACAGTGCAAATAGAAATTAGCCTATTGTGCCATTCCCTCAGTGGGATCTGCAAGCAGCGTCCTTCAGAAGGGTCATATTGGTGGTGCACACCATATTTGCAAAGTGTCTCCAGCAAGATTTGTGTGGTCATGTGATCAGATGTAATACATCAGAAAATGGAGCCGGCGCTGTGGCTACGTGCAATTGCAAGAGGATCATACGGTACTGCAAGAAAGCCATACTTCAGTTACTTATAATATGTCCGTTGTTGTCAGTCTTGCTGTTGTCTTATCCTGCTCCCAGTGTTTCACAAAGATTAACCCCTTCTCATGTTTGCTCATGCTGCTCCAAAGGGCAAACTGAAGAAAAGTCTCTCTTTTAAGAGGTCTTGAGGAGAAAGGATTTTGCAAACAGAGAAATATGACTGTGAATGTATACCCATTCTATTTTGATTGTGGTTGTGTGAAGTCTAAGCTACACATATATGAGATTTTATAAATAAGAGTTTATAAGGGTTAAATGTGAAATTATACTGTAATTTTAAATAAAAGCTTTATACCTTCTATGAATATATCAGTATAAAGTAAAATAAGTTTTTGTTTCTCAATTAAATGCCTTTTACTGGAGATGCTACCTAAAGTTTGGAATTATGGAGTTGATAGGTTTGTTTGTACAAGCCATAAAGAAATATTGTCACTCATGTAGTTTGTCTTGTTGAGGCTCCATGCCAAAATCACCTTCAAAATGTATTGTGATTTCAAGTAGTATAATGAAACAGAATATAAAAGGAAATAAATATTTATTAATTTAATTGAAACTGTCCCTTTTTTCCTTTTAAACAGTCTATTCGTTGTAGCAAATGAACTACACATTCCATTTCTAAAACTGAGCAATGCAAGAATGATGTTATAAATGGACCTGCTGCATTTTATAGTTAAGCAGGGTGGTGTGAACAGCCACCTGATGACCTACATGCCCTGGCATTGAATTCTGAACGTTTTCAATATCTCACAACCATGGGTGACTGCCTGTAGTATCACTGTCTCTGTCTATAGTTATTGTAATTGGTTTTAGTGATGTTATGGTGATAAATACTACTAAACAGCTCATAAAATAGCCAGATAATAAAGATACACTGATTGTTTAATTCATCTAAAGCATTGTACTGGTAACAGTACAGACCACATGGATTCAGGAGGCTGTTTGCTTTGTCATACACAATGGTATTCATGGCTGCTGTCACCATACAGTACTGGCAGTACCTAGTGGCATCCCTCTGTGATGAGGTCATCCAGACACCTGTGGGCCAGTTTGGGGGGTGAGGTTCAGGTGAGTGACTCATGCTGTTTGTGCAAGCGTGAAACATGATACACTTCTTTCATTCCAAAAGAAGAAAAATGATTCCACTGCTTTTTTGTGACATCACAATTTGGCTTCAATGTACTGAGAAAAAAATGTTTTAAAGATCACAGTTCATATTTACATATTAACAACTGCATGTGTTATTCCTTACTTTCAGACAAATGGAACTTTGGATATCATTCCTATTAAGGACAGGGATTGTGTTTCAAGTTATGAGGAAGAAAATCAGAGAAAGTGTGTTGTTGGCTGAATCAAGCATTTATAAATTGGCTTTGTACAAGCCATTTCATTAGCACTTGCAAGGTAAATACAGTGAAACACTTTAATAGGTTTTTCTTTTTATAACCTTAATTTAACTGTTACACAGAAGAACATCAAATTGCTTTGCATACATACATGTAAAATGGTTTGTGTGAACACATGACCGTTTTTAGGATAAATAACCAAAAGGCACTTTAGCAAGGACATGCCTTGGAGTCACTGTGTGAAAGAGTAGGATGTGTATACAGGGGGGAATTAACCCACTCTCCTCCCTGGAAGATAGGGTGCATTTCTTACCCTGGTACAGTGCCTCTTCCCCCTCATCGGTGACAGCAGGAATGCCAGGCCTTCCACCACCATCTCACTGTCACGCTTTCCCAGCATGCTCCTGTCATTGATGTTGGCAGAGCCCCTTCACAAAGCACAGGAGTGCAGAGGGGCTCAGCTCAAAGCCCTGGCTGTGAGATTGGCAGTTTGAATGGCGTGGAAATGATTTGGACTCAGCTGAGATTTAGAGACCATTTTAGGACCCATTGTACTGCGGGCCAAGGTTTTGTCTGCTTGTGAGGTGGACAGCGTGATTATATTTTTATTCTTTTCAGACGTCAAACTGGAGAGATTTGAATGGGAAATGGCAAGCAAACACAAAAGGATTTCAGTAATAATAAGGAAATGGAAGGGTGGAAAGTGATTTGTCTCTTCGAACAAAACAGCAGCAGGGCTTAGAGTGACGCAGGATAGCTCATCTGTGAAGCAGGCTGCTGTGCTCTATCCTTTAGGACACTGCCATCTAATGGACTGATATGGTATTTTCACACATTTGTCCTCAGTGACCAAAGTACTCCCTTGCAGAAAAGCAACAGCATTGGGATGCAAGTTGTTGACTGAAATCTGATGTTTCTCATGATTTTCCATTTATGCTTTCCATATAAAAGATCTGACATGTGACTGGAGTATATGCACTGAGCATATGGGTATACCTCTCAAACCGATGACATTGCAGTCGTCAGCTTCTGTTAGGCTGCTGTTTGTAACTGAGCTCAGTGACCAGATCAGCATGCCACAGGAGGCGGTGGCATTTATGCAGCAGTCTGTCACTATGTGGGTACACAAACACACACATGTACAGAGGCACACAACACAGCTGTGGGATCACATGGACACACGCACATGCACACAGAGTGTATTATTAATGTTCGCTGTTCTTCCAGCATGACCTTGCATGTTTTATTCATCTTGGGTTTAAGGCGCATGGGTGACTCCCAGAGATATATCTCATTGATAGTGTCACCTGAATTAATAATGGTCTTCAATTAATCATGTGCTCCATGTCACAAATGTATGCAGCTAGTAATGAGGGATCTTCATTTTTCTTTGTTAGGACGAGGCAAGCCTTCAGGCTTCACACTTCTCAAAACACATCTGCTGCAATTTAGGTAATGTTTCTGGATGAGCACCGTGAATCAAGTGAAGTAGCAGCGGTAAGATTCCCTCTCATTCGTACATCAAGTTGAGTCCCTGGATTATCGAGTGCTCCTCCCAGAATATTTTCCAAAGGGAAAAGTGTGTAATCAATTTCTCTTTTAGGGTCAACATTGTATCTATCCTTCAGTCCCTTGCTATCTGGCTAGTTTGTGTACCCCTGGCATTAAAAGGACCCCAGGGCTGTTCAGCAAATTTATCAATAGTTTACCTTCCCATTATTTTTCATGGGTGTTTCCAAATGGAGCTTGAAACTAAATTTCCTGGAAAACAGCAGAATCATAAAAATATGCACTTTTTCACACAGGGTCTCACTAGGTTCCCTCTAAAATCAGATTAGGAAACCTGTGCATTAGTGAGCCTGGTAGTGAAATGCAGAGCTTCTCTCTTTCATAGCCTCTACACAGAGCGCACGGGGGACCTGTTGTTTTTTATTTTCGTTGTAATTGCCATCTTGCATACTCAGTCCATATTTAGAGCTTAATTGGAGCAATTTTGTCATTTTGGAAGGACATGAGTGAATGGTGATTACCTGTAATTAAAGTACATGATTGCTTTGATAGCTTTGCCCCCTCCTGAGGAGATATCCGAACCCATCCAAGAGAGGCAGTGCCTGACACACGCTCACTGCTTTATCTGTGCCTACATATTTGTCTTACTTTTTTTTTTTTTTTTTGTTCTGGTGAACATAAATGTATCAGTTGTCAATAGAGAATCTTTGTCTGCAAATGCAAGTTGGCCACAATATTAACAAAAAAGATCAATGTTGTTATGTAAACCATTGATCTTTTTTGTTAATATTGTAGCCAACTTGCACTTGCAGACAAAGATTCTCTATTGACAACTGATATATACAGTACGATGATTATATACAGTACGCATTTTTCATGCGTACTGTATATAATTAGAGTTTGAAAGAAGTAAACTTTTCTGAGTTTTCCACAACAAATTAAAATCAATAAGCATTGGAGAGTGAACCACGGGGAGATTGCTTCATTGGACATAATAATGCGCATCTTGTGTATTCTCCATGAAACGCTGATTTACAAATGTGTGGTACATTCAACAAACCCTGGGTTAAACACGCTGCTAACAGCAGTTTGGCTATATTGTCATTGCAGTGAGCTGCCATATTCCTTTCCAAGTGCTGTGTTCCCAGGTGGATGAGCAGTCAATGGGTTTTGAGTGACTGATGAGCAAATGTGATCATTGCCCGGTGCATATGTACCCACAGATTTTCCACCTCAACACAAACAAATGTGCATTGTTGTCGCGGGGTGAAATGAATGCTGTCTGAATGGACTCCATGTGGATTTTTGAACAGAGGGATTTTGACAGGCAATAGAGCTGGAAGACTTGTGGGGGAAGACCTCTCAAATTTCAAGACCTGTTACAAATTTGGGGGAAAACATTGCTAGTCTACATCAAACCTCTCATGAATATATAGTTTTACCCCTTTCCCTCAAAAGTTGGGGTAAAAGCACTGATAGTCTACAACAAATCTTTTTCCTTTTTAAATACCCTTTTTCCTTAGAACTTCTTTTTAACTGCTTCACCCTTTGCTACCTTCAGGTGTTGGTGGGCATTTCGCCATGTCAGGAGAGCCCTCCATGGGCATAGAGAAGGTCTTAAGCAGGTTGTGACAACCAACTGCAAAAAAGAGGCTTGATTGAGATTATACTTCAGAGCTTTTGTTGTTTTAAAAACCTAGCCAACCTCATTAAAAAAGAATGATAATTACAGAGATAATATGGGGACATTTAGATTACCCTTAACACAATGTAGTGACATGATCTAGTCTTTGTGGAAGGGACGTTTTGGATGAATGAATGCCGTTGGTTGTGTCTGGTTGTAACAGTATGGCTGATTGCGGTGAATGCAGGGCAGCCAGGGCCAAAGTATTCTCAGACCCATTTTTTATCCCAATTGTCCACGCCAGACAATGTTCTGATTCTGCGCTGAGACATGTGACCTAATCAGGAAACAAAAAGAAACCATATTATGTGGGGTTAGCCGATATTCTGATTCAATATGGCAGATGTTTCCTCATATCAAATAGTTGAATATTATTTTGCGTGAAATGATTTTAAAGACGGAAGATGTTAAATGTATATGAGGGCATTGATCCTATATATACTGTATGTAAAACCAGATGGGTCTTTCTTTTGTGTTAAGTAATCTTCCGCTGACTGCACTTTCTCCGTTGCAGTAGAATCGTGTTTCTTAGACAACCCTTTATTTTGTCGAGTTAATTCAAGTACGGTAGCCAACCCATTTGTCGGGGTTCTAGATATTTCATAACGCGTGTATACTATTATTTAAAAAAAGTGCTCACACCGCCGTGCCCTCCCTTGTTAATAAAGTAAATTAGCAGGGCCGTATTCCATGACAACATTCGCCACAGGAAATACAGTAATCTGGTTTTCTATGTTTTTAAACAGATGGTAAGCGGTACAATAAAAGCATTGAATTATTTTAGCAGCAGGCAGCACAGGCAATTAACAACTGGCATTACGTGTTGATTAAAACCCATTCATTGCGGATGAAGAGAAGCTGGTCCTAATTTCGCTCACAGTCTGTTGGCAGACGGCCGCGGTAGCTCTCGAGTTGCCCTGACCTTGATGCAAGAAGTACGGCAGCCGTTTCACCACAAGATTGACAAATTCCCTTTTACACATGTAGCCTATGCTGTGAACATCAATTCTGCATTTTTTAAATGGGTTCAGAGACGGTGTGGGTCGCGGAATGCGGTCCACATTGCTGCACTTTAAATGTCAGTAATGAGTGTGGGCGTTGTGGCTTTTCCAGCACTGTATTTTCTATCCGAACAGGGTTTCGGATTCCTTTATGACATATGTGAAACAGCATAATAGCATCCACCTGCGTGCAGCAGAGGTCTTCACAGAGCCGCGCGGGACTGCGAATGCAATCTGCTAATCCATTGTTCCATTGTTCTAATGGTTTAATGATAACCCTCAGCAGTTTCCCATAGACACTCACAACTTGAATTCAGTGGCATGAGACTGATCCATATACACCGCTAACTTGCAAATGGGGGTGATCATTTCTATGACGTGGATAGGTGATGTCCATTAGACAGGATGTTGCCCAGATAGTGATGTGTAGATTGATTCCTCTGTATACGCCTCTCCATTAACAGCATACAGGCATACGCATATCCAGGGCGATTCACATTATATACATCTTATGTATGTGCATACACATAATCATTATTGTTCCCGCAGGGTTCCACTGACAGCATATGTGACCTGCTTTAAGTGCATAGTTTATATTTTTCATTCAGATATCATCTTGGTAAAGGTAGAAGTGATTCTGATCTCATCTCACTGAGATCATCTGTTTAAGAGACAATAAATGTTACATCTTCTTTCAATCAATAAACAGCGTGTATTAAAATCATGATTAATTACAATGACTGCCCTAATTACTTAACTAATGTGGTAGACTATATAGTGCAAGAATATCAAGATTACTTTACTCAGTCATATGCACATATGCACACGTGAACTCCAAAGCTTCATGTTATACTATTCATGTAATATTTTACAATGGTGTATTTTTGTAAATGCACAAATGGTAACTCATACAATTCCAAAATAGAGTACGCCTATACACAGACTTACAGAAATAGATTTTTTTTACACTTTTGACGAGAATGATCAATATTAAAATGATAATCTTCCATGCATCGATCGTATAGAAAGCCAGTTAAACGCTGATTTTATGTTATGCTAACAAGCGTATTTTAAGTAGGCTATTATAATATTTTACTGTCTGTTTAACTGCAATAGCTATATTGTATGATGACCATCTTGTGCTGCTATTAAGGATATCGCCAAAGCGATTATTTCAGTATGTTTGTTTCACCTCATGCCTGCGTATTTTTATGCCTCGTATTGTGATTGCTGATTGAATTGTCTTTGGCTTTCAGAGAATTGTAGTTTCTTTGTGGAATGATGAATGTCGAAAATGACTAAACCTTTTTCCCTAATCAACAGTGGCCATGTGCCACCCCGGAAATAGACGAGATTGCACTTTGTCTTTGAGCCAGGTAATCTCGCACAAACGCACAATCAGAACCATTCATCTAGCTTTTGTTTCCTGTTCTCCGCACATTTCTTTTTTCTAACTTCAATTATTCCGAGAAACGTGTCTGATCCGCGGCCAGGACAGCTACGAGTGACACGTTCCAGTCGAAATCACATGCGCTTAAACCGATTCAATTACAGAACAATCGAGGTAAAAAGCCTCCTAATTGCTGTAAAAAGGAGCCGAGAGGGACGTCCCCATCGCTTAAAGGTGGAGGCGTAGAGAACAGAGTGCAATGCTGAACTGCAGGGGGTGCTAAGCTCACACTAACGCGCAACACTCTTAGGAAGTGAAGGACAGAGTGAAAAAATCCATCTAAATAAAGCATGCGTATTTTCAGCTGCAACATTACAGATAGACTTAATTTCACAAATCTAATTCCATGTTGTACAGATTAACATGGTAATTTGTATCAGATATACATTTTAAATGTAATGTCATTATAAGCTTGAGTGGTATAACTAAGGTCAAGGTCTGTATTTCTGACAAACTATGAAACTTCACAAAAATGTCTTCATACAGATACAAGAACAGCAGAGTGGTCCTCTAAACTGGCTGGAGTGAAAGGATATGCTGGAGATGTGTTTTTATTTGCTGCTGCAGGGTTCTTGGGACAGAAAGACTATGCCAAGGATCATATAGTGCATAAGTTAATGCTCTCATCAGCTTTGTATTAAAAACTTCACAGCAAAGGTCAAAGTTATCCTACCAAAATGCATGCACTGAACTCACTATTATTGTTCAGTCTTGGGTGAAGTCTCTATAAAAAGGATATGTTAATAGCTCACAGAGAGACATTGATATCCTATTACTGAGAGAAGAAAATGTTTCTGTGAAGCCTGAAATGAAGCATTGTGGAAGGGAGAGACTTTTCCCTTGAATGTCCAGGGCCTGCACAGTTGATCATAGGGAAGAGACCCTGTGCTATAGTGAGTGTCTAAGGTGTATCTAAGAATGTCTCCCTCTAAACCCTCTCCAGCCCTGCGTCACCCCTGGCCCCTATCTAGAACCTCTCTCTATCAACACCCCCTTCCATCTCTAGTTTTGCCCTGCCCCTCTCCACTCTTCCAGTCATGTGGAATGTCCATCAACCTTCCACCTGTCCTGTCTTCCTTAATTCCCTCCATCTTCTTCCTCTGAAACCCCATTGGTGGTCCACATGGTCCCCAATGCTGTGACATTGCACAGAGGTTCCCACACTATTGTGGTTTATTTCACCTTTCTGTTATGCATAAGTGCATGACTAGAGCTCAGGGTGTATGCAATTCTGCTGTGGCTAGTGACATTATTCCTGAGGTCAAGGTAAGTTGTGGGTTTGTACTGAGTGTAAGGAACCTTGGTATTTTGTGCGGTAAGTTAGTGGTACCTGCAGCTGAGCGGAGTAGGTGTGGCAGTTGCAGATCCAATTCTCACTCAGACTAGTCAGTAGTATAATTAATGCTTTCAAATGGAACTTATATTTCGACCCAAAATGAAGATCATATGCAGAGTAGCTTCCCAATAGTTATTTCTTTAGTTTGCGTGCTCATTTATTTATACCAGGTCAATCTGAATGGAATAGCAGTGGACCCACATTATGTATTGATTACAGTAATGCTCCCTTTCCACTGCAGAGCTGCAAGAGGTGTAATACAGAATGAATAGTGTCACCACACCTAATCTGGTGCTGACCTTGTTTTACGAATGGATTGGCGTCACAGATCTGTGTTGACACTGCATCAGTCAGTTTCAAAGTCAAGAAGGAGGAAATATAACAGAAAATCAATATGAATGTTCTGTGAAATATAACCACCAATTAAGCACCGGTGTCCAAATCACCTTGTAGCATTAGTGGTTGTCAGACTTTTGTTTTTTTCTTTATTAGCAGTATAGGTGTGTAGTAGTTGTAGTTATCGGTAACTGTTGCTAATTTGGAGATAATAATATTAATCACAGAAAACATCAGTAGCCGTACACTTTTACAACCATAAACATACATCTTTTCAGTCATTTTTCTGTCTGTTCATAATCATAGCTTGAAAACTAATATTTTTTCCTTCTGTTAATGAACCACAGTCTGGGAACTACAATTGATAGCAGAGCATGGTTAGCCAAACACCACTTGGTTCTACCACAGGTTTGCTCAACACAGTTCCAACCATACAAAAGGGCTTGCAATTTTCAATGACCAAGTTACTCTAAAGAAAGTTTTTTTAACAAGTACATTGAATGAAACAGGTAATGCGAGAAGGATGATGGATCAATGACTTGGCCAAGCTCACTTTCTGTCAAAGAAGACTGTGCTGGTCTGATATGCGAGAGTTAATGGTTCATAGAGGATCATCACAGCCTCTACGTGACAAATGGCAAATGTCACTTCAGTATTCTCCTGGTAGGCATAATTTTATTAAGTGCAAATATCACTGTGCTCCTTAGGAGATGTCTGAAAGGTTATTCCTACAGCTGTAACAGTTTCATGTATATTAGCAAAGATTTTCTAGCCGAGGAGACCCCAGGTTGACGGATAGAGCCACTCAAGCGTACCATAAAGAGGCCCTAAGTGACTGCAATAAGCGGGCCTCGTCCAAAGACTAAAATCATGTTTATTTAAAAGGCCTCAGACGTATTTAATAACACAATGGCAGGTACATGGCAGACCCTGTGAGGTGGCGTATATAGGCTAAATCATTTCCCGTTTAGCGGTCCCAGTAATTTGTTGACTCGGTCATCCATGCAGGCCCTCTCTGCTTAATGTGGTCCTCCAGGGGGAGAGAAGGCCCCAGTGGGGCCAAGCAGTGTTCCTCAGCGGGAACGAAGCTGAATTATCATTTGCCAAGCCCCGGAGGAGGCCCCAGATGCTATGTAATTGTGATTTTATTTTTGCTCTTAAAAAAATGACCTCACCAAAGAAGAAAAAAAAACACCAGCCACAAAATTGGTCCATATAATAAGAAAACGGACGCCTCGTTAAGATTCAGTCCATATGCAGGCAATGTCTCCTAAGGCGGTTCTTATTACCCAGCTGTGAAAGACTTAAACCTCATAAGAAATGCATTGTTAATTTAACAGAGAGGGGTTTTTCTCTTTACTTGCTCTGCATGTCTTTAAATCCTGCCATTATTTCTGTTCCTTGCCCATTCTGTATATGTTTTAGTCAATACTTACTGTTCACTACATACAGTGAAATAGGTCCCTGTTCAGTCTAACTTCAGCATACGCTTTGTAATTAACTTTGAGTGATGACTTTAAGCAGGTGTAATTTTTTATTTCATTCACATTTATTCAATAGTTTTTTGCATACATTTGCCAAATTCATGTTGTTAAAGAAAGGAATGAAAACATAAGACTGCAAACATTAAATATTTTACTGTACTTAAATGTATTGTTCTGTAAGCAGCTCTGAATAATAGCTGCCAAGTGAATAAATGTAAATGTATTTTTACTCAAAGTTAAGGGAAAAATATATTGTGTGAAGAACACATTTGAATCACTTGAATCCTTTAATGTAATTCCCTACACTATTCAAGGTCTGCTGTTGTTCATAGATATAGATATACCTGTTTTCAATAAAATCTGGGAATTAATCAGTGGAATTGGCTTGAAGCTGGAAACTTTCAAGCTTTAAATAGCAGACACTTACCCAAAAACAAATGATCCTGAACCTGTTTTTATTTTGCATGAGTAACTATTGTGATTATCTTAAGGAGCATCCATATGTAATTAGTGGAATCGGCTTGAAGCTGGAAACTTTCAAGCTTTAAATAGACACTTACCCAAAAACAAATGATCCTGAACCCGTTTTTATTTTGCATGAGTAACTATTGTGATTATCTTAAGGAGCATCCATATGTATCAGTCTCCCTGTACTTAATGGCATTTACTGAGGTGGCATTACCCTTGTGTTTTTCACATTAAATCGTTTAAATTACAATAAAGATATTGGTGTTCCTTTACCTTCATTATAAGAGAGCTATATTCATTTCAATTGTGTGAAAGAAATCAAGAAAATAAATTGGTCTTAATTTAATAACAATGTTTTTGAGAAGGCTGGGGCAACCATCTCACCTGGCAGGAGGCAAGGCTGGAGATAACACTGATATGACAAACTATGGGTAGCTATTTAAGTGAAATAGAGAAAATATTTAATTTGTGCTTTTGGTGTGATGGTTGTCTTACAGCATTTAAATTGAACTGTTTGTACAAGTCTGCATGCACACTTTGATTGGTATCAATATTGTGAGGGTAAAGTCTTGAATGGTTATAAAAATAATAGTGACTGTTTAACCCAATGCTTGTTGTTTCCCAGCATCTACTCAATGTCTCATTTATGATGAGAAATGACACCATCCAAAACTGTGTTTTACTGATTAACTAAATTATTATCTTAAAAGAGTTCATTATTGTTATTGTGGTACTTGCTTAAAAAACCAAATGTCCTATAGTAAAGATTGAAAACATCAGTAAATTAAGTGAAAAGTAAATCTCAGAATTTTCCCTCTGAGGTGCTGAAAAATATAAATGTTGAGAGGTCAGAGCCCTGTTGAGAGAGATGTGCAGGAACATTTGCCCACACACAGACTGTACTCCAGTGATCGGCAGCTGTCAGGTGCTTCATGCACTTTTCCGTGGAGTGCTTTGACAGATATCAGAATCACCCAGCTGTTATTTACACGAGACGGATGCCAGGGAGGGCGGCCTGATGTTGACAAACATTGCTGGGCCACTGCGGGGTATCAATCTGCCCGGGTCATATTTACAACACACTCACCGCTGTCAAATCCACTTACAATGCAAAAAAAAAAACAGTCTAAATGACCACTCACACTTTGTAATACATAACTCTAGATACTGCAAGTACATATTTTACTGAACCTCACTCTATTCACTGTATGGTAATTGTGTCTGTGCACATTCAATAATTGTCTGTTTTTTTCAGACAATTACTGGTGGTTCACACACTGTTTGGTTCAGTCATTCTCCTCCTGTGAGATATAGGGTTATTGATCATCCAGAATGCACAGTAAAGTATAGTGATGTGTCTTTTTCATCATGTGTTGTGATATACTCCCATTAGTTTCAATCTCTATGCTTCTCTGAAACTTTGGATCCTGGGGAACCTCAGTGCGGTTTGTTGTTCTGTCAATCATTTCTAGTGAAGCATGGGAACACTTTTTCCATTTTTACATCACTGAAGCGAGACGCTTAAACAGCCCATAAGGGGAGAAGAGACTTACCCCCGCACCACAGTGATTCTGTCATATTTGTTCGGTGAGGAGATCTCCATATGAGATTCCGCTTATCCATGCCAACTTCTAGCCCTGTTCCCATAATTCTGTGCACCTGCCTACATGTTCATTATGTGCATGTGATATGAAGTAAGTTGGTTAAATTATCCACTTGCAACCAAGAAACTGAACAGCTAATCAGAGACTACAAAGTGTGAACATCCATTGATAACTTAGATAGCCCTTCAATCCATTCATCTAAAGCCCAACCCTTATGCTTAAAGACATCACCAGAAAGCAGAGTGTTACCTTTTTTAGCTCACTAATTGGAAGAGAGAATTGGTGCGGCCAGGCCTTCTTCTTGACATTTACCATGGTAGTCAGTGAATGCTAGAAATCATCACACCTCTCTCATTTGTCATTTTCCCCTTGGGAAGGGTTAGTCATTATTCAATCACCAGGGTAAAGAATATAAAAGTAACACCTTTGTTTCTCAGTTTCAAGATGATGAACCCGAACCTTCATCTCAATGAGTTCTTCCAGTGAATTGGAAGCCTGTAAGCTTGACCATCAAAAATCTCAAACGCTACCAGCAACAGCACTCAGAAACTCAGTTCAACCCAAGACAAGTCGAAGCCGGCAAATGTGCGTGGGAAGCAACCGTGCATTTTAAGTCACGACGCCAGAAATAGCAGGCCCACGAAGGCCGCCACTTACAAAGTGAGAAACAGCTGCGTCTTCGGGAGCCTTCCGTGAGTCTGTTGAAGATCCGGCCCCCGGCGCACGCTGTTCCGCAGCGGGACCCAGGGACGACCCCTCCCGCACGACAGAGATCCTTGGGCCGTGCGTCCCCAGCCACTTCCCAGGATCGGCGTTCTGCTTGCAGTCTTCAGCTGAGGCTATGATGAGACGATGTGACGGGGTGTCAATCATCCATGGGGGCCCGGGGGGGTGGAGTGGTGGCGGTGGGGAGGGGGGAGCGCACTGTGATGGAAGATGTGGCGCTGGGATGGTGGAGAGGGCCCCCGAGTGCCACAGAGCAGCCAGACCAACACAGAAGGGGTCCACAGGGGTCTGAGCAAAGTGATCGTCCCCTCCCGTGGCTCCTCAAGAGGTTTCCGTGTCACACCACCCATGATCTAAATAGCCCACTGGTCACACATCCAGAAGTACAAGCAGAACGCCTCAGTGACATGTGTCTGTGACATGCTCGGGTATAACAGACAGGGAGGGACAGAAGACTCAAACACCTGTGGTAGAGAAGACCACAGGATTACAGTGGTGGAACATGTCATTTCTATAGCAATGTCGATATAGAGTCACATGCCACCTCACGGGCGTCCATTTGAATTCAAAATTGAGACTTAGGATGACTTATGACTTCCTAGTGAAACAATGCACACATTCTCAAACCTTGCTGCCCATGGAGACAGACAAACAGGCAAAGCAGCTACAGTCAGCCTATCCAAAAAACATGGAGGAAGAGTAGACAAAGGATGTTAGGTGTGACTATAAGTTGCTTTGTTGATACTCAGTGTATCCTATTTCTTCTGCTGAATTGCTCCTGCTTGTAATTTGTGGTATGATAGGAAACTAAATATCTTTGCCTTCTTTTCTTACAAAAAAGTCTGGTAAATGTATTGTATGGTGTATCATTACATCCTGTGAAGGGGAGCCTTCACCTCTCCCCTGAACCTAATTGTTAATTGTTGTCAATCATTTGTTAATTGTGTGCACCTGATAATTTGTAAGGGAACCAGCCTATTGGCTAACAAGCCACACCTGACTAATAGAAGGTGGATTAAATACAGGTGTGGCTGGAGGCTCATTTTGTCTCTGCTTTTGGTTGGTGTAGGCTGATTTCTTTGTCTTTGGTTTTGAAAATAAATTATTGTTTCTTTTAACCTTTGGCTCTTTTCTCTTTCTCTTTTCTCTACACATTCATAATCCACTATGAATCTAAATCAAAACAAAAGTCACATTTAAGTTTGACTTGATTGCCTACAGTTTCATTTCAGTATTAGCAGTACTTCAATATTTATCATCACAAAAGCAGTTGGACTTCTGTAAAGCATTCTCACACTCTGAGAAAATTAATAATAATTAAAAATAACATTTTCATGACTTGTTACCAGGCCGAATCAAGAGGCGATTCCTGAATGCAAGTGGATTTCCTAGCATGGTGAACATTCACAGCTAGTGAAAAACCTCATGTGGGCCTGAAGACTGATGCCAGTTTTAATCTGCCAGCTGTTACATGCAGCTCCATACCAGGAGTCCACAATGCATACCTCCTCTGAGCCTTCCGGGCTCCTCGGCTACAGCATCACGATAACCAGCTTGCAGAAGAAACCTGCAGGCGAAGCAAAACAGCAGCCGTCCACAAGGGGAGGTTCTTCATTTGAAGGTAAAGAAGACTTTCGCCTCTTACAAACAAAATGATACTTTTTATAAATGATCCTTATTTGGTAAGGCCAAGACAGTCCATACATTCTTCCCATGTGAACACCATGAGGGCTCGGAGGGAAGTCGTGTAGAAGGTTATTGAGTCTCATTTTACTCCAAAATGGCCTCAGATACTCTAGTTGACCTCTCAAGTGAGAGGTCAAATGAGCATTGAAGTAAGGAGGTATAAGGGATGTAATAGTGAGTACAACCATATCATAATGAGCATAATGATTTATGCTGGGTGTTGAGATGTGTCAGTGAGCTTTTCAAGGTTGCTGCTTCGATCTGGATTTGGAGCGCATTGGTGAATCATATGCTGTATGGTGATTTCTCTTAAGGAACTCTCTCAGTACAGTACTTCTGCACAATCTGACTGGATTTCCCCACCAGCATCCCTGCCTGTGTTTGAATAATTGGATGACCTTACATAACATAACTGGGAAAAGAAGGCTCTCTAGGTTTCTCTGTTCTCAATCTGTATTGAATAAACTATGCATATGAGTGCAAATGGAAAAAACAGACTAACTTCTAGCAAAGTGCTTCTGTGACTCATATGTGCCCAGAAAGGTTTTTTAAAGTATCTCCATGCATGTCTACAGTCCTGTTTTTGTGGTGTGCAGAATCTCTTATCATGGAGAACCTCTACTCCCCACTTGGCTACCCTAAGGTCTCACGTAGAGAACAAAAAGAGTCTTTTACCACCAGTAATGTGAAATATGAAGCAAGTGCTACACGAGAGCAGAGGGACAAGGGAAAGGCATTCCTCTCCCATATGAAAACATACATAATAACCAAAGTAAGTAAACACTGGCAATGCAAGACATGCTATGACCAATACAACCAGCAAGATTGTTTGAGGAATGAAGTCTGACTGAAGCTGATGTTTTTTATGTTTGCTTTCTTGAGTTGCATGAATTATGTAAGCGAAACATTAGCTCTGCAGTGACAGAGAGAAAGAGAAACATTGCTTTTCCAAAGATATTGATCTTTGAACACTGAGATCTGTTAGTCTCTGGTATGGATTACATTAGGCGTTTTTACATTAGGCTCTCTAGAGGAACAAGCATATGCAATAGTTTATTTAAAGAACTAATAACAACTGTGGACTATGATGTTCATCTCTGTCTATGAGTATCTGGTTTAAATAACAGAGGTCTTGACTTGGATCACAAAACTGAAACACTTGGAGTGATAGTTGCATTCATATGAATTTTATTTGTTTTTCTTTGAAAGATGGGTGAAATTATTGTTTGTTTTTCTTTCAAAAATGGGTGAAAGACTGATATTAGTTGATAGATTTGCAAGAGACTTCATATCACGACCAGGCAGCTGGCAAACAGAATTTAAAGCATTAACAGCCAGCACATACTGCGTGTCTGGAAGTCCAACAAACCAAAATCCACAGTGATAAATAAATTCAGTTATTTAGATATATTTCCATGACATCTATTTCAATTTTACTAAAACAGAGAGGGAGAACAGTTATGGTGAAAGGAAAAATTCAATCAAGATTCAAAGATAAATTTCCCCATGTGATAACTACTAGTCCTGCAGTAAGGAGCTAGAAATTCAATCATACAGGAAATGATTGGATCATTTATGCCTGCTCTGCAAGGCAGCAATAATTGTTTGGAAGGGCAGAATTTCAGGGCCAGTGGGATGGCTGTTCAATTCAACAACTTGAGAAGCGCCACATTTTATGGCCTTGAATATCCTCCAAGGAAGGATTCTGCTATCTGTCATAGCATAAAATAAATATGTGGCCTGATGGTTCTGATATTTCTTTCTTCTTCCTCAGTGGCCCTGTGGTCAGCATGTTAAGTGATCACAACAAAGTGGCAGCAGGTACTGGAGTGGTTATAGATCACAGTGTGGTTTTCACACCAGCGAGTTAGTTAGTTGTCAAGCTTTGCAGTTACTGGAGTAGTCACAAAGAAGTTATCATAGCTGATGGAGTGGTCAGACATTTAAGTCTGAAGAATAAGTGATGTCCCTTTTTGGGACCTCCATTGTATTGATGTGAAACTACAAAAAAATTTACCCAAAATACCGTTTGGTTGGATCTCGTTCTAATATTTCATATATTTTGGTCTGTACAGCAATATTGTGAACATTATACATTGGTATATTCTGGAGAACTAAAAAATGAATCTGGTGCACAAAATGAATGAACTAATTTCAGACCACGGTAAAGTCAACTGTTAATATCACAGATCAACTCTGTTTTGTCTGCACACACTCCAAACCTGATTTAAAGGGCACTTAGGAACAAAAATACATTTACGTTTACATTTACATTTATTCACTTGGCAGACATTTTTATCCAAAGCGACTTACAAGTGAGGGAGATTACAACACAATCAAAAAACCCTGAGAAGTCAACAATATTAGAATTGCTGCAGGACCAGGTTTCAATGGTTGGCTAGACAAGGTACAAGCTAACTGGTAGAGCTAACGAGTGATTTAAATGATTAGATTACATTTTTTATATAGTTTAATAGGACATAGTTTTGAGACAGGAGAAATTCCTTTGGGGGGTAGTGTTTCAGGTGCTGAGGTGAGAGCAACAAAAGACCATATCTCATTTTATTATTGTTCTTGTTCATATAAAATAAGTACAACTGTATTGCAAATTCTCATCTGCGCTGTGTTGTGTCACACGCCATGTAAGTTGCATTGTTTCCACTGATGGGTGAAGCTGATAATGAGAGGATCTGGTCACATCACCAGTGGTACTGTCTGTAGTCCAAATGCAACGTGACAAACCAGCCGTTGCAATACACCGGGACATGATGTCTTGTGATCACATCCAGGGTGACAGACATTGATTTTGTTCAACCTGACATGACACGTACTGACAAAGGAAGGGAAAGGTCAGGGTCAAATGGCGTGAAAATGAGGATATAGCTGAAGATCATGAAGTATATTTCCCATCATTGTGTGTGATACCATCACCTACACTTTTTTGTTTTCATGTTGGACCCATATGTTTTGCAATTAGTTCTAGC
This sequence comes from Megalops atlanticus, assembly GCA_019176425.1. Lineage (NCBI taxonomy): Eukaryota > Metazoa > Chordata > Actinopteri > Elopiformes > Megalopidae > Megalops > Megalops atlanticus. The sequence goes on from CM032886.1 coordinate 14,377,412, forward strand.
TGTATTTATTTAGATGTGTATTCAATTTCTCAAACATTTATTAGACAGAATGATAAACTTCACCCACAGGTGAGCCATGAGAAGACCTGGGGTACTGTATTTGTAAAGAAAAATGGCTTTGATGTTAAAAAACCACCTATGTATTTCACTGTGCATGATGTATGGAATAGGAATCACATGATATAAGTGGTTAAATATGTACTGCCATTTCTTAATATGATTTTATTTCCCATATTCTTGGCATAGACCCATTTACTGTACGACAGCACCAGCACAGCATACTGTTGGTACGGCACCACTGTGTATGTCCATCTTTTTTGAGCTGCATAATTGTCCCAGTCCACCTGTAGAGAAATTTAGTTTTGAAAATTCTGAATGTATGCATTTTGAGTTTTGACATGAGCATCTGATTTTAAAAGATGAATGTATGTATTTGAAAATATATGTGTATGTATGTCTGTGTGTGTGTTTATGCACTTGTGCATGTGTTTGTATGTGTTCCTTTTTCTGATAATTAATACACTGCATCAATGGATTAAAGCGACAGAGAAAATCTATAGCCCTTGAGGTCATATATAAATATAGATGGAATAACAAGTAATACAGCAATTTTGCCTGTGTTTATTACTGGAGAGAAATTAGTGTTGTTGCTATGCACATGTACAAATGAATTTAAAAATGCATTTTCCATCAAAGTGGAAATATGACTTTTAACTACCATACTTTACTATATTTTAAGTACAAATATAGCTGTGAGTTCCTGGGGGCCGAGCACAAGCAGCAGCCTCCCAAGCAGAATTATTTGTTCATGTGTTCAAGGGTTCAATACAGAGATAGTGATTATACATATTACTTGCTATACAAAGTATTACAATCTATAATAATAGCAAATTATACTTACAAAAAGGGCAGCCCTGGGATCATGCATGCCAGATTCCAAGCCAGTCACTCCAGTTGTTCATGAGAAGATCTGAGTGTTTCACACAACTTTGAAAGGTATTACATACCCCAGGAAACAATCTAGAATTTTTGGGCTTTGTGTTCCTGTAAAGTAGTTACGGTTTGACACAGAGAGTGGCAACGAACAAAACTAACACACAAAAATGAATTAAGCCAAACTTCATTTCAGTTGGTGCAGTGGTTCCCATGCTGCGAATGCTGTTTTTCATGCTTCCAATTCCAGCCATGAAAATTTCGCCATGCTACTCAATTGCTTGACAGGTGCTGCCAGCACCACCCACTCATGACCTCCAACCCAGTCTTGACCAATGTAAGAAGAGGTCAGGGAGTTTGGCTGAGGGACTTAGGGGGAAGGGCTCAGGCACCCGGATTTTGTGCTCCATTTCCCTTGTCATTGCATCAGGAACACTTGGAATCTCCCTAATGGCCCCTATGAAGGGCCTCAAGGCTACAGGCACGGGGAGGAGACCGTAAGCATCCATGATTTCACGCCTTGAATAGGGTCAGGGGTTCACTCTGAGAGATATGTGATGTACTCACCCAGCAGGGTCGTCCATGCTGCCTTGCCATTGTAAGACAGTGCTTGAGGTGCATCTTAAATAACACACCCAATGATGCAACCTCATCTGAGGCAACCTCACTGCAAGGTGTTAATGTATAGAACATGTTGTGCGTTTAATGTATGCAACATTATTGTTCTTTTGGTATTTCATTTTATTGGTTAATTGCACAGTAAATTAATGCATACAGCTTAGGATTATTTTTCTAAGAAATAGGCACATTCACTGAGAATTGTCAAACTGTCAAACTGAAAAGAAACTGAACGACATGATTAACATGATTATGATGAACATGGCTGAACGACATGATTAACATAAATAAACAAGTTGTCCAGTTCCAGCTGAGTATCAAAATAGAAATATGTGAGTTTAGGGGAAGTATATTGGGTCCAACAATTAATTTAAGCACCCCCATTCCAAGGTGTACATTAATGAGTACAATACAGTACATTTTAAAGAAGGGTTTGGGGTGCAAAGGATCTGTTGCACTGATGTTGTACTGATGAAACATGTTTAATTTACTCATGATGATGGGGTTATTCTGTGTGGGAAAGACCTCACTGACAGCATTGCACCTGTCTTTAATATGAATTTTGGAGGAGGATGAACAGATTACATTCAAGCATATATTGTTGTTCTTGATAAAAGATGACATATTTATGCCTGATGTCCCCTGGCATAGGGAAAAAGAAGCTGGCTCATCATTTTCTATTCCATTAGATAATTAGAGATGGTTTGTTCTGAAAAAGTCTCCTGTAGGCAGTAGATATTCACACCGTCACAGTGACCAGTACTGCTCACAGCTTGTGAATTCATTCAAGAGGCCCCTGCAGTCAATGATAATGAAGCTTAATTTTTTTCCTTGGCCACAAGATATTGGTAGACTGCAGCAACTAAATCACTTGCAAATTAGAGTCAATCTTTTTAGTGCACAAGTAGCCATCTTATTATTTCCCCTCTCTTCTTTGTGAGTTATAGCATTGCTCGTAGATACTGTATTGTAACAATAACAACACCATATGCTTGCAGTGTGTGTGACAGGCTGTAACGTGGTACAGAGACTAGTCATCTGCAAACAGTGTTCTGAAATGTTTAAGTTCAATTAGAGAAATCTGTTGAAATCTTAACTGATTTTCATATGCAATCCACATTTTTACCCCAACTTGAGTCAAGGGCAATTAAGTTTGTATGTCTTCTGCACTTTGAATATGGATTTGTTGAAAATGTATGAAGTTGATGAAGGACGAAGTTGCTGTGCTGACATAACTAATATCTGTTTTTGAAAGCAAAAGGAAAATGATAGAAAGTATTCATAAGGATCATACCATCAAATAAGACAGAAATATTAATGAATGTGAATATCTAGTAATTGTGTTAGTGAATGTTCAATGAAATGTCAGTCAAATCTGAAAGGATCGTTCAGATTTAATCCTCAAGTATTACTCAAGCATAACATTTCCCTGGCTAATGATAATACAGCTCAACAGCATGAGCCATTGGATGTTTACAATTCAATTTCAGTGTGGGAAAAGAATTATATGAGTTGGGGACACCCAACATTCTTTTCTTGTTTTTTATTGATGTAATTTGTTTTAGCTAGTCAGACTCATGCTACTTGCCTCTGCATTACATAATTTGGTAGCACTACATTAAAGAGGCCTTGAATATGTGTAATTGCAAATGTAAGTAGAGTGTATATACTATGTGATTACAGAGATTTGTATTGCTGGAATGGAAAGAGATACTAGTTATTTCAAAGAGTGTACTTGTTCTTGGTGTACCTTGAGAAAATGAAAAGAATATCAAAATACATCAGAAAAATCTGTTTTAGACTTTGACAAATCTAGAGAGCAAGGAACAAAAAAATAGCATTCTGCTGAAATATTCTGTTCTTTGCGCTGACATGCTATGACACACTGACTGGTCCTCATTAGCATATTCCTCTTCCTCCCAGCATTCCCCATTGAACATTCGAAGGAGGTGCTCAGAATGCAACTGGAAGTGGAAACAACGGAAGTACCGTTAACTCAATTGTTCATCGATAGAAAATAACATTTCACTTCCTTTATATGAAAAGGATGTGTGGTTGTCCTTGTGCAAGTAGTCTGTGATGTAATTGCTTATGTTGAATGATTTGTATTTGGTCTATTACCATGGTTATATTCATGTATATTTTGCTTTTCAATCTCTCAAAGTGAAACTTTTAATGCTGTTAATTCATTGTCAGTAAAGCTCACTGTGTAGAACACTGATAACAACTGTGAGCTTTGTATAAGTCTTTAAGATGAGCAATCAATATTTAAACTTATGGGAAATATTTCCTATTGCACAAAAACTGTGTTACAATTGTTTTAAAAGGACATCATTTGTCCCACTTCACAAAGCAATGTCTTTAGAACCATTGCTATGTAAGCTGCTAAAATAAAATGGAGAACACATATCTAAAAAAATGCAAACAGGAGATATGTCTCCTTGGTCCTTGCTTGGAAAGGGAGGGGTACCAATATCATATAAAAACATAGGTGGAGTTTTCATAGGTGGAGCTTAAGGGTGCAGCTTGAGGTAAAGTTCACACAACTCCTGCATGCTGACAGGTTTAATCTGCAGTAGTTTGGTAATACACAATAGCCTTCTCATATTTCCACTGGATAATGGATTGCTTCTTTCCTTTTACTATCATCCAGTACTGTTTATATGCATTCCATCCTGTGAAAACACACACATTGCATAACTTCCAAAGTGATCCTGTCTCAATTTCCCGTCCAAGTCATTTGAATGGTGGTGCTTTATTGTGTTCAACAATATACAGGAAGTCTGCAAACAATACAGTGGCTCCTGAAAACTGCTATTGATAATGATAGACTGATGAACACAGAGCATTTGAAGTCGGACTATTTTTAACAACCAAATGTTACAAACTGATCCAACTCTGTGCAAAATATGTACATGCTGTACTGTACTGTACTTACAATGACAATATAGCATTGTTTCAGGAGTCTGTACTGTATCTGATCAAGCCGCGTGCTCTACACTGTTATTTTATGTATCTGTATTACCTATATAGCAAAAACAGACAGATGTAACAATGTTGTATCAAAAATTAATATTTCAGTTGTAACACTGATACCAGCTTAAACTTCTATCAACAGTGTGAACAAATATCCTATCTGTTTTGGTATAACATAGTCAGATTGCCTAAGCCAATGTGATGCAGAAAGAGGCTTGATAAGTCTCTCATCAGTCGTCTCCTCTGTTACCAGGCAAATTCAATTAGCACACATGACACGTGTGTAATATCAAAATAATAATTTAAATAAATATATAATTTCCCAGCAATTAAACTGTTTACAGAGCATATTTTTTTCCTCAGATGTCACCTGAACATAGTATCTTAATGAATGCTAACACAGAAAACCTCACATGGAGAACGCATGGTGTATTCTCAGTGTTTAAATGTGCTCCTTGGTAAAAATGGAATTTCATTCAAGTGTAAAAAGAATGAAAATAGCCATCTATTGATGCAGTAGTACTCCTTCACACAGTTTGGTGATCACCAGAATTAATGAAATAACTTCAATTTGTATGAAAATTGTCATAATTGCATGAGTCAGAGTCATTACAGACAAAAGGGTATGTAAGAAAAGCAAGGCCCTCCTCTAAAGTGTGGCATATATTACAAAGTTTAAAAATGGCAAATAAACTGCTAAAAATTTGAAATAGCACAAACAGGACCCTCAAGTCCCTGTAGACACTGGCAACAAGCTCATAGATTTGCTTTCATTTTGCATGGACATGGGACAGAAATGAAGGCTCCTTGTTTTTATATGATTTAGCTTGCATTAAGAATTGAACTGATGTAAGGCTGTATATATCCTTTGTCAAATCACATAGTGCCTTCTCTGGCTAATAGATGTGCAGGATGGATTGCCGCGATGAAGCGGTTTATTTGAGTGCAGCTAGCTCATACATGGAAATTGATGGGTTGCTAGGCACCAGGGCAAGTATTTTCAGCTGATTATCTCTGCTGCTAGTCGCCTGAAGCCAGGTATTTCAATCTCCAAATGGTTACTTGCAGAGGTCAATTTAAATGTAGCTAGCTAATAGTGAGATGAATTTATGCTTTACTATACAGTGCAATTCCCTCCTCTACTAAAGCCTACACCTGCCTTTATCTTCAATCCAACCAACAATAGAGGAATGGCAGCTGCTCTGCTCCCAGTCATTGGCTTCCTCCAAATTAAGAAGACTAGGTACCAATGCATCTTTATGTGTGGCTGCTTAGAAGGGTGGAGCCAAATGGCAGGGTTGAGATCATGTTCACTAAAATAATTAAGTTGTGTTCTCCTCATTGAAAAGTTGATTGTGACTATTCAGCTTTGCTAACCCACTCATGGGAAATTCCATTATTTGATGTTTAGGATGAAGGTGATTGCTGAGACTGGCTTTGTATTTATTTGTGTTCTACTTTCTCCCTAAGCTGTTGAGCGGACCTAAACCATGCCCGGACAATGCACCCCATACCGTAACAGAAATGCCAGAGCCCTTGACTACGGGAAACAACACTCAGGCCTATGGGTTTCTTTTACTGTGCACCATACATGCACTTGTCCACTTGTTGAGAAGAAGGTGAAGGATGACTCATTTGACCATATGAATTTTTCCACTGCTCAGAAGATCACTTCCTGTAGTCTTTGAACCCCTTTACTTGCACACGTACATTTGTAGGTGTAACAAAGGGTTCTTGCACTGCAACCTGACCTTAGTGTAGCATAGTGGTAAGGAGCAGCAGATGTAACTGAAAGGTTGCTGGTTCAATTCCCTTAGGGGGCACTGCTACTGTACCCTTGGGCATGGTACTAAATGAGAATAGTGTGATCTATAGTATCCCTCTATGAAATTCTTGACAGACTGTTAATGAAACTGCCTGCTCATGCCCTACATTGATATGAACTGATTCAGAGTTGCTCATCTATTTTGCCTTGCATCTCTAACCAATGCACAGATATCACCATCCCTTACCTAAGGAGCATCAGCAAGTTGTTAAGTCTTCATCACTGAGGCTCCTGCCAAACATGCAGCAACAATCAACCCTCTCTCAAAGTCACTGAGATCTCTTCCTCTACCCATAACAGCCAAAATAATGGGCAACTGGGTCCACCCAGCATTTTTTACACATGACCCTAAGTATGATGGGATGTTAATTGCTTAATTAACTCACAGCTGTGCACAAGCTCACGCTTTCAATACTTTGTATCCTCTGTATCCTATATAATGTATAATGCCTTCATTTGTTTGTATTTTGGTTTCATTATTGGAGTAATTCTTAATTTTTCGCTAACTTGGTATTGTGTCTGTTTATTTCAAGAGTTTCATGACTGGAGTATACATTGTGTGGTCTTCTTGAATCTGGAAAAACATCAGTCTTGAGGGCACATCCTTTATTCTGGTTTTTGCTCCAGCTGAGCTTCTGTCAATTAGGTTTATGAGTTGATAATACTGGTCTGGATTTGACATCATTTAAGAAATGTACGTTGTTAGTATTTTGATACAGTAATGGGTTAGGGGATGTATTGGGAAGGATGCAAGTAAGATTTCTGTTCAAGGCCATTAAATACAAAAAATAATTCAGAAGGTGGTTTTATTGAGAATAATTTTATCAGTGGTACCAAGAACAATTAATTGCATCACCAGTTAAAGTAAACTTTAACCGCCTTCAACGTGTTCAGGGGACAGATCAAAAACTATGCTCAATACGTCTAAACATTTTTACTTTATAAAACAGCACATTTATTTAATAATAATGTATGCCAGATAAAATGTGGAGATGTAGAATAAAGATCAGTATTCGACACCTCAATCAAACATACATAACGGTTAGCTCAGTTAGGACGAAAACCCCATGCGAGGGTTGGTTAACCCTGGTCTCGAAAAACAAGGCGAATTGGACGTACAAATCTTACCGCTATCTAGCCTACAACTAGTCTAGCATATAGCAGCATGTACACCGGCACTTAAGTCGAGGACGGACAAAATACGTTGGTTTCTGTAATCGTAGTTAACCTTTATATCCTTCTTGCTAAATGTGTCCTTTTTAACGTAAGAGAAGAGTGTTACCGTTATAATAATCCAAAACGCAAACGCTCCGTTTCCCTCTTGTATTTACTTCCCGAGTGAAACCGTAAGTTATAGCAGTCATGTGACAAGCCTATCGTTCTTGCCCCGCCCTTATCCCCACTTCCACGTCTGAAAGGGGGTCAGCCAGCGTGCATACAGCCGTGAGTTTCACGTAGCTACACTTATTTCGGAGCCATGCGGCGTGCTTTCGGTTGTTTTTGTTTGTTTAGTTAAGTTTATTAGAAAGATTTTCGTAGTAATGGCAGTGTACTGCACCTATAATTATGTACCTGTTTGTTTTTGGATTTGCATGGGAATGCTTGGGATCTGAGCATGCAGGCCTTGCACTCTCGTGTCCTCATGTAGACTACAGTGTTTACACTACAGTGTCCGTAATTCCAAACGCCCAGTAATAATAATAAATGTATATGTATTTTTTAATCAGACCAGACTCGGCTGCCTTCCGAATACTGCACTGTCAGCGTTTGGTGTAAACTGATGTGATGGAGCCCCCATTGAGAAACCCACAACTAGCAAGTCAAGCTAATTGCATTTCTGTCTTTTAGATGAGGTACGTTATCTTTCGGTTTACAGCTATTTGTTAGCTAGCTAGCTTGTTGGTGTTACATTGAATATAGGCCCACGACCTATGTCCGTGATATTGAGAGTGGGTAGGCTGTTTTATACAGGATGCTACGAATAGGTAGTGAGAGAATTTGCCTTGCTGATTCACGTTGTAAAGGTACTAGCACCGAATCGCTACATGCGAGATTGAATGGAGATGTGATACTTCTCTATCTCTGTGACGTTTTGATGTATCAACATCCGGTGGATAACATGGCACCAGCAAGGTTTGCTGTTCTATGAGAATCAATTAGAAATGGCAGAAATGCGTAATCGGTCAGAATTATAGTAACAGCAAATATTTTACGCTATTTTTTAAATACAGTAATGCAATCTTAGTTTTCCAGGAGACAGATGGCTGTGCGGGACATGCACACGTCACGGACACAATGGTACTGTCAGAACTTAATTGGGACCACCAAATACCTTTTCCGAAGCTCACCCCCTCCGAATCGAGGGTCCTCGTTTGTGTAGCAGCCCTCCTCTGTTTCATGAATAGTTATGACGGAGAGTTTGTGTTCGATGATTCCGAAGCTATTATCAACAACAAGGTAAGGTCTTTATAGTTTGCGTTTATTTTTATTATGTCACAAACATGGGATCGATCAAAACCACAAATGTTATAGTTAAATAATGTATACAAAAATGATAGCTAAAGACCAGTGACACCAACAGCACACACAGTAGTGTGTGGTTTCTACATTGTTGTCCTCACAGGTATCATTGCTTTCCATATTTGTAACAGTCCTTCCAACATTGAACTCCACTGGCAAGTCACAGGTTTCTGGTGTTCTTCAAATGCAAGAAGTATACTTACTGAATCAGAGCTAGTGATTGGTAGAGAACTTGGATTGGTTTTATTTCTGGTGTCAGTGAGCCCAGTTTAAAGGTATCTGTGAAGCTTCAGACTGGTCATTGCAGCAGTGGACAATGTATTATTACAGTACATTCCAGCTCAGATACTGTCCCCTGCAACCAAAGTTCTAGATTCAATCTAAAGACAGTTCTCTCTACTCCCAGTAATGGCTAAATGGAGGAGGTATTCTTTTTTTGATACATGACTGTTGGGAAGTGACAGAGATAAACAAGATATGTTGTGAAAGGAGTACTTGCTTAAATCTGTCACTTAAAAGCTAAGGTCGCAACAGTCCGTGGTAACATTTCAATCTAATCTCAAGATCTGAGTTGACTCCCGATGCTTCTCTCTGCCTTTTCACACTGATAGTGGCTTGTGGCTGTGGACTATGTGCATCTTTTGATTGCAGGATTTAAAACCAGAAACACCATTGAATAACATCTGGAGAAATGACTTCTGGGGCAGTAACTTAAGCAGCAACACCAGCCACAAATCTTACCGGCCACTTACAGTGCTGACCTTCAGGTAAATTCAGTATGTGGGTATAACCACTTATTTTTGTAATTATTAAAGTCACTTTCAGATGGAGATTATTTTATTAGGGGGTAAATGAAATCAGTGACATTCATGTTATTGACACAGTGAAAAACCTATTGCATGTTGACTATTGAAATGTAATACTTGCCATGTAAATTGAACAGGTAGTTAGAAGATTTTCATGTTAGATCTGTGGTTAATTGTTGTTGTGGGTTATGTTAGTGGTTGTTGGCCTATACTTCCACTTCCTATTTGTATTCTATACTTGTGTTTTGTAATGCTCTGGAGAATAAAGAATAGAACAATGAGAGCAAATGGCTTCCCAATGGAAAGCAATGTGCATACACAACAGTATGTATATAAAGTTGTAAGGGAAAACTTTCTGATGTATACAGTTGTAAGGGAAAACTATCTGATATATAACAGGTATTTAAAGTCATGTAATGAATTTGCCAAGTAAATCATGAAGAATTCTTATTGTAAGCAGGATGGTCATTAGCCATTGACTGGCAAAACTGATGTCAAATGTCTGACCAGATCGATGCACATAATTTGTTTTACAGTTGAGCAACATAATAATTTGCTTCACACGTCTTAATGTGATGTGAACTCTTGAAGTTCGTTATAATGTATCCACGGTGAAGAGTAGACCAGTGAATATTCTAAGATGAATGGATTGTATTAAATTGCCAATGTTTGTTTGTCATCCAATGTGATTGAAGGTTTTTTTTTTTAATTGCAAATAAAATGTTAGACCCTGATTTGGAAATCGTTTTGTAGAGGAGATTTACTGTGATGTGCACTATGATTTTTAAGGATGAAGCAGTGTGTACATGCATGGGTTTCTATGTCCCACACTTGGCAGGATAACTTAATCTTTACAGAATAATTATTTGATGTTGAGACATTTGTTTCCATTTCTGGCCTTTTGTGAAATCTGAGAGCATGGATATTTTATTTTCCAAGCAATTCAGAACATCAGTAGAATAGACTACAGCCCTGTAAACCCCAGCTGGGTCCTTAGCAATGACAACTCTTTTGTTCTCTGACGCCAGTTCCTCGAGTGACTCTCCCTCTATCATCATTTCAGACTGAACTACCTCCTGGCTGGTGGACTGCACCCTGTTGGCTTCCATGTGCTCAACATTGCCCTTCACAGTGCTATCTCTGTTTTAATGATTGATGTGTTTGCAATATTGATTGGTGGTTTGGTTTATGATGGAAAGGGGAAAAGACTCAACCAAGCGCCAAAGGCATCCTTTCTGGCTGCTCTGTTCTTTGCCGTCCATCCAGTTCACACAGAAAGCGTAAGTAGAACCTGACTCAGCAGGTTGTCTCGCCTGTGGTAAACAACATTTTTATTTTAGAAGAAAAAGATAATAATGAAGTACATTTCACTGCTCCTGGTGGTTGGATTAAACATACATTAAAGGCTGGCAAAGAATAAAGTAGTTCGCAGCTGGTGTGCATTGCAAAGGTGTGTTATGTAGTGAAGCAAGATTATTAGGGGTTTTAGACTTCTCATTTTGACCCTCTGAAAATGTGTCTGATAGCCATTGAACTTTCATGAATGCTGAGATGTTGCTCTCTGTAGTCTACCTTAATCAGTCACCGAGAGAATTGTGCAGGACCTAGGACCTGTGGGGTGTCTTTCAGAAAGACCACTAGCTTATAAGTATGTATCAAAGGACAGTGTGCTCCAGGAATCCAGCCATGTACAGCCACAGAGAGGTAATGACTGCCTCCTGTGAGTGTTGCTAATTGGATACCTACGGTAATGCAACTGTAGATTACACAGAGGAAAGGAGTGCAATAGATGATGCTTGCTAGAATGTATTTTGAAGTAATGTCTGTTCTTGGTGGTTACATAGGTAAATTAGATTTGTTTGCATGGTTTACATTATGGTTAAGGGTAAACAAAACCAAGAGATTTTTCTGCCTCTTACTGCATGGCAGTAGCTGGAAAGTCCATCTTGAAGCATTGACCAAGGGGCTAAAGTGTTGGTAATCTAACACAGTGGTCAGTGGGGTGGCGGTGTGGCTTGTCATAGCAGTGTCTTTTCTCATTTCCTCTCCAAGGTGGCAGGGATTGTTGGCAGAGCGGACCTCCTGTGTGCCCTCTTCTTCCAGTTGTCTTTTCTCACATACTGCAGAGCTTTTCAGGGAGGTGAGTGTTGAATGGGAGGCTGAACATTCTTCATCTTTTAAAGGGGCAGTATAGCTGTCCATGAGGAGTGTATTTGTTGGGAGTTGAATAGATTTTAATTTGACAATGTGCGAAAGATGAAGAATAAAAATAGCAGTGTGTATGGCCTTTGCCACTATTGGCTATTTAAATGGTGCTTCAGTTTTTTAATTTTGTCTTATTTTTTTCCTCAGGTAATAATAAAGATGACAAATTCTCTGTGTCATGGGTTATTGTAAGCATTGTGCTGTGTGCTGTAGCCATGCTCTGCAAAGAACAAGGCATCACAGTTCTGGTATGTCTTTCCAATATTGAAAAATGATTTTTGGGTCAGTGACAACTTCTATTGGCCGAGTAAAAGTGCCTTATGTAAAAATGTAACTACATGCATTTTGTCTGTTTTATGTCCACGTCACCTGAGAATAGCTGTTTGCCATTGTACACTTGGCCACCCTTTGATACCTGGTGTTAGTACTCTGACTAATAAAAGGTTATAACTGATGTAATACTGCTTCAGACAAGTTTCAAGAAACACAAAAGAAGATAATATCAGATGTTTTAGTATTCATATTGCTCCTTACCTATGGTCCTGTGTTCTCACTGAAAACAGAAAATGATGAGAAAATATACATCACACAGCATTAGAATCCTAAGTGAACGAGGGTATTGTTCTATTTCTCATATTGTGTTGTGTGTCCTAAACCTTGTGCTGAGTAGTATATTTTTTTCCCTGATATCTATCCTTCTAGGGAGTGAATGCTGCCTTTGATGTCTTGGCCATCTGCAATGTGAATGTCTATGAATTGAGTCAGAGGGTCCTATTCAAAGGAAAGTCTTTAGATGTAAGTTAAATCAAGGTTTGAATTTATGTCCAACTTTCCACCTACCTTTTGTGGAAAATATTCATTGCAAATATTCTTATGTGCCTTTCATGTTTTAGGTCAATGAACTGTTCAAAAGGGGATTCCTGACAAGGATATTCCTCCTCACTTTTGGAGGGGTCCTTCTTTTATATGCAAGGTGGAGGATCATGGGAACAGGCCCCCCTGCCTTCACTGAGGTGGATAACCCAGCGTCCTTTGCAGAAAATGTATTTCTTCGAGTAAGTACACAGTAGTAAAGCCCCTTCCTCAACAACTGTAGTCACTTCGTTGATTTAGTAATAATAGTAGTCATGTTGATGGTACAGTAGTGTTTCAGCTTCCTTCTGCCAAATTTCACTGCAGATGTATTTTTCATTGCACTGCATGGGTTTTGCAGTCCATGCACTGTGGTTACCATGGTTAAAAAAAACTACATTGGTATTCAATAGTTTTTCAGTGGTGCTAATTTACATGATAATTTTAAGGCAAGAATGGTAAACAGAAGGTACTGGACTGAACAAATGTTGAAGCTTCATGATTAGCTGTATACTAACTAATATGTTAATTTTAAGAATGTCATTTGAGGTTGATGTTATGCTATGGGAATATCACAATAGAATTGTCAACCTTGCATTATGTGTTAAAATTGTATCTTTCATTGTTATGTATTGTGCTATATATAGCTAACTGACAAACAGTAGCAGTGTTGAGAAGAAATGTAAAATGCTAACAGCCAGTTTCACTGGCAAATTTCAAATGGTACATTTGTCAAAATTGGAAGGATCAAATTGCAACCATTCAGGCCAGCTCACATTTTCATGTTATTGGTATTATATTCTAAGCTCAGATAGGATGCATTTTATTTCATCTGGCACTCGTTCTAAGTCAGAAAAGTGGAATAACATCAAACGCTGGCCCTCCCAGTTAGCACATTAAGTTTTATGTGAATATTGAAGATGTGCGCTGCTATGTGTCTAGCAGCAGCACAGCATGAGAAAGTCTACATTGATTTCTTCTAGTACACAAATACTTTTAACTTGAGCCAAGATCTTGCCCTCATTTAATTTATTTATTTTACTGCATCAACACTTACTCTGTCTCAGAAGGCTTTGGGATGTTATTTGACATTGAGTGTATTTGTTTTCCTTGTGTTTTCTCATTCAATACCTCCTGTTTCCTTTGATTGGCAGACTGTGAACTATAATTACTACTACTCCTTGAATGCATGGCTGCTACTGTGTCCCTGGTGGCTGTGTTTTGATTGGTCAATGGGCTGTGTACCTCTTATTAAATCAGTCGGTGACTGGAGAATAATCTCACTGTTGCTGCTGTGGAGCGGCCTGTTCGGCTTGGTAAGCCAAGCTTTGTGTTCACAGGACAGTTATAAGAGAAGGTAAATGTCTACCGTTTGCATGCACAATTTTTGGCCAACACTTGAAAGAATGTGGAATGTTTTAGTATCTGTAGCCAGTCATGGAACATGCAGTGAGACTACAGCTGCAATTCAGTTCAACAATATTGTGAATTGTCCATTACGTTGAGTTGAGGCAAAAGGCAAGTGTTACTTTGTTTTGTTTTTTTTTTCCACGTATTCAACTTTAAGTTCAATATTGTCAGTCTGAAATAAGAAAATGTTGGACAAGTAATACAAAAAAACACCTGTTCACATTTGGTATTCAGAATGAAAGACTAACCACTGTAAACTTGAGATTCCAGCTGCCATTTTTTTCCTCACTTTTTTCTTTTTCTCTTTAAAAACAGTAAAAGTAACAGTAACATTCTTAATACAAACAGACTACCTTTCATACCCCATACTTACCTTTTAGTCAGTCTGTATCATATATATCTTGGAATGTTTCTATTTAGATGTTGACCTTTTTCTCACAAAATCATTGCGGTGTTGGAAAATGTGTTGTAAATAGCAGAAGTTTGATGTACAGAATGTGGTCACAAGATATTTAAGTTTTGAATCTGTCAGGAAAGATATGATGCCATAGCTATATTATGAAATGATTTATCTTCTGTGTAATGTTTAATGCCCTACCCCCCACCCACACCTTATGGTGTGCATTTTGTGCTAGGATCCTTACCTTTGGGCTGGTCCTGCTGGTGATCCCCTTCCTCCCTGCGAGTAATCTGTTCTTCCGTGTGGGATTTGTGATAGCGGAGCGGGTTCTGTACCTGTCCACTGCGGGCTACTGTCTGATCCTCACCTATGCTGTGGGCTTCTGCTGCTGCCTCTGGAGAAAGCACAAGGTAAAGATCCCAATCACCATGTGAGACTGACAATGTGAGACAAGTTCTCTCTTTGTGGGCAGTGCTTCTCTGGGCATAATTGCCTGTTGTTTTATGCTGCCTATTTTGATTGGGCAGTTTTGAGGTTCTTTTCTCCTCTGACTTTGTTCTACAAGATTTACTTGCACTTTGTTTCCCATTTTTCTCAATGTTAACAACAGGCCACATCTTTTCACGCAGCAGAAGATGAAAAGGGTTGGTTTTTCGTCATGTGTAGCGGTCTCTGAAGCATGGTCATCTTGTGGTCAGGGCTGTGAAAACACTACCCATTTCAGTTTTTTTGTCTCAGATCTCTCTAATGTTGTTGATCTTTCCTGGCCTGCGAGACCCCCCACACCAACCGCATCTTCAGTTTTCATGCATTGATGATACTGCGTTTTTGTGTGGTGTTCCTGCAGAGCCTCCTCCGTGCTGCGGTACTGGGACTCCTGTGTGTGTACGTGGCTCGCTGTGCGCTTCGCAGCCACCAGTGGAGGTCTGAGCAGCGCCTCTTCACCAGCGCCCTGTCCGTCTGTCCCCTCAACGCCAAGGTGAGCACCCCTGCGCCCCCAGCGCCAGGTCTTGTGTGGCAGCAAGGTGGAGAAGCGCTTAAGAACCTCGACTTGGTCCACCCCGCACAAGGTGTCGCACTATTTAATAAGGTGCCAAAGTCAGCTGTACAGCGAAAAGTCAGCTATACACATCGAGGATATCTAAAATGTGACCAATGTAAGCAGCCCCGGATGAAGGTCTCTGACGTACAAATGAATATATGTTACAAAGTTGCAAGTGCTGTCTTTCACAGTCATGTGTACAGTAAGTTTTCTTGCATAGTATCATTTCCTGATGGTGTGACAGTGTACTGTTCTACTTTGCTTTAGCTTTGGTAACATGTGGATCTTTATTTTGCTTAAAGGGCCAGAGATTAAAACTGGGGAAAAAAAAAAGTTAAGAATAAAAGTACAACAAGCACACTACACCTTTTTTCTAGGTTCATTACAATGTTGGCAAGAACTTGGCAGACAGGGGAAATCAAAGCGCTGCAATCAAATACTACAGGGAAGCTGTGAGGTACATTTCATGAAATATTCAAATGTTGTTTTGCCTGCTTTAGAATAAAAAAAATCTGTATGTTCAGATGGGAGTCAGACATGTTGCTAATGCAGCCTCGAACAATTGTCCCTAAAGCTTTGAAATTTACCAGTGTTAACACATGCATTCTTAATGAGGGCAAGGGCTCTGTCGAGGCAAGAGATCTCTAATTGTTGTGAATGCTTCTGCTCCTCTTTGGAAATAATTAATCAAATGCAATAAATTCCTCTCAGAGGCCAAAGGGTAACAGAAAGATAAGCCTGTTGCTGTCTGATTGTGATGAACTTGCAAAATGTATGTAAAGTAAATGAATGCTCTTCGCAATGCTCATTGTGCAGTATGAAAGGTAGCACATAATCTACTGTGTGTCTGTAATGGTGATTCCCTTTTTTGGGGAACTTCTTATTGTCCCGCAGGTTAAATCCAAAGTATGTCCATGCCATGAACAACCTGGGAAACATTTTAAAGGAGAGGAATGAGTTGGTGGAGGCCGAAGAACTACTTTCCAAAGCTGTTCAGATCCAGTAGGTGCACATTCAGTGCCTTTGCTGCACTGTAAATTAGGTGTGTGCTGATATTTGTCAATGCAGAATATCACATTTCACAGATTTTGACATAGGCCTACTCACATGATATCTGTTTTATCAGATGTATGTTGTTATAATGTTCTCTTTAGTTTGTAGTGAAAATAATTTTCACATGAAGGGGGCCTCACATGTGCAGAGCTTCAGGCAGACTGTGACCTGCTGTAGGTTGTGTGAAGATCTCCTGTTTGCACAAAGGTGCAAATTCAGATGTTGTGTTTGCCCATACACATCTGCTGTATATCAACGCTAGCCTAGGTAGCAGAATAAAAAACAGTAAACCAAGTACAGTGGTAAGTGGCAGTCCAGCGTGCTAGGTCCTTTTTCAGTGAGCTGCATGTTTTAATATTTTATACAAATGCCTAGAACCAAATGATTTTTGACCTTAAAAAGGTACCACTAGGCTAACTCAGTGTAGGAGATGCATAAAACTACTCAGAGTTTTTGAGACCCTGTGCTTTGTGTACAGTGTGTTCACATGGAGCCATGGATGCAACACTCCTACTCCACATGTGACCAATTTTTGTTTAGAAACTACATTTCTTCTACATTGTATGTCTATCCCCCTCCATTGAGTCATTTTGCAGACACATTCATCCAGAGCAACTTACAAAGACATACTCAATAGGGCTAGTCAATTAACTGCGCAGATACTAAAACGTTAGTGCTATATATCATCTTACTTTACAACATTATGCTTAAACCGCATAACCTTAAACACCACAGGTTTGTGTCATCACAGGCCATTTACGACTGAGCTTATGGCTTTTAGCTTGTATGTTGAAATTGCGAGCAGTTTTACAGCTACTAGCTCATGTTCATGTTAGGAGGGGGGAGGGGTCAGAGTACAGAGAGCCCTGGTATAATCTGAGTAGGTGGGTTTTAGTCTAAGATGGATAGCGATCCTGCAGTTCTGACAGTAGTGGGGGCTCATTCTACCACTTGGGAAAATGGGAGAGCATGTATCAAAGAGAAAACGGTGCTGTTTCAGTAATATCTGATAAAAGAATCTGATTAAAAAACGCTAGAGGTTCCATTTCCTTGGCGAGCAGGTAGCTGACATCTATGTTTCTGTTACGGCAGAATAGTGAAACTCACTTTCACTTAGCAAAATTTGCCCAGAAGTACACATGAATCTGGGCCGCCAGCATAACCTTCAGGCAAGCTTTCGGCAAAACTGGGAGTACTGTAACAAGACAAAGATTTCTAGTAAGGTTTTTCATCTCTATGAAAATCCTGCAGGCTGCAGACAGGAAGAAGGGCAGGGGACTTAAAAAAAGGGAGGTGTCTCCGTTGTTTCTCAGTTCTTTATTGCTTGTGCTTTCTTTGAGGCCTGATTTTGCTGCTGCATGGATGAATCTGGGCATAGTGCAAAACAGCTTACAAAAATTTGGAGATGCTGAACAGAGTTATTGGAATGCAATCAAGTTCAGGAGAAAGTATCCAGACTGCTACTACAACCTTGGACGTCTAGTAAGTGGCTCATGAAGATGATACCAGTATTGTCGGAGGCAGATTGCTTTACATCAAGTGTTGTTGGGGAAAACAGTGGCTGTCTATAAATGTTGAAAGCATACACCCCATTCGTTGCAGACATTGCACAACATACAACAAGTGTTGAGTTATATGATATGCACAGCACTTTCGGCACAATTCTCTTCCCTCCTGTTGTGATGCATTCATCTCTAGTACGCAGACTTGAACCGACACGTGGATGCCCTCAATGCATGGAGGAACGCCACAATGCTCAAGCCCGACCACAGCCTGGCCTGGAACAACATGATCATACTGCTCGACAACACAGGTACGGCCTCTGCTCCGTGTGGAGAAGCCAGCCATCGCTGTTGTCATGCAGCTTCTTATGTGTACTTGCTGCTTTTTGGCACTGCCAACTGATTATGGTAGTTTGACTAAATATCAGTTATTTCCATGCCCTTTATCCTAAACTAGTCTTATATTTCATACTGAGGCTTATGTTTCATACTGAGGCTGGTATATGTGGAGAGCAGTAAATTGTTGCATTTCTCATTTCTACTGAATTTTTCTCTTATTTCCTTTCCTACATTGGTTCCATGTAGCACTGTGGGTAAAATCTGTATTGTTTTTTTACAGGAATATTTAGCTGTTTTCAGAATTTTTATGTAGTTGTTATAGGGAATAAAATGTATGTTAAGGTAAAACTTTCAGTGATGACCCATATAATATTATGTGTAGTGGTACATTAAAATTGCATCATTATCAGGTAATGTATGCATTGCACTTGCAGGAAACGTCAACATGGCTTATGCTCAACTGAAGCCTGTGTAATGGAAATGCAGCTTAAAAATGACAAATTTAACAGAATTTTGCTAAATTCACATCATTATTTTAACTGATCTACTGCAAGATTATGTAGGAAATATGTGTAAGTTGAACTGGAGTCCAGACCAATGCACTGGCTGTTTGGGAAAAAATATGTCCCATTCATAAAGGCTGATAGATTGATTTGGTTGGGTGGGTTTGCAATAGACTGCTCCTAGATGTTTATTGAGTAAGAGCTGCCTGTTAGTGCTGGCCTTCTGCTGACCCATAGGGAGAACAGGGAGCAGCTGGAGGGCCAGGCTGCTCATTTGATCTCAGCTCCAGTTTGGGCTTGGTTTTTTGTTCCTCAACCAAAATGTATGAAGCAAAGACGAGCTGATCTACAGAACTAGCATGTTTCTTGTTTGCATGCCCATGAATCCACAATAAGGTGAACTCTTACAAGCCTGGAGGTATGGTCATTTTTTGAGGAAAATTCATTTTTGTTGTATATGTGAGGAGACACTAATTCATATGCAGACCTGGAACATGTTAACCAACAAATTAATTTGGGATAGTCTTTTCTCAATCAAATGTTTATTACTGTGCTTGTCTAGAATTTGATTGGGGTGGCCTTTTCGCTTGTTTTGAATGCTGTGGAATATGCGGACAGAAGTCATGAACCGACATAGAACGAGGAAGACGAAAAGCACATTTTAGTTTAACATTGTACAATTATGCAAACGAACAGTGCAGTTTGAAAAGTTGTTGGTAATGGTCCAGTCTTACCTGTCAAGCAGGTAAAGTGCATATGATTACACAGAATTTTCCAACTCCAAACTCCTGAAAACTAAAGGGGCTTGCAGTAACAGTCATTTCAACAATTATCTAACTACCTAACATGCATTTAATGTCATTCTCTGAATAGCTGTACATTGATGGTCAGATGTCGCAGTCTAAATTTTATCTAATCTGTTTGTTTCTCACCATACTTTTTAACCTCTTGTTGAACTGTTTTTTTTTTAGTCACAGGAAAAAGTTGTTCATTTTAAACTGTTATTATTTTAGTAGAAAATGCATACTGGAACAAAAACCATACAATGACCAAGCAGTGAAGTATGACAACAGACACAGTCATGTTCAGGGCTGTGCAGCAGAGAGCATCGTCTGCTCAGTGAATTAGACGAGGGGAGGTGAATGAGATCAGATGTGGCTGACTCTGGTCAAACGCAGCTTTGACACACAGATCAATAAATCAGTAGACCTTGTGTTGAACTCTAATTAGAAAACTAAACCACTCATCCGTGTGTCGGGAAGAAAAACTCTTCCAGACACAGCTGGCAAATGAAGAAAGGCACTGTACCCCAATGCTGGAACTCCAATGGGGAAAGCTCCTGTTTTTTGTTGTTGATCTTATAGGTTTCATTTATATTACTTTTAATGTGAAAATGCAGTCTTAAGACTGCTTAGTATCACAACATTCGATACAGCATGTTGAAAGAAAATTTATCTCTGAGCGAGAAGCACTATATTGCCAAGATTTCTGAAACTTTGGCTTAGTAGTGACTTACACATGTGTCAAATATAAGCTATGGGACAATAAAGCAGAACTTCACACCTTTTGAAACGGAATCCTTTCAGAACACAATGACTTTAATGCAGTAGAATGAAGTACAGTTTGATTTCATGGCTGGAGCACAAAATTGGATGATTATGTGCAAAGTTTTGGGCAGATGGCTAACATTTTAACTGAAAAAGACAAAGGCAAGTAAAGATTATTGAAAGGTATAAAATGAAAAACCACTTGTTGCATATGACTAATACTGTTATAAGCGTATATAGTTGTATGTGTATATGTACTTTTGCTTACTGCCTTTTCTTTCGTCTATCATAAAGGCAACCTGGCCCAGGCTGAGGTGATTGGCAGAGAAGCATTGAAACTGCTTCCTAATGACCACACCATCATGTTTTCCCTAGCCAATGTTCTGGGGAAACTACAGAAATACAAGGTAGAGGGGAAAACTCCCAAGTTTTATTTAATCTTGTGAGATTAAGAGCTTGTTGCATTAAGATTGTACCACCAAGTTCACGAAAAGCAATAGAAAGTAGTGAAGTTTCTATTTTATTTTTGTTTGTTTGATTAAATGGTTGGTCTGTCACTATGATAAAATATTCCTTGATCTAAAGAATGCGTATTTCATATGCCACCATATACTGCATATATGATTATCGCTTATCATCGTAAATGGAATCTCACTTTATGCATATATTGAATAATCTTTTCACCTGAGCACTTTTTGCACTTACACATAAGTTGGTGAAATCAAATATTTCATAGACCTCAAAGTCTGAATTTTTGATGAAGTGTACAGACAGCATTTTGTTTTTTATACTTCCTATAGTTAATATTGTAAATTTACATTATAGATATTACATATTTGAAAATGGCAGTATTTGATACCTTTGATAAAATATACTATGTCATTTACCTGACTAGGAAATACTTTCTACTTATATTTTGGATTTCATATTTTACAATATAATTATTTATTATTTTTCATAATACACGCACCAAGTTTTCATTTAATTCATTAATATTATGTTTGACTGAAACCCTCATGATGTGAATGTTTACTAGTAGCAAAGATTAATTTCTATATTTTGGTAAAGATACTTTTAAAATTCTCAGGCAAGTAATTATGAACTGAACATGGCAATTAACTCCACAACATGTTTAATGTGTCTTTGGCCTAAAGGAGTCTGAAGGATTCTTCCTTAATGCGCTGAAAATTAACCCCAATTCTGCCAGTTGTCATGGGAATCTAGGTAAGACTTGCTTTCTGTATGATTGAAATTATGCACTATTTGCATTGTATGACCTTTACACATCTTGCTCTTGTGCCTGTTGTTTGCTCACTATTTGCACTTTTGTACGTCGCTTTGGATAAAAGCGTCTGCCAAATGAATAAATGTAAATGTAAATGTATGTATTCATTTCTGAGATTGATTTGGCATATTTGAATTAAAATATTTTTGTAAATGGAAATGGCAAGGTTTTAAAGAATGATTCTCTTTTCTTCAGATTCTGCACATATGTGCATAATAACATGCTGCATATATTTTACATGGATATATTTCTATAACTGCCAACTGTTTTCTAGCTAAATGTCTGCATTTAGTGGAAAACATCATCAATTCTGAATACTATCCATAAATATGAATGCAGTTTACATTATGAAAATACTTCTCAGATAACCATAACTAATTGCTGATTTTGAATGACCCAATTACTATTTTAAAACTATTTTAAAATTTGCTGAGTTCTTAGGAAAAGTATAAACCTGGGGAAAAATGGGGAACCTGCTTCACTAGGTTGTTGCCTCTCATTATTCATAACTGTATGATTTTAACTTAATCAGCTGATATAGATTGATTAATTTTACAAATATCCTAATAAACCTGTTGTGTTGATAGGCAGGGTAATTCTGTCCTTCAAGATATTTCTCTTTGCTGCGCCCAGCTGTGGCTTGGCCTCTCCAATAAGACTGATAAAGGATTACTCCCAGGTCTGTGACCCAATGTAACAGTTACTGTATGATGCTGTTTCAGCTGTTCTTTACCATCGCTGGGGAAAACTTGACTTGGCCAAGAAACACTATGAGCTGTCTTTAAAACTGGACCCCAACGCACCAGGGACCAAGGAGAACTACAACATGCTAAGACGCAAACTGGAGCAGCAACAGAGGAAGACAACAGTCTGAAAATTGCTGGTACAGTCATTGCTTGCTGAATATATGTGATCTTTATATTGTCATTTACATTCTTGAAAAATAAACTTAAAGCTTGGATTGGTTTGTTGTGTGTATTTATCCCACTAAAGTATTCAGTGTAACTGTATTATCCTACACACAAGTTAGCCATATGGCATTGCTGCACATTTGCTTTGAGTATGTGCTAGGCTGAAGTCATGCAACAGTAAACACATAAGCAAAAAGCTCGGGGAGCAATATTGCATAATTGCCATAGTGGCTGGGCTTTTGTTGATAATTAACTACCTGTTCACGTGCATAAGTTACGTGCAAGTGCTACACAGATGCACTAAAGTGATTTTATACAAACGTGTCAATATATTCAGCGGTGTCTACTATCAGCACATGCAGAAGATCGGTTTTACTTGATCTTGGCAGACAGTAACCTTTGGCATAGGCTTATGTAGCCATGGTTATTAATTTCACTACAGTGCACTTTGCTTATAAGAAATACCAAAATAAAAAAAATCACTGTGCTGTTTAAACACAATGATATTTAAATATACTGTGTATATGATTCAAACTCATTCTGCTGATAAAAATCATTTCAGGCTAACTCACAACATCTAATGCACCCCATGGTGTGAAAAGACAGATCATAGAAAGTATTTTTAGAATTTGAAAGCTGAGTCTTTTATCAGGAGTTCGTTACCATAGCACCTAGCAGATAAAATATTTTAGAAAAAGTTGTGCAATTCAAATGACTGGATGTCAGTCAAAAGATTACCGTAAGACTCAAAAAGACAGCATGCTTTCTGCCTATGCTCTTTCTGAGTCTTATGGTAATCCTCTAAAGACCAACCAAAGAGATGGAGTTGAGAAGTTTGCCATTCCATGGTCTACACAATCTAAAATTGTAAAAGACGGGCGTCATGAAGAACGAAGCACCTGTGACTAATAGGCAGCACTTGCCACTCTGGGCAAGGTGGAGATGAAACTGACTGTGCTACACTGTAGGCTACAGCACAGACCACCAATTACAGAGAGACTCAAAATGATGTAAGTCAGGTTTAATTTTATTATGTAGTTTCATAAAAGTAGGCATAAAATGCATTCTTATTGGTTTTGTTCCATGTTTAGAGTGCTCAACAAATGACATTGCTCAGTTAAATGAGACAAACATTTTAAACATGAACATTGATTAATCTTACTCATTTGTAATTGTAGTTTTAATAATAATAATATAGGGTGATAAAAATGTTTTGCAACCATTTATAAGCTACAATGTTTGATCTGAAATAAAGCGCATGAATATTAAATTTGTGATTACATATTCCCACATTCTGATAGCAGTGTATAAGGTATGCATTAAAGAGGCAGTTTAATTAGTTTATAAGCTTCTAAATTGTCAAACATTCGTAAGTGCAACACAATTTAATATTGTACTTTAGGTCTACAGTCTGTATATTGTTGAAACTCTTTCTCCTTTTACACTTTCATAGAATTGACAATTGCAGTTGTCACTGTAACAACAGTCTCTTTCCCTCCCACCCAAGAAGCACTGGAGGGAGACGAATGCAATCCTCCCATGAAGCCAGTGTCTCTCTTTCACACAAGACCCACAGTGGGCGACAGTGAAGTGGTGATTGGAGGATAGCTGCAGTTCCACTGATGTCATCATAGGCTCATAGGTGCCTGATGCGCTGCAGGATGCCTGAGAGCAGGGAGACGATGAAACCCTGCCGACAAACACTCCACTACCCTGGTGGAACAAACCCAGGATGTCTTGCCGCTCTGGGCTCATTGTCAGCTGATGATGCATACAGGCTCTCTGTTTTTAAATACAGGAGGTTACAATCTGTGTGTATTTTAGGTCATTTTAATGGGTCACATTCATATAGCACCTTTCAAGGTTAACAGTCGGGGGAACTCACCTCAACCACCATTGGCATGTAGCACCCACCTGGGTGATGCACAGCTGCCATTTTCTGCCAGAATAGTGACCCCACCTCAACTGAGGTGGAAAGGGAAGCCAGTTATTTAGCCAATTAATTTGGGAGACCATTAGATGACCAGATCAAAAGAATGTGAGCAGGAATTTAGCCAGGAAAAACAGAATCTCCTATAGTACAGTGTCTTCATCACTACACTGAAGTATTGGTTTCCTGTTATGTCCAGAGGGAGGATTGCAACCTACTGGACCACCAACACTACTTCCAGCAGCAATCTGGTTTTCCCAGGAGGTCTCCCATCCAAGTACTAATTAAGCCCATTCCTGCTTAGCTTCAGCCAGCAGGCAGGAAAGATTTGCAGTATGGTATGGCTTCTGGCTGCAAATTTTATTTTCTTGTTTTTGTCTGCAGTAAGCTGCAAGCTGCACAACCAAAACAAATAAATAAAAAATGAAAGCTGTAAAGAGGCATTCACAGGGGATGCTGTAATTATAATGAAAGTGTTTTAAATTTTCAGTCGTTGTGCCCAGTGTGTTGCAGCCTATGACAAAAGCA
This sequence comes from Megalops atlanticus, assembly GCA_019176425.1. Taxonomy (NCBI): domain Eukaryota; kingdom Metazoa; phylum Chordata; class Actinopteri; order Elopiformes; family Megalopidae; genus Megalops; species Megalops atlanticus. Next base: position 14,402,597 of record CM032886.1, read on the forward strand.
TTTCTGGTTTTGGTTCTGCAGCCTTCAGTAGCATGACAGGCAGTACTGGATATGCGGAGTGATATCAGCTCCAAAAAGAATTTAATTTGTATTTCCGACTTGAACTACTGAATGCATTACCTGAATCTGAAGTTGACTGGAAACAGATTCAAAATATTAAAAACTAATTTCAACAACTGTAATTCAAGTTTAAAAACCTTCAGTTAAAAGCTAAATTTATACTGTCTTAAATGTCTTAAATGTCTTGCACTTTTGTACGTCGCTTTGGATAAAAGCGTCTGCCAAATGAATAAATGTAAATGTAAATGTCTGACAGCGCCTGTTTGCACTCTTGCTACTCATAATGCATCTGTTCTATGAGCTACATCTCTAATTATTGTGTCATCTTTGCTACTGAAACAAGTGCCTCGGCCGAATGTGGTGTTTTACGTTTTGAAGGATTTGAATTTCAAGAACTAAATTTGAGCATTGAATGCGTCTGAAAAGTTTAATATAGGTTAATTTAAGGTTTGCAATCTTTAATTACATATTTTTCTAAACTATTACGAAATTGAATTTGATAAGTTTCAAATTCGGTTAACGAATTCTATATTTCAAGTTATTAAATTCGAATTAATTTCTTGGCATTGATGCCCCTTTCTACCAATCCGCGTTTCCCTTACCGCTTCCCTTTTTGGCAGAAGTGGGTACCGGTAGTTAGAATGGTCTTACCAATACAGCTAGCCATTGAACTAGGTACGTGAGGTCATCTTGTTTTCTGGAAAAGTTAGTCAGCTAAATATTAAGCAACACTGGCAAAGGCATTTCTGGAACTTATAAAGCAGGTAAGTGCATGAAAATGAAAATGTGCAGGGCGAATGCTGGTTGGTAATGGCCTCATCGACGCTGTGTTTGTTAGTCAAATCCAACTAATTATCATTAGCAGCCTTGCTAAAAGACAAGCAAACATTCATTATCTAGATAACTAGCCGTTTTAATTTTCATTTCGCATATTAACAGTGCAGTTTGTTCGCAAGCTGTATTTGCAGTTGTGATATGGACTCTGTAGTCGAGGTTTAGCTAGCTAGGGTAATAAATATATTAAATCTGTTATGAAACCAAGCAATCGGTCCGTGATTTCAAAATTAAATAATGGTTGCTTGCGTCTACTAAAGCCTCTACTAAATGGATTATGAAAGACCTCGAGGTTTGTCCACAAACCCCCCCACATTGTCTGTTTTGCTGTATTATGGATTAGAATTATATTATGCATAGCAAGTGATGTAGTGAATGATGACAGCCGGTGAAGCGACGGTGAAGGGGTTAGTTTAGGCATTACGCCTTCATAGTCTGCATCTAATGCATCATATGGAAAGTATGCACATTTCTCTTGCAAATAACAGTGTTGATTGCACACGTGTATATTTATGATTTTAATTAAATTTATATATATATATATATATATATATATATATATATATATATATATATATATGACAAGCTTATTTACATACATACAGGGTGAATGTGAAAACGCTATCATGGAGATTGAGTGCTGTCATCTTGAGTGCTCTGAAAGAGCATCTGGTACTGCGGGGAAAGCAGGAAAACTGGAATTACAGGCTTTCCCACTTTGTCTTTACTGTATTGTCCTGAACAGGTTGTAAACTCCCATCACCTTGTAGAGCTTTGGTTCATCATCAGATTCTGACTTGCTGCTCAGTGAGTTCCATTAGAACTAGAACAACTTTTTTTTTTTTGCTCCTGAACTGCCAGAATAGTACAAAGTTTGAAGGTCTAATCTCAAAACTAAACTGATACTCACCTGGCGTTGATCCCATGAAAGCAACATGGTGTTAGCTTCTTTCTGATCTACACCTGAGGTATTAACCTAGTGTGTTTTTTGCATTAAGGCAAGGGAGTGGTAGGCTAGTTATTCTTGTATGCTTATGCTTGTATGCAACATTTCTGCAATGTCACACTTACTTTGCACAAACAAATTCAGTTTAATTGAAGCAAAGCCCAAACTGGAAAAACGTTTTGGAATTAATTAGGGAATGCCCTCATATGGCATTGGGGATGTGGAACCTGACACATGTGAGTCTTACTTAGACCACAGGGAAACACAGAACATGTGGAACACATCCACTGCCATAGAATTCAATGAGACTGTTCTTCTTTCATCTCTGTGTCTCTATTATTTCAGCTGTGCCACGAGCAATTTGTTTGCATTGAACTGTAATTATGAGCCGTGTTATGGTTGGCTCTTCTATTGGAATGTCATACTGGCTGTGGTGGTCATTTTTATGGATTGCATTTTGACAAAATTAGGAAATGAAGACCTCACTAAAATGTTGACTTTCTAGAAGGTTGTCATATCAAACAGGTTTGCATCATTCATGACAAAGGCAGTCAGTATAAATGAGACACATCAGAAGCTGAAAGATAATAGGAGAGGATAGTATTACAGTATTTGTTTTCGCAAACGAAAATTTCACAGATTCTGAGAGAAGGGTCACCGGGCTGGGATCATGGCCCTTCATTCCAGCAGAGCCTCTGTACTTAATGTAAGAAAGGTGTTTTTGCGAGGAAACCTTCAGAAGTCTTTACAGAAGAGGAGAGAGGAGGGGGTCACTCAAAGCAGGAAGCCTGCATCTGTGGCAGCAAAGAAAACAGCAAGCTTCAGAATGGAGCCATCAAAGAGCCGCAGGACGCGGGCCCTAGAGTCGTCTGGCGAATGCTGGCTCCTCATGAAAGCGGCTGCCAAGTGAAGGGTGACCCCAGGACACACATCAGTCAACAGGTCCGTTTGCGGGGCGTAAAGTTCAGCGCGTTTTTATTTTTTCACCTGCTTCCTACAGCTATCCGGAAACTCTTGGAGAATTGGCCCGTAACTATATCCATCATGAAGGGCTTGGAATTGTGTACACTTACAGTACAATGTGCACATTTGAAGCTTGCTGATAAAAACGTGCATGCCTTTGAAAGCTATGCAACTATGCAGCATTTAATTTTGCGAGATTAATACAGTCTACAATTGTGGAAGAAAAATGTGAGTGTGAATGCTGATTATTCATGCAGAAATTAAATGATGACCCTTGCTCTATTTCTTGAAGCTGCATGTAGCCTGTTTCTGACCTGAGAACTATTTTGTGTAACTGAATGTACTGCTGATATTAGCAGGGAAGATAGTTAACTGCGTATGCTAGCATTATCTAGGTCTCTTTGCCTGGCAACAAAAACATGTGCAAACCAGAACCAGTTTTGTGCAGCTCTATAGAACCAAAATGGGAAGATAAGAAGGAAGTGAAATTTTGTATGTGTGTCATAAATTACATAAGAAATCATGTATGCTCCTGACGGAAAACCCTATATAAGAGAATGTATCTAACAATATAGCAGAGTTGACTGCATTACCTGTCTAGCATGCATGTTTTGACTCTCCCCAGGTAAGAGAATAAAGCTTTGCTCCTCCAGATCAGAACAACTGTTCTGTCTGAATTATTTCTTCGACAATAATAATCTACACAATATGAAGCTAGAGCTAAAATAGCGTAGAGTCAACAATATTAGCACTGCATGACCAGGTTTCATAGGTTGGCCAGACAAGGTACAAACTAGCAGGTAAAGCTAACAAGTGTGTTAAACCATTAGATTACATTTTTTATCATTTTATTTTATTGTTTAGTAGGAGACAGTTTGAGACATGAGAAGTTCCTTTACGGGGTAGTGTTTCAGGTGTTCAAGTGAGAGCGGAAGAGCTGTGTCTTCAGATGTTTCTTGAAGGCAGGGACTCAGCAGGATGGATGAAGTGTGAAAGTTCGGGGGACAACGGCAGAAAAAGTCCTGGATAGTGGTTTTATGCCGCAATGCGACAGGACCGCCAGGCGCCGTTCGGTAGCAGTGTGTAGTGGTCAGGAGGGAACATAGGGTTGCAGCAGTGAGTTCAGGTGGGTAGGTGCAGTTTTGTTGGTCACCCTGTACACAAGCATCAAGGCCTTGAAGATGATGCGGGCAGCTACAGGGAGCCAGTGGAGTGAGACCAAGAGAGGTGTAAATCCTTTTTGGTTGGTTGAAAACCAGACAGGCAGCCGCATTCTCTATGAACTGCAGAGGCTTAATAGTGCATGCATGTAGGACAGCCAAGAGAACATTGCAGTACTCCAGTCTTGAGATGACCATTACCTGGACAAGGAGCTGTGCAGCATACTCAGATAGGAAGGGTCTGACCTTCCTGATGTTGTACAGCGCGAATTTGCGTGATCTGGTAGTCGTAGCAATGTGGTACAACTGAAATATGCTAAAGCTGCTAGACAATTCACCCACAGCTGGGATGCCAGTGAAGTTGTTACTCACAATCCATCTCTGTTAATTTTCAATCAACGAAACTTTAACCCAAAACCTTCAGGCACTCCTAGTCCACTAAACCAGCGCGTGTGTGTAATAACAGCCTAACAGGTGAGGTACACAAGCAGTAGGTGTAAAGCTAATTTAATGGTGTTGGCCTGCACTGTTTGTTGTTGTTCAAGTGCTACTGTGACATGCAACAGATAGTAAGTGTAGTCCATTTGCTGTAGATAGATGTTCATTCGAGGTCTCCAGCGGTAGGCCTAATCAGCAAACTTTCTGTAATCAGTGGCTATATAGTCAGTGTTTTTGTCAGAGTAATTGTTGATCATTTCTAACTGGGGACTGGTGTATGGCGTCCTGGCCATTGTATTACTAGTGTTAATTGTTTCATTTTTAAATTTTATTATATTTAACATTTTATGCACAATATGATATGTTCATGTACGGTTAATGCCTTTGTTATTCAAGCTAAAAGAGGTATTGGAATGAAGAAGGGCTCATAGGGAGTTGGTTAGTTCTGTCATGATAGTTATATAAAAGTGTCTATGGTGTAATAGAGTTGAGATGCAGGAAATGAGGTCATCTGTGTACATACAGTCATAAGTAGCATGAATCATGAAAGATTTTAAAAGCTACATAGTGGACATGTGTGGGAAGTTCTTCTGTTAAGTTATTTTGATATAAACCATCTTGGTTAGCAAGACACTACTAAGTGTCGACTTGCATTAGTTTCTGGGCCCAACCTTGTGACACATTCACAAATGATCTTAAATATATTGAGAATCATTGTCTTGCTTTTTTAAGAAAGTTTTTTTAAGTATCAAAGCTACAGTATAAAGCCTCTGTAAAAAATGTTGTAATAACTAAGAATGCATTAGACAGTTTGTTACATTTTATTTGTCTAACCTTTTCACACCCTTTTTGTAGTGCTTTGATGATGTATTATTCTTAGTGGTTGATATTTAGTATTGAGTGTGAGTGTATGAGTGGCCTTACATGTTTTTACAAAAGGATTACACCTGTTTTTGACATATTGCAATGTTATTTGCTGTTATTTGACATAATTTAGCAGTATCTTTACATCCTGTAACCAAATACATTAATTGTAGTTAGTTTCATACATGCAATATATGTCAATTAATCGTTCATGTGCAATACCTTTGGCCACATAACAATGCCTTTGTGTAAAAGTGAATATTTTAAATTGTGCATACAGTTTAACAAAAAAAGTGATGAATACATACATGTGCTTTGTCTTTTCATATTATGTCTGCCATTGGAGGGTCGAGCTAAATTATGTGATCTCCCCAGTGGTTTTCTGTTTGTAACCAGAAAAACTAGTAGTTGTGGGCAGATTTTGATGAACCAGTTGTAATGATTGGCTTAGAGACATGGACGAAATAGAATTTTAGGGCTGATATGGACTTTGTGCTTTGAACATAAGCCACTCAAACAGATATTCTCATTTGTTGGCACAAAGCTTAGCTACAACACCTATCAATGACATTTTATGGCTTGGGACTGTCTTATCAGGGATGTAGAGTGGGGGGTGTAGAGTTAGTCTTGTTGTTTTCCTCTTCACTGCTCTAGTTTTATTGATGGATGGAGGTCCTGGCTGTTTCCATCACTGCTTCAAAAAAGAACATTGTGCTTCAATGTAAATTAAATGCGCTTCAATGTAAAATCAGTGCTATATGATTTCCTCTGTTGAAATGCTTGATATTTGGTCTTGGGCTCCAGTGCAATTCCATGACATTTTATGTGGGTGAGCTGAAACACCAAGGCTCACAGCCTTATTGCTGTGGATGTTGTCCTTAGTTTTGAGTAACAAATCTAAGCAAGGGTTACAGTTTTTAAACTTCCTCAGCTAGTGAATTTGACCATTGCTTATATTAATGAAAAAGAAAACAAAAAATATATATTTTAATGTTTCCAAAACACTTCTGTGGAAACATTAAGCTAAACTCAATGATGTGCATATAGTTGGGAGGGGGGCTTTTTTGCGTAGATTAATTACTAAAAGTTCAGGACAGAGTGAAGTGTAATTGAAGAAGCCCAACAATGGAACCTGGCAACAACATGCTACTTATGCAGACATCTGATGTCTGACGAGACATGGTGGGGGAAGGTTTGTACCATATTAAGCTGGACATGAACTACTCCATTCACAACTCGCAGACGTGCGGAGCAGTGAACGCGTGAGCGGTAATCCACTCATGTGAATCAGTCACACGACTCAGTCAAGACCTCTGACCCTACGTGCTCTGTCTGCCGGGTGAAACGCACGCTGCCTTTCACATCACACGTGGTAATTATTTCCCTCTTTTTTTCTTCCATGCACAGAGCCCAGTTCTTTGCACTGTCTTGTTAAGAGTGCAATGAGAGGGGATACAGAGTGCTGCTCTGCTGGCTTCTATGCTGGTAAGCCTAGAGATGATGAGATGTGTATACAAGGTTAAAGGCTTGTGTTGAGTTGTCGGAAAGTAATAGCTTTTCATGACAATTTGACAAGCCTAGCGGTAATACTACTACTGTCTTATGACCAGATGGTTCCACTCATCCAGGTGATGTGCTCAACTTCACAACAGTGAAATGTTTTTTAAGTCTGTGGGCAATGGCAGTAAGAACACCACATGGCCAGCACTCACTTAATTATGTTTTTTGGGCATTATGCAGCATTGCAGTTAGATTGGATGCATTTAGGTAATGAAGTCTTAAGATTCTGGCAAGTCTGTTACTGCAGTTTTAAGCACATGCCAATGACATGAATATTCTGGTACAGTTGAAACCTTGCTGTCTAAACCCCATGTATGATCATATGGAGATGTACAAGTGGACAGTCTCAGCCTCTCAGTGAGGACAAAATGACAATGACAGAAATGACTCCCATCGTGTCAGGCTGAGAAAGCACCTGTTGAAGGGATAGGACGGATTTGAAAGAGATGTCTACACATTTCCTCTACACACCACCACACATACATAGGAATGGACATCAAGAGGGTTGTTTTGCTGGTCAGCTGTTGGAACTTGATGTAGTTGCCACTTTTCCTCCTAAAACAGCATTGTATGTTCTTCCCACTAACAGTAGTGTAGTTTAGACTTTGTGCACCTTTCACTTTTGTCTTTCTTTGGATAATAGTGCTCAATGTGTTTGCACTGCTCGTGTCCCCTAGGAGAATTGTACATAATGGAGAAGCTAATGTGCATAATTGGAGTTCATCATGAGCTTTGAAGTGCTCCTGGTGCAGTCCTCTGTAAGAATGGTTTTGTACAAAATCTGATGTCCTGGTGCTAAAATGGATGCAATTATGTTTGTACACTCTGAAGGATTACTTTCCACTGCAAACTAAGTTGCATTAGGACAGAATTTTTAATGTTCTGATTGTGTAGGACAGGGCCATTCAACTAGTGGCACAGGGTCCAACTGCAGCCTACTCCAGTCTTCCTTTGGGCTCTTTGAAATAAAACATCAAAGACTACTTGGTACCCTATTGTAACCTTACTCTATGTCCAGAATACTGGCACCGTGAGTCCAAACACGCATTTCTCTATTGCTAATATGTGCTGTTAATATTCTTGTTTGGTTTCCAAATTGATATTGCAGATCTGAGATGTTTTGTTCAGCATATTTCCTTCTTCAATAGGAATGTACCTGTTCTGATTTGATCCTTTACCACACAAGAAAAAAGTGAGGCTTTCTTCTGAATGTGACAAAACATCATGCATTATGTGTTTATGCACATAAATACTACTTAAGTGCTTTGCACCTTTTGTGCTATACACATTTTGCATAGCACCAATAAATGTTAGTGTATACAATATAGAACAGAAAATGTGCCAAAACAACAAAATGTGAATTTGTATCACATGTCAGAGTTACTTCAAATGCCCTGTGTTGAAGTGACATTAAAGTAATATAAGCTGTTGTGTACTGTGCTCAGTGAGCATTGAGATCATGTTACCGCTGTTTGCCTTCACAGGGTCTCATTGCTCCCACAGTCTCGATGACTCACGTCTTCGTGTACGGCACTCTGAAAAGAGGCCAGCCCAATTACTTCCGCATGATGGACACGGGCAACGGGAAGGCGCAGTTCTGCGGCAGCGCCCGCACTGTGGACAGTTTCCCACTGGTGATCGCCGGCCGCTACAACATCCCCTTTCTCCTCAACGTCCCCGGGAAGGGCCAGCAGGTAAAAGGGGAGGTCTACTGCGTGGATGCCCAGATGCTGGAGTTCCTGGATGAGTTTGAGGGCTGCCCTCACATGTACCAGCGCACTCCCGTCAAGCTGGAAGTGGAGGAGTGGGTGGGCGGAGACGGCCCGGCGCCCGGGCCCAAGCCAGCGGCGAAAAGCATCATCGAGGCCTTCGTATACAGCACCACCACCTACCAGCCCGAGTGGCTCAACTTGCCGTACTTTGATAATTATGATGCCCATGGCGATCACGGCCTGGTTTACGTCGATCGTGAATCTAGAGATTGAAGCAGTCTGCCCTCAGTCTCTGCTTCTTGGTTCAGGGTACAGGGTCCACATATGCCCATCCTCTCTTATTGTACTGTAAAAGTAGATCATGATTAGTTCTGATTTTAGCCTGCCACTATGTCATTTACTGTTCAGTAACAGTAACACTCCAGAGGGAGGGAGGGCATGCCTTAAGTTGTCTCAGGTTTTAAAGTATGTATGTGCAATACCTCTGGTGCAACTTGTATAGATGAGCACAGACTAATCTGTCTGATTATGATGCACAATACTGTTTTTTTCTAATTTTATACAAACATATATGTGGTAGAAATTACTAATAAATCCATCCAAACTGGATTTGTTTGTTTATTGTGGTGTTCATCTTGAACCTTTTTTTTTTCCTCAAAAAAAAAAAAAAAAATCACAACTTGCATAATCACACTAAGAAACTTTCCACATAATCTTTTCATGGACATGTTAGCCCACCACAAGTTGGACCTTAATCAGAGCTTTCTTTACAAATCAAAGTTTTATTATAAACGTGTAATGAAACTGTTTTGGACAGTTTTTTTACATTCACTGATTTGTTGGGATTAGTGTGTAACATCATCAAAGTCTCCCATTTGGAAACAGTGTTTGCCAGCACTGGCAACCCTTTAACCAACCTGTGAAAATTCAACCCAGGGCCTTAATACAGAATAGCACACTGATGCTGAAGTGCCTAGGTTTCAGACAGCTGCATTTCACTGGATCAGAATGCACAGAGCTAAATGCAATGTACTGTTAACCACTGTTAACTACAAAGGATACCTAGCAATTTGATTCATTTTACATCGAATGACCTTAGAAGGGTCAAGGCATAAAGTGTGCATAAATTGGCTTTGTCCCTCAGGTAATCCCTTTAAATACCACACCATACAAAATTCGATGAGGAATGTGTCAACTACTCTACCAAAGTTCTTCAGTTTTTATTCTGACTCACAGAAACAGCACAGCCAAACCAAGGAGGACACAAAGAAACAATCACTCCAGTTCCACCAGAAGGTCTCCCTCCCCAACGGTCTCTCCTGGTTTGCAGTGCACACTTTTCACCTGTGTGATCACAAACAATGGGGTACAGTGTCAATGACCTACATAACAACGGGTTAAGAGCAGAAGAAATACATAGCTTTCGGACGCATAGTTCGGAAATGCAAAAGGAAAAAAAATCATTTTGAAATATTGTATTTATAATTCAGAACCTGATAACTGTTTTTGGGAAAGAAATTATGCTGTTAACTGAAGAAATGGTTCAGGGGTGTACAACAATTCCTGGGGGTTAAGCTGTATTTCAATTCTCTAGGCTGAATTGGTACGATTGGATAATTTGCTTGTACGTTTGTAAATACCAGTAAGTATCCAAAATACAAAATGAAATATTGCATAGATTCAAAGGACTTCATAAGTACAGTATTAAGCCATGCATTACTATTTAAGAAAAAGGGAGATTAAGCAAACGAAGAGAAGATGGTTTTAATAGAAACCAGCATATGTGCGCTGCTAAAGGAATTCAGCCACACACCTCTGTAATAAAAACATCAAGATAATCATTTTGAAATAAAATACTAAATCATATTTAAATAATATCCAAACGGCTTGCACAGAACCAGGCTCACCTTGGCTGTTTTAGCAGCAGTCATGCTGTTCTGCATCTTCATAGCTTCGATAACACAGATCTCTTGCCCCTCTGCCACCTACAGCGGAATGTGCAAAAAAAACTGGATTTAATCACAAGGATATCTCTTAAAAATGGAAAACACTGACAAGAGACTGATGGCAAGGGTTTTGGTCTTAAGTGCCCACAATCAATGGCCGAACTGGCAATTCCAGCCACAATGGTGGGGAACAGCTAAAGTTACATACTCTTTATTAATGACTGAAGAAGTAATAGTAGTTTAGTACTTGTATTAATCATCTTTCTTGCAAAAATAAAGCCTTCATATGGACTCCCACTGTGAAGTAGAGAAGAAATTACGTTTTTTTTTCCCCTCCTAGACAGAAGACTATCAAGCGAAAGCTGCTCCGGGATTTGTATTAGTTCCACATTTCAGTCTTCAGATGACTCGACACAGAATCCTGTTTTGCAGCTGAAACATCCCCTGACAAAGCCGTAATCAACCGGACAGGATGCCTTCAGTGTTAGTCTTATAAAATGGTCTCAACCCAACACACACCCCCCCCCCCCTCATCTGTTTGATAAAACTAATGGGTTCTGATGTACCTCTCCAACTACCAATCTAATTGATGTAAATTTCGCTGATTTACAAACCAGTATCTTTTCATCCAGCCTGCTGCATCCTCTCCTCTGACAAGGGGTCAGAGGTCACGTTCACGTCTGATTATTAGCCTGGCGCTCATTAGGGCTGACACCCCCACCAGCTCGCTCAGCGGAGCACACGGCTCCTTTCATCCGTTTGTCTGGTATTTTAAGGAGCGCCGACTGTCACAGCGCTTTCCGCCGCCGCTTCCAGACTTCTAGACTTCTCCGGCCCATGATTAATGCCTAGTGATGGCAAATGAAACGGCCGGTGAGGCCAGCTGCTTGTCTCGGTTTACAGAATTACAATAATGAAAGTACAGTACGGCGAGCTCCAAATTCCTCACTCTGAACTGGCACATCTTCAAATGACATATCTTAGCAAGACATTTTTTTTTTTTTTTTTTGAAAGATGTTTGATGTACAAAGATTTCCACTTCAAACAGTCAAACAATTGTACAACAGGCAATGCTGTCATTTCTCAATATGCGAGTATTGGGAAATTAACATTAAAATCCTTGAGGTTCAGTGAAGAATATGCTTATTTACACATGCTGCACAAAACAAAGTTCACGTAAAACAATTTGAATTTTTAAACGGCTGGGTTATTATTGTATCCTTTGTTTTTCTTTTGCTGTGGGGGGGAAAGGGAGAAAATCATTCTTGCTTGGGACCCCTCTGAGCTGTTTTGCAAAACAAAATGAAGCGGCTCGATCTTATTGAAAAATATAGTGCACTGAGACGGAAATTTATTAACTGGCACCAGTTAATGTGTGCATTATTCATTTCTGGTGAGCATGAAAAATGATTTAAAGGGGTCTGAAATTGCAGACGCAAAGGCTGAGTGCACAGTGCCTGGCTCCTCGGGTTCATCCTTTAGAGAGGCGGAGGAGTGTGGTCCCGTCGCTGGACGGGGCTTACAGTAACAGCTGTGCCCCTCTCACAAGGGGGTGGGCACTTCGCTGGGCTGTGGTCTGCTCCGAACAGATGGAAAAATACATCAGTGATCCCCCAGCACGTACTGTCACTGTTATTAAAGATACAATATCTTCTGCGTTGGGAAGAGAAAGGGGGGGAAAAAACACTCTGAAAAGTGCCTCTGTTGTTTGTTTAGTAAAAACAACATCGGGGGCTTTGGTGCCGGTTGTGCCACCGCATCTGCCGGGAGAGATGCCGGCCGTCACTGGGATCTGGACACGTTTCTTCCTCTTTGTCTCCGAGCCTTTTTAACCCTTTTTTCCCTCAGCTCTCCTCTCTCCAGCTCTGCGAGGGAGGCGCAGGAAACAGTGCCAGTGGCATATGGCTTTCCACTGCGCTAAACATCCATACAAAAGACAGGTTCATCAGTCATCTTGGAGGCCGGACGAGGGGAAAATTTGAGGCCCTGATGGCTGGTATTTAGAGCTTACCCCGCTGCTGGTACATTACCACAGAAACACGAGTTCCCGGGCCCACATGACATTAGAAACTGCAGACCGTGAAATACGTCCGCCAGGTTATACCCAATCATAAATAAGCTATTTAAGCCCTCCGCGAGGAACCCCAGGTCAGGCCTGCGCAGGCCAATTAATGCACAGCATCTGCCATATAGAGGCCGTCCATGAAGAACTTCCAAATGATTTGGGCAATTAAAGAAAAAACGTTTCCTGCCTGTTCAAATGTTTCATTGCTAGAGTAGGCACCAAATCGGTCTGCAGATTAGAACAAATGAAGCCATTCTTCGGGGATCTTTTTTATTTACTTCTATGGCGAACGCCTCCCTTTGTTCTTCCCCTTGGCCCAGTGTTTTTCTGCCAAATTTAACAGAAGGCTCAGAGGGTAACAGGGGTCCACCCCGGCATCACCTTCTGCTGCAGAGCAGCTACCCAAGAAAGACAATCACTCTGAACCCTGCTGTCTGCTCCACAAAGTGAAAATCCTTTAATTAGGCTTTTTTATGCTGCATTTTCCTTCAGGATTGCTAGATCATAAAAAAGCAATTAGACCTTCAAGCTTGAGTTTAATTCATTTTCCACCACTCCTCTTCGGAAAAGACGAGAAATTCCACATCAATTTCTTGGGTGAACGTTCCAATTTTTAAGGCATTCTTAAGAGGCATTAGGGGGGGTTGGTGCAGCTGGCTGGACGACAGTTTGCATGCTCATTTGTGTCTGTGTTTCACAGCTTAAAGGAGTGAGGATCAGACAGCATATCAGCTGGATGCAGGAATAATAAGTGACGAGGCATTAACTTAATATTTCAGTCTTATGTGTAATCAGGACGAGTAAAACAAAATGACACAAAATAACTGATACATCAGACCTATCTGAGGCCAAGTGCTAGAGAGCAGTGTCTACAATAAATTGAGCAGTGCAGCTATTTAAATAGTTAAAATTGGCTCAAAAGTGTATAAAGGACTCCGTTCAACTCTTTGGGAGACTGCAGTTACTAGTGTTACCTGTAGAGGCAGTGCTGCCCACAAAACCGCAGCCACGAAACGGTCATAGCATTTCTCTTTCTAAACCACAGCGTTCTTTCTCAAAAAAACAAAAACACTTTAACAGTAGTCTCCTCAGACTTTAATTATTGAAATATGTGGATTATAAATGATGTTTTAGATATGTGATGTGACATATATTAGATTTAACAGTAGTGTATTAATTTTCACAAAAAATAGACATCAGCCCACTATAAGAGGGGCAACTCAGAGTGGGGGAAAAATGGTCATCTCAGAAAATACCTTGTTGTTGAATCATGCTGTCTCACTCCTTCTACTGCCCAGAGAAGCCTGTGACTCACTGTCTCTAAATGCAGAAATATTTTAAAGTAAATATTCCAATCTAGGACAGAAACTGCTCTTTTATGTGAAATGTTCACTTTAATTTTTCAGATTTTTCACTTTTATTGCCTAAAAATGTAATTGATTTAATTGTCACATGACTGCACTGTAAATTGCCACATTACTGTATACTTACTAGCTTAGTGTATGCTTACAAGAGCATTGGGAATGTGAAATTGCTATATCTAAAAATTCCATTAAAAATATACAAATATCACAACTAAGGACAAAATTCCCTAAGAAACTTGGAAACTGAAATCTCAGGTGAATGCTTCACATTTTAATAATATATCCCTAAATTGTCTCCCAAAACCACAGGGAAGGACTGTGCTTTTTACTAAAGATGACAAATTGTTCAGATAAGCACAATGAATAGTACTATAACAGTTTTGCCCTAATAACACTGTTTACATGGTTTTTCTTTGATTGGAAATGAAGCCACATATGGAATGTAAAGACAAGCAGAATTCAGAAATCATACAAAGCTCTATCTTAAAAAGGACAATGGCGACTTGAGACAAACATAATCAATCAAATTATCAAAACAATAATCATCATCACCTTTTGATAATAATGATAAGAAGAAGCCATTTCCATCAATACACAGACTCATGAGAGGCATATTTTACTATGCTGAACATCTACTCATAGAATATCAGGAAATGAGAAAACAGCTGTGAATCGCTTCAACAATAACAGTATGCAACCAAATAAACAATTTCCCTTTGAAAAGGCAGCCAAACTTGACTGAACGTGCTGAAATTAATCTGAGAACATAGAGGGTTTCATTTAAATCTCACTGCTGTTTCAATTACTAATGATGGCTAATTATTGCTGATAGAAAGCCTCAATGTTCTTGCATTCAAAAGCAGAAACTAAAACTAATTTTCTAAATTAGTATTTTTTTTTCACTGCAACAGCATCTGTTACTCATAGATCTGAAAGAAAGAACAGCTTGCATTTTTAGATATGAAAAGAATGAAAATTTACCGCAGTAGGCCCTGAAGGCATCAAATCCGGCGCAGGTTAACCATTTGAATCTACCACATTTCAGTCCCAATATTTCCCCAAGTCTTTCAGTTATTCTATGAGCCACATTATTATAGGTCTTTCTTGCGGTTTTATTAATTGTGTTACACTAGCTGTTTGACTATAATATGAACAGCTGCTGATTGTTAACATATTTTTGTTTGCACATTGATGTTACATCTAGGTAGATTTAAGAGTGAGCTCTCTTTTTACATTACTCATTAGTTTAGCCTTTCTATCAAAAAAAATTGACTTGTAAAGTTACAATAGAATCAACTACACCCTTTTTAAAAAGGTCAACTAAATATAATTAACATGTTTATGTATTTGAAGAAACTTTTCTTAAAAGAATTGTAAAAATATCAAATGATATAACTATTTATATTATCTTATTTTAAGAAACAATAATATCATGCAACTGAATTTACTGTAAATTGCTTTTGTTTCTGTTAGTACAGTAACTTTTTCCCTATGTTTGAAGAGTTTTTGAAATATCTTCTGCTTTGTTACCCAATAACCAAGAGTAATGACAGTTCCTTTCAGCTCATAGTTCCTCTGCTGATTTCACCAGTATCAGGTCATAATTAGGAGGAAATCGGATGACCACAACATGTTTTTTCCCATGGAATGTCAAGCATTATCAGCCAAGCGCCTAACGGTCTACGACTGTGGTACACTGTTCCTCTCGGCACAGCCCATACATTGTAAATGAGATCAGTTCATGCCCTCAACTGTGAATCCCAGCCCAGGAGAGAGAGACAGTGGTGGCTGAGCACGCGGACACACACTCAGACACAGATTCGCGCACACACACACTCCCACGCAGACAGACAGATAAGCAGGCACACTCACACAGACAGACGGACAGATGGACGGACAGACAGACAGAGGCCCTGACCTGTTCAGCCATTAATACTGTACTTTAAAATTTTAGTTTTTTTCACACAATATGATCAGTCATCAAGCCACACAAGCACATTTGCATTTCAGTCACTAGTGTCTTTACTAAATTCAGTCATTTGCATCAGACCTTAGAGACTTCCAGGCACAATTATGTATGCAACTGGACTTTCTATAAAACTTGGTTTAGTCTTGACAAGTTCCAAATCCTCCTTACACACTGCAGCAGCAGTTCTCTCAGAAGCCTGCCGATCATTTAAGCAGCACTCTGTCTGAACTTCAGCTGTGTTTCCACCAGCTTTTTTGCCTCGTAGACACCGTTTGTGATCATTTTTTAGTCATATGGACATGACAGCTATACAGAATACAACTAAACCCCTGCAAAATAATTTCAGCCCTACTGAGGTAAACATCTGGCCTAGACATTTAGCATCATTTACTCTTTTAAATACCATCATAAGGGCAAGATCTGCATGCTGGTACCTTCAAAAGAAGTGTTTTAAAATGATATGCTTAGCAATTATTGTAATATACTGTTTTATAATCCAAACTTGAAGCTGAAGGAAGATAGAGCTTGGGGTTATACTATAAAAATGTCAGCACAGGGGAGACTTGTATGGTTTCCTTTGTCTGACAATTCTCCTAGAGAACATTAAACAAATTGATACAGTGACACAGGTATTTTTCCATTATTGTACAGTGTCAAAACCGTAGAATAATGAATAATCAAAATATGTGTAAAAACAGGAAAAGGAAGGCACCGTCAAAGGTCACCGTCTCTCTGGCTCGCCAGTGACGAAACGTGGGGCAGAAGTTACTGCTTCTGTGCCGTTTTCACAGCCCATTAAATTATTAACAAGAAAAGGTGGCAAACACAAAGGCCCTTTAGGAGGAGAAGCCCAGACGTGGCGATCAAACCTTATAATCAAGGAAACATTACAAGCTGCTCTCAGGCCGAGGCGCGCTTCAGAGACTCGGGCTGAACTCCGGGGCAAAGCGGGCACCGACAGACAGGCAGGACACGTAATCTTCCCGCACCTCTTTAACCAAGATAGACGAAACCGCCCTATCTCCATTTGAATTCATGAGGTTTGTGCGGGGAGAGAGAGGAAGGATTTAACTTAAACCCTTTTCAATGTGCTAAATGTGTTTTTGTAATCAAAGCCCTACAATTAACGCTGACAAGCCTGGGTCACCGGAGCACAGCTTAACTGGTCTAATGTTCGGCTTCTGAAAGCACGCACGGCAGACAGCTGAAGGAGGAACAGAAGGAGTGAGGGAAAGAGAAAGAGAGAGAGAGACAGAATATGAAAAAGAGAGGGTTCTTAAAGAACAAGCTGGACGGCCTCCCAGTCAATCCCTTGTGGCTTTCTACACTTTACAGACCATCTATTCTCCACATACAAATTGCTACATTGACTTAAGAAGCGCTTCTGCTGTCTTGAAACTCTGCTCCAGATTGCTGATGCAAATTTTTTTTTATTATATTATTAATAACATACACAATTTATGAGTACACTTCAAAAATGAGTGATAAGTGAAATAAACTGAAATGCCAGAAATATAATGCAAATTGTAACTTGCATTATTCTAACTTGCATAATTGTTCTGTAAGTTTAAACTAATAATTTATTTAATTAATTGTATCATAAATTTCATCAAATTAAAAGCAGAAAAAATTATCACAATTATTATTATTACTATTAACAACAACAACAATGTAATACTACTACTACTACCACTACTACTACTACTACTACTACTAATAATAATAATAATAATGATAATAATAATAATAATACACTAAAAGACACATTTATAAATGTTAAAATATAAAAGCATACCATTTTTAAGGTAGACTTCATTTACTGGAAAAATTCACCTTCAACTTTTTCTTGCGTATAAATGTATCTTGGTAAAGGATTCCTAACTCTGTAACTCTGTAATTGAAGGGCCTGAATTATTCAAGCTAAATTTGGTAATAACCATCTGTTTTGTCCAGCCCTCATCCTGCACAGATTTGAAGGCGTTTTGTTCAATGGGAAACGGGGAGAAGGAGAAGGAGAACCACAAGCCTTTCTTTCATTGTTTGGTTGTGCTATTATCCACCCTTTAAACTTTCCAAATTGCTACTGGTCTGTGAACACATGCACAAATTACTGATAATTTCCTTTAACAGTGAGTGAAAGGCTACCCCAGTCTTTAAACACTCATTTAAGCACAAGTTTTCCAGAGTGAAAGGCAGAATTCAGGTAAATTTAAGCAAAGTTGACACAGCCTTTTAAAGAGTGCACCGCCGCTTCACAGCAACTCAGCCATGAAATTATAATGGATCTCTTTCAACAAGCGACGTCATTAGGAACGTTCAAGAGCGTTATTCATGGACTCTCATCTGGTTTTGTACTTTTGCTGCCGTTTGAACAACTTGAAGGGGTTTGATGGACTACACTGACAAGAGTTTACTGACAGAAAAGGATGTAAAAGTGCAGAGCTGTGCAAAAACCCGCAGTGGATCCCCCTCTGAACACTGAAACCTTAACACACTTTGGGACCGTGAGGATGAATGTAGCCTTACATTGGAATGGATAGAGAAGACATTTCAGTTTGTAACTGGGGAGCAGGGGGTACTGTATGGAATAGTACTATTATTCTTGTTCAAAGAAATATAAAAAAATTCATAATAAATACATGAAAATAAATCACAAGACATATAAACATACTATAAATACAAATATTGAAATATTAGATATTATATCTAAACAATACAACGTATTACGAAGTGTTTTGTTGAAAACCATTTTACCAAAATACTAAATTCACTTACAAGATACTAATTACCCCACTGCAATAAGCAACGCTATGAAATTGTAAAAATGAGGAACTGCAAAATCAATAACCCTTTATAAAAAGTGAACAAAACAAAATCTTGGAAATGAACATTTGGGTTTCTGTATGACAGCAGCAGTTTTACCCGCACAATGAGACCAGGCTGGGTGATAGGCAGCTCGTTCTGTGGGAGTTTGCAGGCAGCGCTCATGCACGGAGTCGAGGAGAGAGAGAGAGAGAGAGAGAAAGAGAGAGAGAAAGAGAGAGAGAAAGAGAGAGAGAGAGGGGGAGAGAGAGAGAGAGAGCCCCACACCTCAGCACCGGGCCCGCACGCTCTCTCCTCACCGCGGCGGGGCCGTGTTCTGCCTGCGTTCTTACCGTGTCTCCAGGCTTGACAGACACCGCCACCACGGAGCCGGGCATGGGGGAGCGCAGGATGCTGCTGGTGTCTTCTGGAACCTTCTCGGGCATGTGCTTGCTCAGCGTGGCCGCCAGCTTACTCAGCACCCGCACTTTATACTGGACACCGGAGAGAGAGAGAAGACATACGGGGACACCAGTTAGGCCATGCTCTGTCACCTAAAAGACATTTTACCACCCATCTTCATGTGTATTACCCAATAAATTTTTTACATTACATGTATGCAACAGACAAGTTCTTGTCTGTCAGCGTTCCGTATGAGGCATGAAAACCTCGCGAATGGGAATCACTCATTTTTCTTTTTCTTTTCCTTTCTTTGAAATGTGTTAAATTACAGAAAGATTTCCACCAGCCATCCTGACACATCCTAACATTTCTGTGTCAGTTCCTTCCTAAAAGTCGAAGGAAAAAGCAGTTATGATCAATACACACACTTATTGATTTTGTTTTGAACACACTGTAAATGCAGCAGTCAGGCAATGGTGTGATGTAACTGAGAAAAAAATCATGCACACATATATATACAGTATATCAGTGCATCAATTAACAGAAAAATTAAGGAGGCAAATGCTGAGTATCCATTACAGTTTTTTGTATTTGCTGAAGTTTTGCTAAAATTCCAGTAGATGGCAACACATCTCTGGTTTTAACTCATTTATTTGTTTATTTATTTGACTAACCAGCAAATACAAAATAAAATCACAACTTAGGAAGAAAAGAGCAGGTAAGTGTTGTGAATTATTCAGACAAAGACTGCCTCCACTATTTGTGGCGAGGAAAGATCAAAGCACCAAAATAACGTTTTTTTTTTTCTGATCACGTGGTGGGGCTGAGGGAAATGCTAGAGACAATTATTTCAGGGGACATGGACTACCTGAAGTCTCTGCACATCAACAGTATTACATAAGGAGGTAGGTTTACTACAGACTCCGAGACTGCTTAAACTTACCATTTTTACCACACCCATCAGCAAACTATATTTAGCATCAGTGGTAAAAAAGAGAATAAAGTGAATGATACAACATCCTCCTTCCCCCCTCCCATCAGAGGGGATTTTACGGAGACTTTTCTGTTTTTTTTTTTTTTTTTCCAGTGAGAGAATCAGTATGAGCTCCAACACAGAAATGACTGTCACATCAAAAGGACTCTGGTACGACGTTTCCGCTTGCCTTGGTAAACAACTTAATATTTGATACACGCAGATCTCTCTGCACGTTTGTTTTTGCCCGGGTGGCAATTGGAGAGGACATTATTTCGCAATTGGAGCATGCGAGTGCTGGAGGAATTAGCTGAGGAGGTAATACAGAACATAAAAGTCACTTGTTCATATGAACATCAACTAAACTACAGCTGTCAGGAGGAAGGTAATCCTTCCTTTAATTACAAAAATACACTCCCCACAGTAAACTAACAGAGACAACGTTAAGGGACTGAACATATATTATTACAGAGGACAGGTCCATTTCTCATGTTAAAGGGGTTAGTGTCAGAGAAGTACGGCGTTTAAATAAAGAAAAAGGCCCTCATCACATGTGGCATATTCATTCCAAGCTCAAATAAACGTACTCGGGTGTTGCAGCGCGAACGGATTTGCAAAATGGCTGAGGGCTCGTGCCAAAAACACTGGAGGGGGGGGATAAAGCGCGCTGGAGGAGTGAAGCGGCGAGATGGGCTGAGCGGCACAGTTGGGACCTCGGCAATTAGAATAGTCACTTATGATCACAGTCTCGCTGAAATACGGCACTACGGGACACGACCAAATTAGAATGCCGCATTACTCCATCAGGCCCTGCCGGGGTCCCGCTATACCGGGCCTCCTCCCGCTGCAAGACGGCGTTTGACGCAGCCCCGACAGGAATACTGCACCAGCGCTGGCGGGGGGAGGCGGGCCTCATTAGAATGCCGCGAATGCTAGCGGGACCCGAGGCTTCGGCAGGCCGCTGACGGGAGGGGCTCTTCCGTGCGCCGAACAGGGACACCCGGAACCCAACACCAGCGCCGGTGCTCTGCCAAACCCACCCCACACAGCCAGCGTCGTACCGGAGGCTTCGACTTAATACCCTCCCTGCCTTCAATTCTACTCGATAGCTGGATGCAAGACACTGCGCTAAATTCGAGTGTCTTTATCCTGGTACGTGATTGCGAGTCTCCGATGATCCGGTTATGTTTTTGAAACGCGCAGCCACACATCATGGGGCATGTCTATTCAATGAATGTACCTACAGTAAACAATTTAGGAAAAAACAGTTCGCGCTTGTTCCTTTTATCTGTGGCCCCAGAAGAGGCCTAATTTCCCTACATTTACATGAATCCAGATGAAATGCAGAACTTAAGGGACACGTTCATAACCCAGAAGATCTCAAATATTTGCAGAAACAGGAAATGGGATGCAAATGTTCTGTTACATAAA
The DNA here is from genome assembly GCA_019176425.1 of Megalops atlanticus. NCBI lineage: Eukaryota > Metazoa > Chordata > Actinopteri > Elopiformes > Megalopidae > Megalops > Megalops atlanticus. Next base: position 14,424,086 of record CM032886.1, read on the forward strand.
GTGAACAGCTTCCTAACTTTAGGGACATAGTTAACAGGCTAGGTACTGCTCTGAAAAAAGACAACACAGGCTTAGGTTTTGAAACATTAAAAGGACACCAACATCTGCATGAAAATTGCAGCTAACTCCAAAGGAGTTTAAAACAAGCCTCTAATTAACTGTAATTCTTTCTAATTTAATACTTGGGTACGTTTCCTCTGCCATTATTTTAACTGTATTTTAATTGATGTCTTGAGCGTCCACGCTACATATGCTTTTGAAATCGCTGCAGTTGTCTGCTGCGTTGGACCCATCTGGACTGGGGACTTAGCGAGGGGTCCTTTGCGCTCCACCTCCGGTCGCGAGGAACGGCGGCTGACAGCGACGCGCTCGCCGACGCAACCCGCAAACGCGCCCGCGTCTCGCGCGACGTCGTTTGGCGGAATCCATCATCTGGTTGGCAGACTCCCTGATAAACAGGCCGGTCCCCGGGGACGGCAGGGCCGAGGGAGACGCTGAAGTCTACCCGGCAGCTGGGCTGGAATCTGAGGAGCGGGGACGATGCAGATGTGCGGCTGAAAGCAACAGAAGGCATCGCTGCGCGTCCTGTTTGTTTTTCCACCTCTCCTGGAGGAAAAAAAAAAAAAAGGGCTCTTGATCTAAGCTCGGAGCGCACAGTTAGCTTTTGTTCGTGGATGAATCCCGGTGGTGGTTTTTGGGGGTGGGGGGGTGGTGGGGGAGATCCGGTGACCAAATGTGGCGTGAGGGTGGCCACCCCCAGCCCCTTCAACCCCCGCCCCAAGCACATGCTGTTACCCAACGCGCCACAGGCAGTCGTCATGGCAGCCAGCACACTAGCTTGGAGCGTCAAAGGGGAGATCATACACAATTACAAAAAAAGTCCAACCACAAAGCAAATCAGATAATAAACTGAACTGAATCAACTTCTACTCTTTCTGCTTCAAAGTCTAGGGAGTCATTTTTTCCCTCCTCATGGAATATTCTGACGAAGAATGGTTTCCATGTCACAAAGCAGGAAAGGATGATGTGAAACAGAGAAGATAAATGATTTTAATGTCCAGTCATAGCCCTCAAGGTGTTCCTTATGTTATCATTGAAAGTGGATAGTGAGTCCCCTCTTGAACAAACACAGAGGGGAACCTTCCCCAGACTTGAATGCCACAGAAAGATAGCGCTTGCTGTTCCTAAATCCACCACTGAAAGAGATTAAATCCTCAACAGCAATGCAGAAGCTAAGTGTAAAAGCCCTGTAGTAGACTATAATGGTGATACACTGAATACCCAAGGACAACTCTCGCATAAAGAGTGTTCATGGCTCACCTGGGTCCAAGCAGTACTTCTGTTTGATTTCCTCATGTTTTCTCATGTGAGTACACACATAAATCTACAATCATGTCTTTACACAGTCTGATTTCATATCACGCAGGTAACCTTAATAGCTTGTTCAATTGCCATTTAAAGTACATGTTCATATATAATATTTAACACCATATCATCATTTAAAAGCAGTTTCCCATAGAAAGAATGCCTGTGTTGAACAAACACTCAGAGACCAGCTGCGAAATTCACCTTGTGTTCCAGCCAGGAACCTTCACCCCTCTCTAAGGACAGAGTTTGTGTTTCTTGGGAATCGTGTTCTGGTACGGGCCGACGCTTCCAAATAAATAAATATTACTCTCCTATCAAAACAAACGAGCATGAGCCGTGGCGCACGGTACATCTGCAGTCACTGAAGCAGCCTGTTAGCATAATGCTCTGACAACTCCATCAGCCGAGTCTCAAGGTAGCTGTCAATCAGGACGCATCATTGAATCCAACAGCACTCCAAGGACTTTCTCTCCCAGCAAAGCACATGACAGCACGGCTACAGCTCTATTTATGGATGCGCACAGTTGTGTTTGCAATGTGGCCGTAATTACGAAACGGGGAAGAGGAGGAGGAGGAGGAGGAGGAGAAGGAGGAGAGAGAAAGACAGCAACGCGCTGGTACGTTTATTTTCCACGCGCCCGTTGAGCGCGGCCCCGCTCCGCCGTGCCACTGGGCCGAGCCACAAAAGCTCCCGATCGCTCACTCCCCCTTTGGAGAGCGGCCGCTTCGTCTGCCGCCTGCTGTAATTAGATTAACGTTGCGGCGGTGGACAAAGCGGGCCCACTTCAAATCGGACGGCACGTGAATTAGAGACAAACACTTATTTCTATTCCAGGCAGAGAAAGCAGTGGCTGGGGTATTTAGCATACCCTTTATGGTGGAATGAGATGTTAATTGTGTGCCATTACCTCTAAACTGCTTGCTTGTTGTATTAATCACTGTGCTAATTGATGCAGGGATAGAAACGTAGCCACGGGCAAGAAGGCGGCGGAATGAGAGCGGAAGATGGCGGATAAAGGATTATCGGGTAAACCATATGGAGACGGCGCCTCTCTGTGCCCACCAGCGCCAAGTCTCGTCACGAGTGTTGTGCCACCACAAAGAAAAAAAACAGCACTGCATTTTAAACTTGAGAGGGGGATGCTTAAAAGTGGCATCAGAGTGTGAAGGCACAAACCAGAGGCGGCATGTGCGCTTGACACCTTGCGTTTTGCTAACACATGGGGGAGAGGAGGGGGCGATCAAAAGAAATAATGAGGGGGGGAAAAAGGTTCTGAAGACTAGCACACCACTGGTTTTCCCTGAAACTCTCCAGAGGAATAAAAAGAGAGAAAGCACCCATGGTACAGCTTCTCTGGCCTGGGTCATTCTGCAGACAGGTGTGTGCACCTGTGTGTGTGTCTCTGAGACAGAAGAAGACAGAGTAGGTGTCTCTCTACATGTGCATGTGTGTGATGAGGGCCAGCCAGAGAAGGGGGGAAAAAAGGGAGGGGGTGGCAGAGATGGGAGGGAGAGCAGTGCCCCTCTGTCACCTCGTGAGACAGACCGCGCAATGGGGCACCCAGCCCTGGGGACATCCACGGCCACCCACCACAGTGGGACCCAGGCTGCAGCACCCAGATACTCCAGGGCCCGCAGTGGGGGTCCCTGATGGCTGGCTGGGGGGGCTTCCTTTCATCACAGTGTGAGCACCCAGGGCCCAGCAATCCCAGCAGGCTCAGAGTCCGGCGGAGAGCAAACGTTTCGGCCTATCGTCTTCTGCTCCGCTGCCCGTTTGTGAAAGGGTAAGACAAAGGCGCCCCTAAATCAGAGACACTGCGGGCCCGCGTGCCGCGGTTGCCGTGGGGTGTGGCACATGCCGGATGGAGTGGAGGTCGGACAGGGAATCTCCCCAGCGACAATCATAGCTCCTGTCCATGACAAAAAGTTGACTTTTCCTAAAGCTGATTCTCTTGTCAGTATTCATTTATTCAAATTGTGTAATTTGAGATCACAGGCATATGCTCAAGACAGAAACATTAACATATATTTTAAGCGCATTTGAAAGGCTAATGGTTTGAAATCCTGCCACGAATGTTTCTCTAAGAACTTTATACTGGTGTCCCCGAGTGTGCTGGGCCCAAGGTGTAGTATATGACCGAACAGGCAGTGCATGCACTGTATCCGCTCAAAACTCTGCAAGCTGTCAGTACAGATGTTCACTGGAAAAGTTTAATCCGTGTTGTATGCGCTACAACTGGAGATTTCACACAAACTATTCAGTTTTTCATTTTATAATTTAGAATTTCATGTTGAAATTCTAAACAATTTCACCAAATTCAGCTGTATTTATGCTTGCAACAAAAGCCTCTCTCTGGAGAAGAAGTGCTGCTTCCCAAACGGTTCGACAGGTTGACTCGTGGTGCTGGTTTTCAGACACACAGGTGGCGGTGAAAGCTTGCCTGACTTGTCTTTCAGATTTCTCTTTGTTCCCCCGCAATCGCTCTGAATTCAGTGCTGTTGATGATAATAACAGTGTTAGGTATCCATTGATTTGCCGTGGCCCCTTGTTGTGACTTCTCTCCAGAAGACATGCGTCCCCTTGCTTTAATTAAGGGGCTGCACAAGTCCCCTCTTCGTTCTCCGTTTGACGCCGTTGCTCTAGTACAGACGGGTGTCTCCACGGCTGTGAATGCCCTCAAACACCACATGCATTTCGTCGATTTTTGGCTGTCCAGCAACATTGCCATGACACACCCAGAACACAGTTTGAAAAATGGGGAAACTGTGAAACAAATGGAAAACATTGACAGGAGAGCCCAGAAAGCTGAGCTTCACTAATGTAGGGCCTGCGAACCCCTAAATTCCTCTTCTGCAATTTTCACTGTCTGTGATTAATCCCCGGAGAGCCTCCATCAAAAGCTTTGTTTTCCTGCTGTACCCAACACAGAACGTTGATGTTACACAACGCGCCTATTCTGCATGTACGGAGCTGGTGATTGCAAAAAATTATTTCATGGAGAAAAAAAAAAGCACGCTAACAAAACAAAACAAAAACAAGAAAGAAAAGAATAGTGGGCCGCCCTTTCAAAGTGCCCGTGACAAAAGCATGGCTGTCAAGAGCACTATCCTGCACGTTTTTCCCCAACCATTTCTCCTAATCCGCGGGAGCCTAATTACTAAAGCACTGCTGCCCAGATTCAATCAGAGAGAGTGAAATGACACACTCTTTTGTCCCTTCCTCATATCACACATGATGCACTGTCATTCTTCTTGCCACCGACCCCAGTGCGGTAAATCTCTGCCTGCCATCTGTCACCGGCGCGGCTCAGAGTGTGGGAGACTCGACGAGACAGGGGCCATTATTCTGCCAGTCATGGTCTGTGCACATATTTCATGCTCCCTCTCAGACTTCCTGTGGCAACTGTTACCATTTTACGAAGTTGGAAGACTTTGATGATCATTCAAGCCTTGTTAGGTTGTGACCCCATATGACCACTGCCAACACACTTCATACCCCCCACTCCCCTGTAAAACAAAAAAACAAATCTGATGATTGCACACATCCAAGTTCTCTCAGGCATTATGCTCACCAGACATGTGACTACTGCATGGCAACTTCCATCTTACATTTCACAAAGGTCTATTCATACCGTGAGATATTTACTGGAGCAATCAGGTTAAGCGCTATACGCAGCAGTGTACCAACTGGAACTCAAATCTGCAACCTCTTATTACAAGTTAAGATCTATAATCACTACACCACACTGCCACCTGAAAATATGGTATTGAAGAATGAGAACTGCTGTAAAATAACAAAGAAACACATCATAAACAGCTGGTAATTGTTCAATACAGAATTCTGTGTGGAACTGGTGTATTTCCATGAGAGCTACACCACTCACAGAGGAATGAACAGTAGATCCAGCACTGTCCACCAGACCTGCAGCTATATGGTGCATTAATGCTGCACAAGACCAAACCTCCCTAATCAAACATCAGCCATCTAGTCCCAAGACCGCAGGCAAACACTACACAAACGAAGCCCATGAGATACCAGAGGACCAGACTGCAAGCAGGGCCAGGATAAGAGGGCATGGGAACCTTGAGTGTTGCTGTACTGATGATCACGCCCTGCAGGACTCGCAGGCAGGCTGTGCTGCAGCTGCAGAATGGCTAACGCTACCTACAGCACAGGAGTCCAAGGTGGATGCTAATCAGGGCTTGGCACACCAGCTGCGAGCCTGCAAGGCCTCCTGAAGGTGTGAGATGATGACCTGGATGGAGCCGTGCAGACCTATAAAATCAGCCCTTCTCTGAATGGGGCCAGGCAGCGGGGGGCAGGTCTAGCCAAGTGACCTATGGATGGCATTGGCGTGCGTATGTGTGTGTGTGTGTGTGTGTGTGTGTGTGTGTGTGTGTGCGCGTGTGTGTGTATGTGTATGTTAGTGGGGGGTTTCTTAGGAGGTTTAAAGTTCTTAGCTTTGTAGTTTCAACCTTATTAAATTATCACCAGAGGATGTTTGGTCATCAATTGCACCTCAGAAACAAAAGAACAATTAGAGGACTTAGCCATTGTGATACAGACAAATACAGACAAATAACCAAAAAATAAGCCACATGACTTGCTAAAAGTCCATGTTATGGTTAGACAATCACCTAATGAAACTAATGCCTGCTATCAAAATGTTTACAGCTAACAATGGCAACATACAATAAAGTATAATGTTGACATGATCATTTTAGGAAAAAAATGGTCATATGGTCTATATCAATGGTTTACATCTCTGAGGAAGTGCAGAGCATCCACCTTTCTGGAAAAAAGAAAAATCTAGTTTTTGCAATGCAAAGCAGATTTCATAGGCAGCCCCAAATATGTGTTCTGTCATATTAAAAGGGTTTGGCACATATGAAAATTTGCATGGCACAGAAAGACAGTAAAAGGTGGGGGACACTAAGCAAAGGCATTTCTTGTGCATGACATGACCGGAATGCAGTGCATGACATCGACACCCAATGTGCACCTTTTCTTATTTATTTAACTTCTCAACCTCAGCATCAGGTGGACACCGTGACCTTTACCACAGAAAACATTTTTAGAAGCCCTGCACTTGCGAAGATTACATCATCTTCTGCTCCCCTTAGGGGCTATATTTAGTGTGGGATACCCCTCTGACAATTAGGAGAAGGGAAGGTGGAAGTTCTACCATAAAACCAATCAGGGAAAACACCACGGGGCTCGTAAATCACAGATTTTGGGGGGCACTGGGAGGTCTGGGAAGTTCCCATTTCCCAGTTATTCTTCTCAGGAAACCCTGAACTCTCCCGCTGAACCCAGGTCATGTGTGGTCACGACCTCCAAGGCACCACAGTGCATCTGAAACCATGGCAACCATGAGCCCATACAAACAAACTCGAAACAACAAAAAATATATGTTTAGACCAGAGCAGCTCAACGTTCTGGCTCTGGATTGTAACATTCCACTAATCCACATTTTAACTAAATTGGCAGGTTAAAGTTGCATGGCCAATAGGCACTCTGCCAGGTACTTTTTCATAAATAAATAAATTATTTTGGCTTGTGAAGAATCCAACTAGCTGATGGGTGACTACCCACCTGGGCTGGTGGACTAAAAAGTTCATTTCAGACCCCGTATTTTGAAATTGAAGGCAATCCTTCCATGCCTGGAACTGTTAAATATTTGGAAAGAGCTGTGTAAACTGCATTCTTCTAGGACTGAGTATGGGTACAATTAATCCAGACACCGATAAGACAGAACAGTCACAGGTGATGTCTTCAAAACATTCCACCACTACATACTGTTCCAGTGCAGCTTACCACAGCAATCATACACTGCAACATACCACACTCAGAGCAAATTTTAGTCACCTCATTTATTTTTCTAAAAAAACACATATTTCAAATGTTGTGTTTAATGACTTAAGAAATTTGAAGTTAACAGGGGAAGTAAAACCACAACTAACACTATGACCTGAGCCTACCGCAGTTACTTGACAGTAAAAGACATACAAATATCTAAACCGCCATGTTATAAAAAGTTGTTAGCAAGGCAGGCTTTCTTACCAGCAAGGGGTATAACAGCTAAGCGCACTCATTCGGACAATATCAAACATACGAAATACTTCAAAAGAAATCAATTAAACACAGCTGCCAGGGTGCCTGGCAAACTTATCCATAGTGAAGACGTATCCCAGTTTCCTGGATTGCTGAATTTAATTGACAACCTGACAGTATCGCTGTGTCCCGAGGAACAGATTATAAAAGTTCAGAGGAAAGCATGAGGCAGTTTCATTGCTATTCTCTGGGGCAACTGGAGAAGCTTCGCTGTGGCCAGGAGCTTTCTGAATGTAAAAAAAAAAATTATGAGTGGAAACGTTCAGAGACAAAACAACCTGCCACACACTCTAGAATGAAGGATGAGCCATCATATCTTACAACACACACACACACGCGCTTTGCTCCTGTTCTCTTTCACATAGGGAATAATCAGCATTTGCAGATGCCTCTAAGCCTTGAAATGTTTGTACCACTTCCCCTTATTGCGCTAATTTGTACACTCCATTCTATTAACGGTTTTTTGGTGTGCTGTCACATGGTCTCATGCTTCCACTGACTGCATGAGTTTTCCGGTGACATTGGGATGTGAAAATATTGCGGAGATGATTTTTCCTATCAGTAGAAAAAGGGAGAGCCTGTGGGAGAAACCCAGAGGGCCTTGTGCCCTCATCTCCAGGATGCTGTGGAGCTGGAGTGGGGGCCAAACCATATTGGCGAAGTGGGAGCACACTGCCAGTCTGCTCATAGGTGCTGTGTGATGCGGAGACGTCTCTGCTGGGATGACAACCCTCTCTGTTGCTCTCTGTTCCGTGCGGTGCCCTGGTGCCAGGAGAAGCAGACTTCAGCGGAAGGGTCTTGGGCTTCTTCCAGAAATCCAGAGGACCAGCGAGACGTCAAGAAGCGGCTGTCAAGGAGGGGTGGGCGTGCGGGGGAGAGGAGGAGGGGAGACTGACGGGCACACAAGTGCCACTACTGAGGCATCAGCGTGGGTGACAGGAATCGAGGGCCCGCTTAGCATCCAGGCGAGGCCTCCCTTCTCACATCCCTGACCCCCGCGCTGCTCTCCCGCTTGCCCATTTGGCTCCAAGCCTACGCTCAAGGCCCAGCTTGCTAACAAAGCTGGGCAGCGCCAGACATGTCACAACAACGGCCTTCCCAAATAGGACACAATGCAGGGCCCGGGGGGGGTGGGGCATGGAGAGACAGGTAAGCAGCATTTTCTTGCTTTTTTGGCAAAAGGAAACAGGCCCCTGGGGGGCTGGACAGACTGGTCTCAGAGAGGAGAGACAGAAAAGCTTTATGGTGTTAATATACACCGGACCACACAAGTGAACAGGCTGAATGGCTTCTAATCATCAGCTGTCACCCATTTTGAAACAACATGTCACCCTGTGCTGGACAAGATTGACAGCTTCAACACTGCAGAGTTCACACCAGTCAATTTCAGGTGCTGTGGCCTATCTCCAGCTGTCTGGATACAAATTATGCAGTGGATTGTGGGCCACAGCCACTGTACAGCTAAAAATATAACCAAAATGTAACTTAGAATGTAGTTCAAAAGGCTTTATTTTTCCACAGAAGATGGAATTTTTTACAGGCGTGAATATGCCACCGCCCTGATATTATGTGTCGCCTGAGACAAATATCCCACTGCCATAAAAGTTGAAAAATGATCATCCTCTTTTATGACTTCTGTTCCGGTTTTAGTTCCTAACATCCCATGTAGGGCCATGCCAAATGTGCCCAGAAATAAGACGGGGCCTCCCCACCGTCTTCGAAATTGCCCGCCTAGGAGACTGGCACACGCCACCGCGTGCGAAAAGCCCCGCCGGATTACAGTGCTACACAACGTCTCATAATGATGGGGGGGGGGGGCGAAGCTGGCTTGCGCGTTTTCTGCTTCCACACCCTTGACGTCCGCGGCGCGCCGTAACACGCTGACACGCTGTAGTTACTACATAAACAGTGCCAGGCTGCTCAGGAGACTCTGCAGCTCTCCCTGTCTCTCGAATCAGCGAGCAGCGGTAATTAATGAGAACCGTCACCCCGGAGTTCGGAGCATGGGAAAGGCAGACCACGTTTAAAGTAATTAAGGGGAAGAGGGGGACGGGGCGGAAGACGGGTAGCGGGACGGCCTTGCGGGCTGGCAGGGGTGGTTGACAATGGTGCAGGTGTAGAGGTGCATTCTGGATGGATCCAGCCTGACAGGTGACCACAAACTGCCTTAACAAGCAGGTAATTATGCCACAAAGGTAATTTACTGAACTAAGTGCTACTTTCCCCCAACCCCAACGGGGAGACTACGTACAATTAAGCGTGGCGGCCGCACAATGGAACATGTGTGCCATTCACCCGGTTGGAGGGGCAGGCTGGTGAGAGGCCGCTGAAGATTAACCAGGAGACAAAGCATGACATGAGATGCGTGGAGGTGTCATTCTGACAGAACGTGTGCTGTGGACAGCGCCAGAAGCGAAATCGAAGGAGGAGAAAAAGACTACAAGGACACATGACTGCTTTAAAGCTATTTAGAACAGCACTGCTGATACCATTCTGGGATTTTTATTCTGTGCTAAAATGGCCACATACATCACAAAGCAACTATATCAGTTAAACTCTGTGCTGCTCTGTGCTTACCCCTCAATGGCTTTCTCAAATTGAAGATCACAGAATGAGGCACTTATCAGACACCATTCAGAAAAGCGGGTCTTCTTTCATAGCCGTTACTCTGTGCAACGTTGTCATAAATGCTCCCAAGAGTGATGCCATCTTAATTACCAGTGTAAAGAAAGTGTTTAATCTCTGACCTGCTCCACGTTCTCTGATTCCTTCCCTCTCTAAAACCACACCGCTCTGAATCTCGCTCACTCTACGCGGGCCCCTGCGGACTCCAGCGGACCTATAGGGTGCAATTAGAACATGCTAAATGAAGTCGACCGCACTGTTTCATTTTGCCGTCTTAACCCTCCACCCACATTTTGTAATTAACATCAACAAATTATATGCTATGGATCGTCAAGGGGAAAAATGCCGGGAATTAAATTCATCTGTGGCTGCAGGAAAAGAGGAGTGAGTGAGAAGGTCTCCCTTATTTCTGAGCAGTGGCGGCGACCCGGCGAGGTGCACCCTGTGACCCGGCGCGCCGTTTGCAGGGCGTAAGCACCAGGGAGTGCGAGTCCACTACTGTAGGGCCAGTCAATCAGGCCTGCCAGCACTGCCTGTAAGCACCCAGAACCATTAAAGCGGCAGCCTCAGCTACACAAACAAAGCCTGTCCACCTGAGACGGCAGGGAACAGGATGCGGGGCTACTTATAGCAACTCTGAGCCGGGCCAACAAGAATGGCAGGAAGGCCGCTTGAGACGCGGCCACGCCGAGGCTTTGAACTGTGCCGTTTCTAAACTATCCCGGCACTCGGGCCGAGAATCTTTGAAGGCAGGTTATCCTCCGCGCCCCGCGTGTCCTGTTGTGAACCTATTGTTTCCTCTCTCCCTTGGCTTTTATTTCGCGTTGAAACTGACACGCGGGATTGTTCTCGGGGGCCGGCAAGCAGGCAGTAATACTCGAGCCCAGTGGCAGCGCACACTGCGTTACAGTTGGTCGGGTGGTTGTCACGGTGGCCGCGCGCTCTGCGGGTGACACTGTGGAATCCCCTGCAGGATGACCCCCTGGCTCTATTCCCGTTTCCTGAAAGCACGGCCTTGAGGGTCACATTCTGTGTATCTGGTCAACGAGCTCATCAATCAAACCTGACTGTTCTCTGAAACGTCATTAGCAGTTCACCTCACAACTGCATTGAATTTATAAAAACACAAAAACCCAAATTTTCTCGGGTGCATGGTGAAAGTGGAAAGTAGCAATATAGGAAAAATGGACACATACCAATGCCATAATAAATGCTTTCATCATCTTACAACTAACTATGAAGGTATATCTTATAGGTCTAACTAATTGGATCTCAAAATGAACTGTGTTCTGGCCAATCAGTACGTAAAGATTAAGCCTATGGGAATGTGCTAATTTGAATGTACACCAGGTGCATACCAAATCAATTGCCTTCACAGAAATGACTTATGAATGTTTATCTAACCAAATACTCATTTTGAGTATTGCCTGCTCCCAAAAGCTCCTATGGGGGACCATACATACAGTACATTTCACAGATCACGTTTAGAAATGACCAGAGCAGCTGCACTGCACTAAAGGGACTCTCATCAGTTCACACAACTGAATGAAGGAAATGCATTTTGGCTGCGCTTCGTGTGCCCAGCTGACCCTAACTTCTGTACCATCTGCATCTTTCTCATAGGAAACTACCCTGAAAAGACAGCTCCTTGACAAATGTTTTTCATACATTTCCATTAACAGAGGGCACAGCTGTACTCTTCAGCAGTCGACTGAAGTCAACCCCCACTTGTCACATAAACAAGTCATACACTGATGAAAGAGTTAAACTGATTTGAGTAACTGGTGACACAACATGAGAAAACCCTTGTGTATTATGTCCGAAAATCACCTTTCATATTTTTTTTCCTGGTCAAAGATAGAAGAGACTGGTGTTCACTTTGAAAAGGCAAAGTGATTGCTGTGGCTACTGCTTCATGTTTAACAGACAAGAGCAAACCTTCTCTGCTGACAAACAGATCTGCAGACAATAATTAACTGTCTTGAGCACAAGAGCCACAGCTCCCTGCTAAAAAAAAGAGCTAATTTTGCGGAAGAACCAATCTGCACATTTAGCAACCATCAAATTACCCTTTCCTTTGAAAACTGTCACGGATTGAAAGTGAGCTGGGGACCTAGCATGGTGGAAAAGCTCTACCACATTCATTTAATTATGTGCTTCACACCATTAGAGCTGACCTCCATGGCAGTTCTGCACTGTGGCCTGGCTGGTCAGTGCTACAGTGTCTTAAATGTGTGTCACCATCGCCTCACGCTGTCACCGGCGCCTGGGAGATGGGCGGCTCCGGGCAGGGGCAAGGGACCAAGTGCTGACCCGCCTCGGGGTCCAGCCATGGCACACGACGCCAGTGTAGGGCGCGGATCGGGACCTCGCCCACCCCCCCCGTGAAGCGTCATGGAAACCCACGGCGAAAAAGCGCACAGGCAGTCCATGTGACAGGCCTGACTCAGGTCACTCCCGCCGTGAGCACCGTGGGTGACAGCGGCGCCGAAGGACCTCTGCTGCTGGGGGCTGTGACCCAATCCGCATTGCGTACGGTATGTGCGTGACAGGGTGGCGAACCTGTGTCAGCTGGTTTGCCGCAACCCTACAGCTCCACGCAGGGTGTTGGGAGGGTAGACTCCAGCACAAACACACACACACACACACACACACACACACACACACACACACACACACACACACACACACAGTGCAGAGTCTGTGTGCTTAGCCCTAGGCTATGCAAACCCACGGAGGTCCTCCATAACATTATTAAAGGCTTGAAGCTCCTCCACTGTTTGCTATCACACTGGCTGCACATTCACGCCAATTACTGCGCTTTCCCTCTTTGTGCTGTTTTAACCAGGTTCACGTAAATACAACATGAATGGATGTTACTGTACATTGCAACAATCTTGCCTAATATACCCTGGAGTAAGGTACTTACCCTTAATTTCCTCAGTAAATATCAAGCTGCAAAACTGGATAAAATGCAAAAATCTAAGCCATGTAAGTTGCCCTGGATACGGGCCTCTGCTAAGCAAATAAATAATGACATGCAATTTAACGTGGTCTTCTAGGTCTATAAAGATTAAAAAGCAGTTAGCTTCACTGTCTTGGATGCGCATGTGTCCCCAGTTGTTGACTGTGTTTCTTAGCGGGTTGTCTGCTGTCTGATTGCTGATGGTGAGGCCACACTGTGAGGGTAAATCAGGACTGTCCTCCTTCCTCTGTTATGCTATTTAGCCTAATCAAGCGTCTGGTCATTCTTCAACACACTGGCTTAATACATTACAAGAAAATGCTGCTATTTTTGTCCACTGATACATCCAGAAATATTTTGCAGTTGCATGTCTCTTATACTTTTTTGCACAGCTAAACACTGTCTGGAGCATAAAGTTCTGAAATACTGAAACACCAGCTTTATGTCAAGCCATCCATTTTGCATATGTTAAATGATAATATGGAATTAAAATGTTTCAATTGATCGCCATTTTTTCTGAAAACAGCCCTATGTGCCCTTTAAAGAGTTTCGCACTTTCATTGAGCGCCTTCAAGGGCCATATCCTGCAGGTAGAGCAAGGGGTGATCCCCGTACACGGACCGGTCACTGCACTCCTGTCCAAATAAACACCGGAGTGTCCGCAGTGAGAGAACATTAACCCCCCGACCCCTGTGCGGAGCGATATTCTTAGCGCACTGCTCATCCCGGCCCGCTCTGCACAGGCTCAGTTTGCAAAAGAGTGCGGAGCTGCACGTCAGCCTGCCAGGGCAGGAAATCCCTCAGCTTTCCCGAGCATCGCAACACAATGCCACCGCAAACATGAGAGAGAGAGGGACGCGGAGATGCTAACACAGACAATGCAGTTTCCTACATCATTCTCTTCATCAAATGAAAAGCAAAATAAACAGCTACTGCTAAGAAGCTGAAGATTAAAAAAATAATAACACAATTGCCATCTCTTATTGTTCCACTACTGCTACAACCCCATAACTGCTGTGGATATTGGGGCATGATCACCTTTGAATTTTGGACCATATGGCTTCACGCCTGGTTTTGCGCTAATACTGGAGTCTCTGAGAAGTTTGTTCCTGTCAGTCCATCTCTTTCTCTCTGCTCCTTCTTCCCCCTGCTCTGAAGATCTCTTCCTGCTGTATAATAAATTGGGGATGTTTATCTATATTTATATTCCAATGATTAATGATTGTGGTTTCCACAAGCAGACAGAGAACTCCCAGACAGTGTGTTAAACGAGATTCAACAGTGAGTCGGCACCTAACATTACAGCAGCCACTGTTCTGCCACTCCCCCAGGTATCACAAATGATAAGAGCATTAGGCAGGATTAAACCAAATGCTAATCTTACTCATAACACAAACCTTTCCTGGACGTACACTGACGCCTCTGATAATTCTTATCTTTCAAGGTCTTATTAGTCTTTTGATAACATTTTTTCCAACAGTTAAGGGCAACTAATCACATCAATCAATTAATCTACTTACAGAGCCCTCTAAGAGCATGACAATCTCTAAAGGGACTGCCGCAGTTTAAAACCCAAGAATGGCAGAAAAATACACTGTTCTCCCTTAGTGCAGGACTTAGCAGTGCAGGATTTAATAACAGAACTATACATAACAATAACTTGGCTTTCATATCAATATGTCGGATGATACGTCGGTCATTAGCAAAATGAACTTTCTCTTTTATGCTGACGGTGAGTAGTTCAGAATATTGACCTTCCTGCACAGTGTGAGTTACCCAAAAAAGACTCAGGCAGCCTGAACAAAATTAACGGAACTGCTTTAGCATTAATCGCTTTCATGTGAGGAAGACGGCTTGGCCAAAGTCAATATGAAAGTGCAGGACCGGTAGGTTTAGTACATTTGTGATCACATGGTTTACGGGGATATTTCTATGCAAACAAAGCTGTTCTTTTCTTTTCGGTTTCTTTGCAGCAGCACATAAACACATCTTCTGCTGTAATTGCAACCGAAATTTTAAATTAGTGATGCACCAACTAAATATATCACAAAAAATCAACTTCCCAGAATTGATTTTGACTGAGTAAGATGCAACTTCAAAGAAGGCAGGTCAAGACAGCTTGGACTGCTAAGGAGCTCTGGATGAGAAAAATCATTTCAACGCCACAAATTTGTAAAAAGTTACATACTTTCTGAAACCAAACAAAGGCTTCCAGTGCCCTATCGGCACAGAGGTGAACTGACACTTTCAAAGGGACTTAAGAGTTGCAGTTTGTTGGACACAAACGCTAGGGAAACGCAACCACTGCGGTCTTCTTCATTGGATATTAATTTATTCATTAAATATTAACTCTTGTGTGGCTTGTGCTGAGACGCCAGGTGATGCATCTTCATTTGGTCACAACAGCACACAGCTGGGATGTGGAATTTGGTGGCGATTTCACAGTTGGGGGAAAAGTGCCAATTATTCATCTCCTCGGAGAATAAAGTCTTCTGGTAAACACGCAGTGGGATCCAGACCTCCAGATAATTAACTGAACATGCTCAAAAGCATGGGGCTACAGTTTCCCTACACAAATAGATCACACTTTCTCTACTTTGACACTGAGCTATATATGTAAAAAACAGGACAATATTTTCTATTGAGGAATGTATGAAATCTGGGGCTTTGACTCAGAAAGAGCCCCCTCTACATGAGAGCATTTAAAAGAAGGGGCTGCTCTGTGCAATCATATCCACAGTGAAGGTCTAGGGCTGAAGAAACACTTGTATTTCAGCCACGTACAACTCCAATGGGATCCTGCAGCTTCCAGCACAGAGAGGAGACACTAACTGCAGAAACCAGGTCAAAGAGTCAATCAAATACACCTTTGTATGTGAAGGGTGCTGTAGTACTTATCCTTGCGAGAGACTTGCCATAAAGAAAAAAAAAATCACATGATCCAGCTTGCACAGTATCAAGGGGGAAAAAATCCACAGTCTAAAATCCCCGCAATGGGCTTTAATCTGGGGCTGAATGGGGCCTGCAGGCGCCAACACTAATCACGCCCGTCGAGGCGGGTTGTGTTCTGCCTGTGTACGTACGGCGGGGATGTTTCAGGCGCTTAGGGGACTTGAAAGACGCCCCGGTTCAGCTCCAGCCACCTGCTTTAGAGTCCCCCCCCGACTCAAAGGCATTAGAGAGACATCTCTTGCGTCGAGAAAGGGCCCATTGTACCGGCCCTTTGAGGTCGCCGTCACGCTTCAGTGGGGCTGCTGAGATGGCTGTTTCCATTCAGACGGGGGGGAAGTTGTAATCGGCCTCACCGTATTCTTGCGCTCCCTTCACGTTGCAGGTACGGGGGGGTTCAGGGGGTAAGGCATCGTCTGTTTGTGAAACAATAGATCTAAATGGAAACTCTTACGCCCCCTCACCCCCCACTCCAGCTCCCACTCTGACTGACTCAAAGCTAGCAAAACAATGAGTCACCCCTCCATAGTAAGAATCTGTAAATTGTTATGCATGTTTTTAAGGTGTGTGTGAGTGTGTGTATGAGTGTGTGTGTCGGGTGGGGTGGGGGTCAACACACTTTCAAAACTTCTATGTGCTTCATTCTGTCTCTCCAAAAGGAAAGGCGGGACTGTTACATTGGTCAACTTCTGAAGGGTTTTGCGGTTTTCATTTACATATAATTACACTTTAATAGGAGCGTGACAAGAGCAAGGACTGTTAAGTGGCAGACTGCACAGACTGCTCGGGACCCCCTATGATAGCAGATGACAAGACGCCGCACCGGCTCCATCTCCAGCTAATTAAACGAATCAATTAAGAGACCATTGTTGCGACTGTGTAACTGATGTTCTATAGTGGCAATAACAGCCCCACGGGGAGGCCTTCTACTACATTAAAACGCTGTCCTTTGCAACTCCATCTGATATCATTAGAAACACTTATTTGCGTCTTGCTGTCACGCCGGCGGAAGCAGGGCATTATGGAAATGGGCCGTCGGAATGGTCCCAGTATGGGACCGGGTTCACTTTCCTGACCTCCGAGGAGAACTCATGCCGCAACTCTGCAAGTTCCCCCAAAGTTCCTTAATGGAATCAGCATAACCATCAACGCAGCAACCAGTTAGTCACCAGGTGAGGGTCACTTATTAGCATACTTTCCCTGCTATGACAATTGCAGTGCGAATGGATAAATTATCATATTAAATTTGCCCTCCCCAGTTAAACTGATTGAGTTCCAAATTGTTTTAGATGGCTGTCATTAATCCCTACCATAGGCTAAGTGCTTTTTCTGCTAATTTGATTGGGCAGGTGCATCAAGGGTCAATAAACAGCATGCTAAAGCTGAACTCTATTTAATCCGTATTTCCAGCATACCAAATTAATATACAAGATTGTAGTGAATAAATTACACAGTTTCAGGAGACTAAATTTCAATTTAGTGACTCCATAATTGGGGTCTAAGGTGACATCAAAAACAATGCTGCTATGTATCTTTTTTGTTCAAAAGGACGCAAATTCTGTAAACATTGAAGCATTATTGAAGTCAATTTAGACCAAAATTACACAAACACGGACAACCTACCTGGAATGTCTTCCCACACGATTTTAAGTTCAAATCTCATACTCTCAGACGATGTGTCTAAATCACTCTTTCATTTGCTTTTTTCCCACTTGAAGTTTAACAGAATAATACCGTGGAGCCAAAAAATCAAACACCAAGTTACTGATGTGAGCATCAAGTGACTAACACACGATATACATAAATTTTACACAAGGACATGAACAGAAATGTCTCATACATGTCTGGGTCTTTGAAAAACTAGACTATTTATTCTAGAACTATACACTGGTAAACCATGACCGCGCTCAGTCACCAGTGGTGCTGTGGTTTGCCCAACATCGGTCAAGTAGCCAAGAGAAACACTGCGCTCACTGAGACACTTTCACAGAGCTCAGCCGACTTCTCTGAAACTGACAGCGCACGTCTGCACGCGCTCAGTAGAGCTTGTGTCTCTCATATCAGGCTCACTGGCACTGAGCCCCACAGTGGGATTTGAGGAATGAGGAACCGCACTGGCCAGACAGCCCAGCGCATTTACTCATCAAAGGTGAGACAGCATATCAACAGCAAATGCTGGTTTAGCCTCCTTGGTCTATCAAAATTAGGAGACACTGTTATGTTGTGTACATGTTTGTGTGTACATGTGCACGTATGCATGTATGTACGAATATGACAAACACTGCAATTATGAACAGAAACGTAAATGACCTAAGCTAAGCCTTGAAACTTTGTGTTGCTTATATAAGGCTTAAACTAATAAGGCTCACAAAATCATCTCACTCCTTTGCCTTTTTAGCAGTTCTAATTAAAATACTTCCTTCCATCAGGGGGAATTAATTCCCAGCTGTGTTGTCGGGGTCTGGACACTGCTCAATGTCCTTCAAGCGGCTGAGAGGAAGAGGCCAGCGATGTCTCTCTCTCTGTGCTTCCACTAGCTGCCTTGCGCCCACCTGTCAGATGGCCGGGCTAACCCCTGTTTCCTCCTCTCGAACCCGGCCCGGCGGAACTGCTGTGTTTGCCCATCTAAAGTCGGGCAAGCAACTGAGCCATTTCGCCCAAGCTGGCGCCCCCCCCCAATCTTGACGGACAGCCTCCGCCCGCCCCCGCCCCCGTCAGCCGAGCCCTGCTGGAACTGTGCTGACAGCGAGGTCACGGGAGCTGCCGTTAAGCGGGGCCACAGTGCTCAGGCTCCATTGCCGTGGAAACGTGCCAGGCAGGGAGGCCGGCTCAGGCAAGGACAGGCATGGAACTGGCATTGGAGCAAGCAAGGGGGGGTGGGGGGTTGGGCAGCAGGGGGAGGGGGTCAGGGCTAACAGGGGCATTCACACCCCACCACGCCTAGCAGAACACTCACCCCCCCCACCCCCGCACTTCAGAACCAATTCAACCTGTGTGTCCGGACGGCTTTGAAGAGGCCCGCTTCTGGAATACCGTTCGCCACCGAGGTGATTGAGAGATACAGAGATTGCAGGTGTTTTTGAAGGTTGCACAACACTCCCTCCAGCTGCATGGGTCCAGATCAATCAGCTGCGGCATGGAGCGGGGGGAGACCGCACTGGCAACCAGCCTAAAAGACCCACTGACCCCATCGCTTCAGCACAAAACCCGATTGGAAAAGCACTTCATGCCGCTCCAGGGCTTTTTTACATGTGCTCCGAAATGACACTGTTCTACTATTCTGTCCAAGGAATATTAAATCGGCCGCTAATTTCTCTCAAATTCAGAGATCATACATGATTTATCTCACTTCTAAAAGTGATACTAGAGATTCACTATTCAAGGCCTTTTACTAAAATTGTAAGTACAAAGTGCACATTTGACACGCTTTAATATGGCAAAAGCCTTTGATCACCCAACTCTAATAAAAATACCACAATCTACACTTGGGTATTTCCAGTGTTAAAACCTATCATACCCTCTTCTGTTTTCCACACATTTCTCTGATTCCTTTGATCACATATATAACACATACGCTCACATCTGATTCTACATAAGAAGCAAAAATATTCAGCTTTAAAGTACTTACCACTGTGCCCAGATACTGAAGGTTGATTTCCCCTCCTGCATTTCGGGAAAGGCACTGAAATACAAATAATAAAAAACAAGTGATTAGACTTAAATAATACATGAATTAATAATACCTAATGAATACAATCCAGCTACATACAAATATCTGCAAAACCTAACATGAAAGAAAACAGAATTACAAAAATCTCAAAATGTAAATGTCAACAAGAGAAAACATGCATCACCTTATCAGGGAGAATTATAAACATAGGACATAGCCCGATTTGGAAAAGTAGTCAAATGGTGCAATTTATGATTTTAAAAATAACTTGGAACTAATTTCCAAAATAATTGCTGTCAGCACAAAATATTTTCAATTGCTTTTCAGTTTAATGCAGTTCAATTGCAACACTACAAAAAATCTATATCTTTAACATGAGTGTTTTATTTTGATTTTGTGATTTCCATTTTTCAGCCTCAGTACCTCTGAAGGCAGAGGTCGTCGTAAATAAATTCTCATAGACGAGACACCAATTCATAGTTTGATAATAATTTGTGTTTCGAGTCTCTGGATTTCTGTGACTAATTATTTTGAATCATCTGGGGGATACACTCCTTCCATGAAAGGACCATAATTAGCTGAGGACACTGATCAATATTTCCGTCATTTTCAAATGAGGTTAGGCTTCAATCGACAGTAATCACAAGCTGCCTCCGAAACCTTATGCTGGACAATGGCTGGGGTGGAATGAAGAAATGGGCATGGTCAGGCCTTCATTAATTGTCCGATGTTAAAGATCTATGACTGCACAGAAAGAACACAGCCTAACAGAATCTCGGGCCCCCTTAGATCATAATGTTTACTAGAACAAATGGGTCAGGAGCTGTCACAATAATCACAGCTCGCAGCAGAAGAAACAAGACAGAGGAGTTGCCCATGCCAGGCATATTACAACAAGCACAATTAACAGACCTTTGAAAGTATGGATGAATCAACCAATACCGATTCTGACTGTTGAGTTTTGAACAGAGGGCAATGTTGACGCACATATTTTTCCTAATCTGTCTGCTAAACTGGGGCTCCCGGGAAATTCGGGGGAGGGGGCAATTTGGGGATTTAATGTTGCAGGGAATGAGCTGTCTGCTCCCCTGACTGCCAAAACAAACGGACCGGGATACAACCACGTGACCCGCCTTTCCAGTCGGCAGCAGGGGACGTTTGAGCCTATGCGCCGCTGTCCAAATGCGAGTGCAGATAAGCGCAGATAAGCGCAGTCACCGCTGGTGTAATTAGAATGGGGAGAACGGCAGATGAACCTGGTGCGATTACGGCGGCCAAGTCCCCCATCGCCCCGCCGGTTCAACCATCCCTGCAGGTCCACCGCGCCGCAAAACCTCGGCCCCCTTCTGATCCGCTGAAGCGGCACCTCAGCCTACCGACTAGCCTGGCTCCAGCCTATCTACTCTCGTTCCCTAATAAATGAAGACATTGCAGGCCGGGCCGTGTGTGTGTGGAGCGGAGGAGAGGAGAAACCACCATTCTCACAGGACAGGAGAGGCTTGCTCAGATTTATCTCGTATTAGAGGTTAAGTCTCCCAAAACAACGCCTCTAGGCTGTATTCCCAGTAAGTCGAGCGCAGAGTCTCCAAGATTTCATCGCTGTGACATAAATCTTTTAATCCCCTCAGAGGGCCGCGCGGCTGCAGAGGAGAGCCCGCCGCCGAGGCTGGGAGCGAGGCCCGTTCGGGGAGACGTGTGTGTGTGGCCAGGGAGCGCCGCTGCACACCAGGCTACCGCCGCACCCGTCTCCTCCCCGCGCGCGTGAAGGACTCCGCAGTGAAAGAACGAAAGGGCTCGGCCGGCGAGGGGACACGGCGGCTTACCCACATGAATATACATGAGCTGGATCCACCCTCGGCGGGGCAGGGAGCACCACATGTTTTTTTTTTTTTTTCTTTTTAAAGTTTCATCTCATCCTTCAGTAGATGTCCTCTTACAGTTACCATTTACTCACTAAAACAAATGCAGTGGTTATAATAGCTGAGAAGAGTGTATTTTTGACATTTGTTTGGAGTATTGAGATGTGAATTTTCCCTGTGTCCATAACTTCATTGATCATTGAGTTTTTAAGCACTTTATTGAGCAACTGGTCAAATTCAAGGTAATTTGAACTGGAAAGAGGGAAAGAGGGAGAGATTTTAATTACTCATGTATATTTTGGGGTGGAGGGGGGGTTGGGGGGAATGCTTGTGAATATTTACACTCATAGCTACTGTGATGTAACCACAGGAAGTGTATGGCCAGAAAAGGCAGTCCTTTGGAGCTGCTAGGGGTAATCCGTCAGACTGCTCATAATGTCGTGCGCAGGATGGTCTCAAACTTCATTATTCTAATCCTGCTCTGTTTGATTACTGCTGAGGACACAAGCCCGTCTCTATCCTGGCTCCAGCTTATCTGCAGGACTTAGGGAGAGTCCTTGCTATCACCCCTGGTACCATTCAGGACAAAATATTCCTGACATTTACATTTCCGCACTAAAAACACGCTTAACGACCCATTAGCCTTTGACTTCACAGAACTATGAAAGCACAATAGGTTTTCAGTTACAGACGCACGTCCCTATTTGCCATCTTCTTTATTTGCTCTTTCTCCTGCAAGCATTCAAGGTTATTCCTCAAGTCCTTGACAGCTTACTGCCAATCAGAAGAGGCCCTTGGTAGACTCTGTTGCTGACAGTCTGTAAGTAGCACAGGTCAGGTATTGACTGGTGGAGGCAGTGTGGGTACAAGTCCGCTATTTTTTTTTCCTCCTTCACCCACTCCTTCAAGGCCTCCTTTAATCTCGCTGCCTTGGAATCCACTCTTTTGATATGGTGACGGCCTTCCTTAGCACACTCAATCTTTGATCTTTCCTGGGCACTGCTAAATCTGGCTGTAGTGGCTCCATGCGCCCGTCTTCCGTTTCAGAAAGCAGATCACATCTGAATCGACACAACTGAGTCAACAGCCAAGAGCAAGAGCTTTGCATATCATTTGACATAATGCGGATGGCTGCAAAATGACCTCTAATTGCTATTACCAGTGTAAACAATTGCATAATATTTTACTGTGACTTAGAGTACATGTCCCTGGGCTCACTGATGTGGCTGAGTATTCACAAAAAACAATGTGGCTCAATTTCTGTCCCTCACAGCTGCAGTGTTCCCAGCCAAGCTCAGTACCTCTAATTTCTGTCCAAAGTCTGGAACTCCGCATATAATTTCCCAGCAATGCCCCGTGCTAGCGTGTGGGGAACAATGTAGAACATATGCAAAGAA
Source organism: Megalops atlanticus (assembly GCA_019176425.1). Taxonomy (NCBI): domain Eukaryota; kingdom Metazoa; phylum Chordata; class Actinopteri; order Elopiformes; family Megalopidae; genus Megalops; species Megalops atlanticus. The sequence goes on from CM032886.1 coordinate 14,447,034, forward strand.
CATTATATTATTACATGATACCTTTGTATCTTCAGTATAAGTGTCACTCAGTGTTTATTTCATTAAACAATTTCACATGTTTAGGAGACACAAATGTTTTAATAGCTTAACCTTTTTATCTGTGTTTTCCTTCATCTAAAGAGGAGCATTTTGACTGCTTATGATGAAAGTCTAAATTACATTATGGCACACTTTGGTGCTGTGTTCCAGCCCCCAGCCTCTTCTTTGTTAGTGACTTTATATCTGTGGTGCACGAGACAAGTACCATATGGTACTGCCTTCTGTATCAAGAAGCACTGCTTAATTGGAATCCAACAACTGTAATCTTCCTTTGCAATGCTGCAATGACAGCGAAAATAGCAAAAATAATGAAGGTCTCTCCGATATGAGCTTTTCAGGTCCAGTACTAACAATTTACGTGAGACCAGGCCAAATTTTGATTTAAACAAAACTCAAGAGCTATAAATAGACCATTTTCACTACCGGAAATGGCTTGAAGAAATATCAACAAATAAAGAAATATTAACAAATGAATAAATATGAACTCAATGATCTTCAAAACTTGCAAAGAACCAACTAAATTTTACACTGCATAACATAAATTCACATTTAATAATAGCCACAGAAATGACATATGTAATACAAATAACAGATAATTTAGGGAAAAAAAAACAGAAGAAATAATTATCAGCTTTATCAGCTCCAGGACACCCAATTCTAGCACAACTCATAAAGAAGCTAATTTTATGGGTGAAACCATTACTGGCTGCCCCTAAAAATAATATAAAATCTAATATTAATTTTTTACTTCAATATAGAAAATACACTTAAACGCACAAGTTAATAAACTTAAATGTGAAAACTCTCACAAAGTGGACAATTTAAATAGAACAAATAACTCAATATGCGCCTTTACTTAACAAACCTTCATTTGAACAAATTACAACATTGCATTGCCGTTAGCTTGTAAATATCTGGCTACACTGAATAACACAGATTTTTCTGCCAGCTAACCACTTTACCTCAGCTGGCAGGCTTAGCAGCCATGGTAAGACATATTCCCCTACTTAACAGCAATCAAGCATTTCTCATTATGTGACAAGGGCTTCGTGTGACACTGCAGCCAATCTTTCTGCTATTCTGTGCCAAATTAGTTCCACCTAGTTGGGTACCAATGACCTATTCAATGTAAAATGCAACGGGTGACAATCAGTAGACTAGTGCAGCTTTTCAATGGCTGACTGAAGTTCAGGGCCACTGAAACTGCAAGGCAGAAAAAAAGTAACAGGGGCAATGGCACAGTTGTTAGGCCTCACAATTATGATGCTCCAGATCTGGAGGGAATCACCTGTCTGAGAGAAAGTTTCTCTTTTGAATACCAGACATACTGAGTTATTCAAACAAAGGGGACACACAGATGCAGTCAAATGTATGCTGATTTAAGAATCAAAGGCACTCAGAAACAATGGCTAATTACACTTTTATATGTATATTTTAGCAAGAGTAATACCTGTTTACAGTGTATGTACATACATGTTTGCAGGAGGTGTGTGTTAGCATGGACTTTGTAATTCCATACAGGTGAGGAAATGTTCATAATACATAATTGCACCGATGGTGAAAACTGCAAAAAAATGTTACGGAATTACAACAAGTAAATATTCTGAATTTCACACAATCTGAATAGAACATTTTTGTCATATATTTTTATCATCATATTTAGGTTGAAAAGTTGAGAAGACAAAAAGTGTAAAATGTCTAACTAATGGTACTCCCTGAACATTTGAGAGACAATGTGATGTCTAAGAGTAGGGTTGTGCTGACAGCACCACACTGCACAAAGGCTAAATGACTATACTAAGCCAGAAGATACTGTTAGCAATCCTACGCTTTGATGCAGAAATCACACTTACAGCCCAGTTACCTGGACTTTGATTTTTCATCATTCTCTCCTCTGAAATAGAAGCATGGTTCTGTCAATGGTTCATTTATATATTGGGAGGAAACCCAAAATGGGCCAGGTTTCCATAAATTCTGTCCATTAATGATCAGATGTTGTACTAAACATAACACCCATAAATTTAATCAGAGTAATCAGTGCTAGGTCCCCATAGGTTCATCAGATACAGTGATAAAATATGTCTAAAATAAAGTTGGCTTTGATATTATTTTCTTCAAATTCTTTGTCATATTGAGCATCAAAATGGCAGTGCTAACATGATCTGACAGTTTAGGAAAATAAATAATAAATAATAATCATTAACAACTCCTTTGGTTTTAAGCAGGTACTTTCTTCTGAGTGTTACTGAGTAAGGAAACAGTAAAAGAATAAAAAGGGCCTGGATGAATCAAGCAATGTAAAGTGAGAGCCCCAGATTAATGAAATGTGTTACAAAAAGTGTGAGCAAGTCTTAATTTTGAACTGACAAGCACAAATCTTGGAAAGAAGGAAGCTGTTTGTTATAATGGTAAAGGCTGCTAGAGTGTTTAGGGAACAGACTCAACCTGTCACGAAACTCGAGGTTCTGTCTTGTCTTTCTCTTTCTGTTTTTGAATGTGTGTGTGTGTGTGTGTGTGTGTGCGTGCACATTTCATTTCTGGTACCTGCACGGTCCTCTGGGCGCCGTTGACGGTGACGGGTAACAAAGCAGACGCCAGGTTCCACTCGCTGGACACATCCACGCTTTCCCCATCAAGATCCACCTGCAGAGACGGGCATGACGAGACTGTTACCGGGGAGACAGACGCCAAGCGGAATCTCAAGTTCATCGCTCCGTGTACCATGCGGCGGCCATTTTAAACAGATGGCACCCAAACAGCCTGTCATGTTTACTGCTGCTGCCATAAAAGACAAGGGTCCAACAACATGGTCTCACGGGCGCCCCTGGGGAGTGGCGGGGGACCTGCGAACAGCTGCCTGGGGGGAACTCAGGGCTTCAACCTGAACGCCCCCTCACCCCCCTCCTCCTCGCCAGCCTTCCAAACTCCTCTACCTATCCGGACATGCTACATTTACTGCAATTAAACAAGCATGCCATTTGAATATTCGGTGACACTTTGCAACCTGCTCAACGGGGCCTGCATATAATCTGGTCCCCGCGGAGCGGGAGAGAAATTGTCTGTGTCACCATTAATGAAGGAATTTGCATTGTTATCTTAATTAAGGGGAAGTAATGAAGCTCACTTCTGAATTAGTTAATCGACAAAAACTTGTACAAATGTGTTTGCATGGCCTATAGGCATGGCCTACTGATAATGTATATTCTGCCAGGGTGACAAGGTTACATCAACGGCAGGCAGCTGTCCTCCAATCAGGCAGGTGCTCCTGGGCACTACTTCGGCTGTTCAGCAGTCAGATTATTCTGACCTCTCCTTCCCCCCCTCTCATTCTTTCTCTCTCTGACACGTTGAAAAATGGAGTAGAGAGAGGCAGGTGGGTAGGTTAACCCAGGTCCTCTGTTCTAACATTTCTGACACTTCAAATCTAATCACAACTTGGCTACATTAACAACTGTAATTCTAAACAAAGGCCTGTACAGTACCTGGCAACACAATGGAGTGCCAGTGGGACCAAAGGGTTTTGTGCTGTGAGGACTGCGGCTACCCAATGGGAGGGGTCGAGAGAGAGGTTGGCTTCTGTTTATCCTGGTTTTACATACTGAATGGAAGGGTAGAGGAATGGAACGCAGATGCTGAGAGTGAATCGCTATAGTCCTCAGGACCTCAAGAGCCATAGTCATTTTTGATAAGGCCCCAAGGGCCCTGAGTGAGAAGATGCAGAGCCTTACATGAATCCACAAGCAACATCTAAAGGCAGCAATTACTGATAGTCGCAGGCTGAACTGTATGCTTTATATGTTCACAGACATTGAAATGCATTTGATATTGTGTGATACACTGATATTCATTTCCTTTTCATATGGGGTAGACAGTTTCACAGGCCCTGACAGAGACTGGTCAGTGCTGATGCTTCATCCCTTCATATCACAGGCACTCTCAACTTGCAAATTAATGACTTGTTTCATTAGACCTGTTAGCGCTTTCCGCTGCAACGTCAGCAAAAGCACATCCTGTCGTTCCTTTAGCATTAACACCACAAAGATAACAACAAAAGCAGGTCAGTCGCCCAGGTTAACAGCAGAGCTGCTAAATATTTGGGAATTGCTTCAATTTTCCAGAAACATTAACAATAACATTTATAACAATGACGACCCTGTGCACATTTTTACATCATAACGAGCAATCGGAATCTTGCAGAGATAACAGCGGCGCTTTTTGACACCGCACACTGGAAATGGAAAGTTGACAGCAAAGCCGCGACAGCGGATGATGCCCTCCACCCAGCCACACACAGGTATGCGGGAAACCAAAACAACAGAAATACAGTAATTATCGGAAGACTGTTAACCAAACAGTGAGTCAGTTTCCCCGCACGGTAAAAAGGAGAAAGATTACGCTGACACCAAGCTAATTGAAAAACATTTAACATTTAAAGTTGAAACAGAAAAAAATAATGTGTATTAATTGATTCATTGAATCATTTTAATTCACAACAAAACTTCTTGTAAAATGTACCAGAATATCAGGTTTACACACACACACACACACACACACACACACACACACATATATATATATTTGAAGTATTGCATTAACTCTTGTATCTGATCTAGGACACTCTCTGTGCCTCTCTGTGATTCTGAGCTTATTTTCCTGCCAAAATCTTACAACAGATATTTCCAATCCTACCACTGAAGTGTAATTAAACATGATTATGTTTTTTCTCTCATTTTTATCCCTCAGAATCTTCATGCTTCATCTACTCAGTAACAGGCTTGACCAGCTGGCCTCATAACACCACTCTTACCAGGAAAATGAAATGTATGACAAACGCTTCAATTCTTTTTTTTTTTTTTTTTTCATTTAACTGCTGATATTGTGGCATCACAGAACATGGGGTAATTTCTTTTATTACTCGCCGTCCTCAACAGGAGGCTTTAAAAGAAGTCCTCTCAAAATATATATCTGTCAGTTAGCTGGGATATCACACACCGCGTACTATGCTGATATTTGTAATTAAAGGAAGACCATCAAACCCAAGTGAAGAGTATAAAATAAAGGAAAGAAAAGTTCACAACATTCCTGTAGTGCTCCCAATGCCATTGATCTTCTCGTACGAGTCCCCCACACATCCCTTCAAGTTAGCCATTACAACCAGCAATCATTACAGAGAGCCTGGCTGGCCACTGAGCTACTATCAATTACTGCACTGCTTGCCGGTGGCAGTGGGCTTATCTCCTGCTTTAACTTCTATTACAGCTAGCCTCTGGGACGCTGGCTAACAGATGGAAAATGGCCACAAAACTGCATCTAGGTTCCTTTACACACAAAAAAAATCAGCTAGGTCCATCAAGCTAGAAGCCCTTTTTTCTGTTCAAGAGATCCCTCCCTGACACCACCAGATATCATTATTTACTGATGGGGTCCAGCAGCTAAAAGGAGAGGGGAGGGGTGGTGTTTTCAACATGGAGCCAGTTGTGTAAATACAAGATCTTGCTCTGTCAAAGAGGAGCCCGACTTCAAAACAACAGTAAAACCGTGAACCTTGCCAAGCCTTTTCGAGAGGAGCACGTTTGAAGTCCTCCCACTTCTGGTTATGGGTGAACGGGATACGAATTCTGTTGTAACAAACCATCATCAGGCCCATATGATTCCCTGATTAGGACCATGTGTGGCGCTGCCTCTGAAAGGCTTTTCCCCCACTGTGGGCTGACCGGAGCTGCAGCCGGCCGGCCCGGCCGCACACGTGTGAAAACATTCAGCCACGGAGTGACACCAAACCTGCTAGATCATCATACACAAGGTGGTGGGGGAAGCACTGTTCTCAGGAGTAACACACCAGAGAGCCGATCTAAGAACCCACTGTGCATTCCACAGCAATAAGGGTTAATGCACCTAGCAAAAAGAGCTGGATTTAAAACTGTCCGCTGATGATCTGAATGAAAAGGTCTAGAGTTGATGGTGAGGTCAAAGAAAGCACTTCTCCCCCACTTCGGTGTTTCATACTCCACCGCGGGCCGATCTGAAGTGATCTTGTGCACTCTCGCTGCTTTGATGTAACGTGGCATCTTTAAACAAGGAGTTTACATTAAAGGTCAGGTCTGGAAGGGCAACGCGCTGCATCTGCCGTCCGACACGGGGCAAGAAATCAAAAACCATTACGAACCTGTGCGCATTTTATGCTATGGAGGCATGCTCCATATCTCAAATTGCTGGCATTCACCAGACAAAGGTTACATGGAAAATCCAAACAAAAGACTATGACTCCAGGAGTTTAAATGCCAAACCATTTCAGATACCACAAAATAAGGATCATTTTTCATCATCTGTTAGAAACGTTGGCACTGGAACTATCAGAGCCCAAGGGGCTGACGGGAGAGGACAGACTGGGGCAGAAATGGGCATGGGATCTAACAAAGGAGTGCCCTTACGTGGAGACCGTTGTTTGCTAATGTGCTGGAAACGACGCTGGAGCTGATGAAGGCAGCACTGGGGGTAAAAAAGGGGGGGTGGGTCACGGGGGTCGGCGAGTTTGGAGGGAGCTGGATGAGTCAGATCAAAGGCACTGGAGCGGGGTGCTTCTCAGAAGGGATTATACCTCTTTCTGTTTGCATTGTCCCGCTGTTTTTCGCTCGCAGCCCCCTCGTAAGCCTCCGCGCCCAGATCAACCTTGGCGTGTTATGACAACGGCAACAACAAACAGAATAGCAGAACGCGGCCCGGGCCCACCGGGTGCAGTTTCACCCCCAACTTTCTAATGAACTTTTGCTCTGATCACTGGCAGTGGTTTTCCTATTAGCCAGGCGCTCCCAGCACCTGAAGAGTGCGATCAGAAGGTGCCTGGAATACAGACGAGCCAATTGAGTTGCTGTCGGCTCGGAGCGAGTCTGAACACTGCTGGACCCCCCTGATTTCAACTGCAAACGTGGCCTGGTTCATAAACCTGCTGAACACCTCCCACTCAATGGCTTGGGGAAATCGCTTTTCAACTGAATATATTTCAGCGCTCACCTTCACGCACAGACATAACCCATCTGGAAAGAACAGGCAGCTCTTTTGCTTGTTACCAGGTGACCTATTTTGAACCTGACAGTGGATACATTTCCTTTTTTCCCCCAAAACAGTCTACGCAGTATTACGACAGCATACAGAATCCATGGACTCTGTAGAGACAGAAAAGCCGCCAGCAGAAAACTGAACCTGCTGCCCCACGGTCACAATAACAGTGCTTCCGCTCCATGGAAACATTGACAGCAACTGTGAATGAGGCACGGTACAGCAAGTCTCCAGCCAATAAGGTAAAACTCACACAGCAGTAGAGGAGGTGGGCAGGCGACAGCAGAGACACCTCAGGATCTCTGGACACACGGAGGAAAACCAAACCACCATGACCTTCACGTCCATTTAAGGATGTGATTTAGACTAGACGGTCACGTCATCCTCAGCATACTGATTTTGGATCACAGATCTGTCCAAGACCAATTTTGTTTAGTATAACAGAATTTTCTACCTGCTTTGTACATCTATTTGAGCTTCTTCCACACAGCATCTTTGATCTGGAGTCACTGTTGAGATCACCAGCTCTCTGTTACCTTTCAGCACCTGATCTCTCTTGTTCTTTCATGATTTACATGACAAATAAATTACTAGAGGGTGACTTGCAAGGTTTCCCTTTTCATACATCAACAATTTATAAAGCTGAATATTAACTGAGGCAATTCAGGTGAAATGCCTCCCTCAAGGGTGCAACAGTGCACCTGGGAGCCAAATATCCATCAAACATCAACTACATCCTTCTGTGGTCTTCAGTTCTCCAAGGGAACTCATTCAGAAAAAAAAAAACTTTTTAAAAATCACAGCTGAATATCTCAGGCAAACTTTCAAAAGGGATCAAAACAAGCAAATTACATTAACATTACATCAGGCACACACTGAACACGATGAGGCAAAAAAAGACACCACAATAGCTGCTGTGAGACTTGAGGAACAAGCCCCAATACAGAGATCCACCACAAATTTGTAGGGTAAAAACAACCACCAGTAATTAGGTAAAAAAAAACCAAAAAACAGACTTATAACAGACTTATAATTGTGCTAATTATGTCACATGCCTCAAATACGTCACAAAGTTTGCATTACTTTGGTTTTAATTAATTAACCAGCTTTAATGAGTTTTGTAATGAGATGTTTGAAAGATACCCTTTTTTGTAAATATCAGGTGTTTCCCCTGAAAGAAACGCAGAAACGCTGTTCGATTAATTCCAATGCACTTAATTAGAAAGCAAAAGATTTCCCTAAAGGATACTGATAATGTGAGGGAAAAGTTGTCATTGAATGTTATTGACACTGATGGTTTGACATTAAATGAGATAAAAACCAGAGGAGTGGTTGTGTGACAGCAACCACATGCTATTAACACGCTATCAATAAGCCAGTGTATTTCAGAAAACCCATTTCTATCGCCCATATAATTAATCTCAATCAGGTTTTTACATTTGATGGCTGAAAGTCAAGCGTCCTGCTATATTTATTTTAAGGCATGTTACAAGAAACAGAATGCTTAATGAAGACCTTAAACATAAACTGACATTAAAAAAGATAAGATAAAGGTATTCTACAATCCATACAAGCATTGTGTGCTGAGGGAGTGCGTGGGAGGGAGCTCCGGCCTGTTTCTGCTTCTCGGGCATGTGTTTCTCACAGCTCCGCTGCAAAAAGCCACCCATCATTTTGTGATGATGTAGCTGTCAGGCCACAGTGTTGTATGAACACTCCGCAACCTGTGTAAACAGCTGCAGACGTGCAGGTGTAAATATGCAGCGCTGTAAAAAGGCTGTCTGTTATTCTACCATGGTAATGAGGCTCTAAGTGGGAAAATAACCCCATGGGTGCCTCAGTTTGTCAGAGTCTCCTCAGCTCCGCAAACACATGCCTGCATCCCGTCACCCCTGCTAAGCTCCAGCTAAAAGGATAAATATTACATGCTTGGTCCTTATTGGTGAAAGCTGTTTAGAGGAACAAAACACTGACAGAGTGTGCTTTTTTTTTTTTTTTTACAGTGGCAGGAACACACACATGCACACGCACACACACCCACATGCAAATACACACAGAGAGACAAAATATAGGAAACTGCTTTCACTATTAACAAACACAATACAAAGACGTCCATTACTATCATGGCAGGAGGAGAATGGTGACCATAGAATAACGTGGAGGTACAGAGACAGTGATGAACGGGTTGGGAGACTGGCGAGTGTTTATTTTTGTGTGTGTGCGTGCATACATGGGGCAGGTTACTCACGGTGTAGGTCGATCCTGAGCGGGAGACAGTGACAGCGTGGACCCCCTTCTCCAGCTCCAGGGACAGCTCCCACTTCCTCCGCTCCTGCTGGGCACTGGAGACTCTGGAAAAACAATGCCCACATCATCCACCCCCTGGCAATATCACCCCCGGCATCGGAGCAACGCATGTCTGTGCAGGAGCGCCCTGAAGACTCCCTCTGCACTGAAATGAACCTATGCACAGAACCATTCATCATTCATCACTCAACTACGCAAGCATGTAGGCACGCATGTGTAGGCTACAGGCATGGGCGCAGAGCCGCAAAATGGCACCCCTGAGTGAATCGGTTACACGGCGTCGAGAGCAGCAGAGATGGACCTCTAGTCTCTGTGCTCGCTTTGTAAAAAGGTTCTCAAATCTGTTTAGCTGCCATTCCAGATGTATGACTCTCCTTAATATTGCTTTAGTTTATTAAAAAGCAAACATGATACATCCGCTGTTCCCTTCGCGTTCTGCTTGCTCCCACACGCACCCAAGAAATGCATTACAAGGTACGAACATCCATTTCCCTGCTGCATTCTGGGAGATAAAGTCTGGTGTCAGGTTTCAGTCAATTCTGTAATCAGTTAATATAACCCAAATTGGGTCACGGGCCAATTTAGAACAAACTCAGAAAAACTGTTATTTTATGCCTGATGGACGTCTGTGGTCGTTTAGGACATTTTGAATTTTTCTGTGCTGACCACAACTCCTCTGAAGTCAAATGGAATTATTCCCAACAGAATTAACAATAACAAAGACCCTAAGCCGCAAAAGACCCAGTACTTTGAAGGACAATTTTGAATTGAATCTCAATCACAGATGACGTTCAGGTTTTATTAAACCAGTTTATGCTAATTATTACTGACAGAATACTCTGAGAGCCCTAATGAAAATTATAGCAAAACTAAACAAAACTTCTAATAAAACTAAACAAAACATAACTGAAAATTAAAATCACTTATATTTTATATATTCATCATTTAATGACTTAAGCATCACTTCATGCTCTGCTCAGCCACTGGCTGGACAGACAGTACGTATGTTAATGTTTTAGATGTGTAATTTTGAATGATTTGTGGAAAAAAAAAAATCAAAGAAAAAACTTAACAGTATTTCCCCACAAGGTGGTAATATTAAGTGCTGTGCTGCCTTGTTTATGACTTCAAATACTAACACACTGTATGTGCACTGAAATACTGAAATGACGTGGCAACACTTTCATATCGACAATACTGGATTAAGTTTTATTTTGCTTGCAAATCTGTGATTAAGTAACTTTGTTGCTTGTGGTTTTACACACATCGTCTCTTCGAAATACATCGTCATCCGGTCATTTCCATTGGTCTTTCTTCCTCCTTAATGATGCTGCAGAAGGGCCTAAGCCTTGCTGGCTGACAGGGCAGAGCTGACACTGCTCTCCTTCCAGCAGTGTTCATGTCCATGCAACCGCCTGCACTGCTGCTTGCTTCTCCTTTTCCTTTTCGGTTACGGTTCACTTTCGGCAGAGCTCGCCCTCTCCTCGCGTTCCCAAAAACGCGGTGAGCTTAAACTCAAGATCCCTCCCCCCCTGTCCAGTAAGGGCTTTCTCTAATCCTGCGCTGGCTGGCAGCCTAAATCTGCGACCGCACGCTGGCCCCGCTCCAGCTACTCCCAGCAGCACTGGCTGACCGGGGTCCAGTCTGGTAAAGTGGCCCTCCATCTCTGGGCTGCAGACACAATGCTGGCACGGTGTCAACAGTGACTTGATCAAGACGAATCTGTCACTCCCAGACAGCCACGGTCCCACTAGCCTGGCATCCCACTGGCAGGGGTGTTACATGCGGAACTCGAGCCTGTTCTGACCCCCGTGTGCTCGCATGCACACACTGTCACTGATACACACACACACACACACACACAATCTCAAACAAATATGCACACACTCTCACGGACACACATACAGTCTCATACAAATATTCATATGTGAAACAACTACACTCCTTCAATTCATTTCAAGTGTTTGTTTACTTTGGTTGATATATGTTGCTTTTACTGTAGTGCCTAGTTAAATCTGAATACCATGTATCAATTCATTCAAAGTGATTTGTTCCAGGATTCAAAACCATTATAACCTACCCGAATGTACCCAGAGGCATGAGCCAAACGCCTAGAAATTAAAAAAACAATCGATGGTGCTTAGGCAGAATTTTTAAGTAGCCTAGGACCATTTGCAGATTGGCTGTCTTGGCAGGGACCCAAGCTATTGTGAGGACAGATTGTGACGCGGGGCACTGAGTCGTCTATCCACAGCTTACTTAGTGAGCAATCAGTAAGATTAACCATTTTGGAGTGGCAGCCCCTGAAACACACACTGCATCTGTATCTCCCAAAGGCGGTCGGCACAGGGGGCCGCTGCAAAAATACTATCTTTGGCAGGCAGCCAGGAGTTCTCACAAAACGGCCCCTATAGCTACAGTGGGTCAGGCAGGTCTAAGGCGTGGGTTTCATAATACCGCAAACATGACCCGGTCAGACACGGCTCCTGCAAAACGCTTGGAGTTGGAGCTGGTTGACGGGAGAGGCCCGGCAGACAATGCCAATCCGCTGTGCGAACGCAGGCCCGCTAGCCCAGGGGTGACGGACGCCCATGTGACCAGGGCTGGCGAGCGGTTTAAAAGCCCGTCTACAGAAATGCTTAATGACAATTATTTGGGGCATTTCGGAATTTGTATCCCAGTTATGCACACTGACTACTGTTCTCCGGAAGGCAACTGAGAACTGAGTCGCGCACTTGCCTGACTGTCTGTGACTAAGAATGCACACTGAGCAGACAGGAGACAAAGAGTACCCAAAAGGCAAGGTCATCGGTAATGATGGGAGTTTGGTTTTTTGACATTTCACATATCTGTCACTGTGCCAACCACTATATCTTTCACGTCCCCTTAAAATGTTTACTGTGAATAACATATGCTTAGTTAACGCCTCTCACACCTTCTGAGTATCCAGTGCTATATTCAAAAGCAGGTGGCCTATCTTCAATGACACAATAATCAAAGGGGTCAATGTGCTTCAGTGCTGTGCTGTCACCAAAGATCTATATGGCCTTATTAATTTGATATCTAAAAAAATCAATCTTACTCTTCAGAATACATGGCTGAAATCTATTATACGTTAAATACATACAAAATACCAAACTACATTTTTTGCATGGGCATTGTGAGTTTGTATTTAAACAATTTTTGTGGCATTTGCAGGGTGCCAAAGCACCAGTACCATCTACAGACATTGTCTCAGACCTGAATAATGTAAAAGGGTCATTTTCCTCAGCATTTAAACATGTATTTAACCATGGATGTGGTTACAAAGCCTACACACAGACACACACACATTGACTACAAAAGACTGAAGTAATTTACTATAATAAATCAACTGAATCAATGAAATTTGTTTTTTTGTAGCGAACTTCTCACCAGTATTTCCCACAGAGCACTCCTTTACACATTCAGCTGGCTATCACCCATTTGTTGGCTCATTACGTTGAAATGACCAAGTGCAAATACAAAAGCAAACAATTAATAACATTAAAAAAACGGTATGCTAATTTCACACATCTGGTAAAAGCCACAGTCAATCAGAACAGCCAGAAATTTCTGAGGCTTATTAATCATAAACATTGTGAAAAAGATGTACCTGGGCTGCCTGTCACACAGCCATTCGCTATGACGTGGTATGAAATTGTGACACTGACATTGTGTCCTACCCTTTTCCTCTTCCAACCACTTCACAGGGAAGCTGGTCACTACACCCAGTGAAAGAAGACTTCAGAGTGCTCAGAACAAGGCCTGAGTCACTACCTCAGAGATGAGAGGAGGATGTTCAAATGAATGTGTGTGTGTGTGTGTGTGTGTGTGTGTGTGAGTTAGTTAGAGACACCAAGGCAACAGACCAAGAGAGAGAGAAAGGAAGCGTCCTTGAATGTCGGTGCGTGTCTTTTAGCGCAAGATCATCAACATACAGAGTCCTTGGTCAGATACCCATACATATATTTTAGTGATAATAGTCTTATACTCAACACATCTTCCCTTGAGCAGTGAAACTGAGTTTTTTTGCATGTGTATGTGTACATGTATGTGTGCATGTACATGAATGCGGAAGGGAGGGGTGAAGCACAAAAAAAAAAAACATCACACAGTAACACACAATTGAGCTTAAGGAGGGGCTGCCTTCCATGTGCTGACTGGGGGGAAAAAAATACATGTCTATATCAATGACTCAAGAAGTAAAAACCTTCCAGGTGTTTGGAAAAAAAAAAAATCAAGTGAAAATATGCTCCTGCTCTTGGGCTCTCGATTCCGATCTCTAAATGTGCCAAAGAGCATCTTGAGAACAAAAGCAGCCAAAGACACATTAGGCTGTCTAATCATATAGGCTTTGAGACGTCTGAAAAACCCAATTACACTAGAGGTGCTTAAGAGATTTTTTTATTATTTATTGTACTAACTGAACAGGAAAATAAAGGAGACATATTGACTTAAAACAATGTTAATAGTCAAAGCGTCATTAAGGAATCCTTCATCATAACTCTCTTGGCGGGGGGCTTGAAAAATGATCAAGAATAATGTGGTGTACTTTGTAGCTGTGGAGGTCCGTTTGTGCATACAAATACTCAATGAAGAGGAGAGGGGGCCACGGGTGGGTGGAGGGGGACTTCAGAAAGTCGGCAATTCATGTGAAGGGAGTTCAGAGAATTTCCAACCCCCGTGAAAGATATTTTATGCAAGCACATAGATGTATTCAGTGGGGGTGGACTGCACCGGCTACATGGAGACTACAAAGCTGGACTCCAACAGCTCATGAATAAGGCGAGGAAATGATCAGAAAAAAAAGGAAAAAACTCTGGGAGATGTTTGGACAGATGGCCCACTTAAAACGTCTGGGATACAGCAGAAAGCGATTTTGACGCAACTTCAGATTCGCCAAATAATTGATCTTTATTCTCTTGAAATTCCTCGTGAAAGGTGAGGGTAAATTTCTATATGTGTCAGATTAGTGCCCATCTTCCTGACATTAGCAGCCACTCGCGCTTTAAAGCGCTCAGATTAAATAAAATTGACATCATGGACATGGAAAAAAAATGAGGCATGGAATCAAATGGAGGACTTTCAAATGGGAGTGTGGCGCCAAAGAAAATAAATAGCAGGGGATATATTTTTCCCCCTCTTCTTGGTTCTTAAAAGGGTCCAGAAACGCTTTGAGAGAATCGTTACTCAGTATTTTTAGAAATATCATTTGATAGGATTCTGGCAAACAATTTTTCCTCTGGGTCTTTAATGTAATATCAAATGTTACTTGCTAGGGACAAGATGATACATTATGAATTTAGAGAGCATGAATTATTAATGGGGAGCTTTGTATCGCATGCCTGAGATGTGTAACTAAGTTATTTTCACAGAAAATAGAGCACCAGAGTCGTGTCAAATGTACGGCATCTATTTCTTCTCATCAATACTTTCAAATGACTTGTTTTGATACAAAAGGCTAGAAGTGTGTCAGCTGGTCATTGTTGGAGTGCTCTGAGGCCTTTCACACTGTCAGTATGTGGTGATTATGACATGAATGCAAATGGAGTAAACAGCCAGGAGCTGCGTAGAGGGGAAAAAAAAAAAAAAACGCCAAGTTTATACTTACTGATCTCACGACTGTGACAGAAATGGTGTATCAAAACATTCAGGATCAACGCTGTATTCCAATACCATTCTTTTGGAATCATAATCCATTTTCACAGCCACCGTATTCCATGAACCAGAATTCTCTCTGTGTGTCATAGGGGAACATACAGCGGGACAGTTGATGGCTTTCTCCTGCTCCAAGCACTACAGCAATAAGGTCTAATTTGTGATTCACAAAAGATGACACTGCAAAGATATTGAGAAATTCACATATCCATCCACATAGAGCATATCAACGTGCACATGCAAACGTGGTTGAAACTGATCAATTCTTGCCTGTTTGAGTTTTTTTTTTCTTTACCTCTCTTATTAACCCCTTTAACAGCCATCCAGAGCCGCTTCACCGCATGCCAGTCACTTAAGGAATCATTACAGTTCTCCTTAACAAACCTTGTTCTGCTTGGCTGGCAGAGGGAGAAAAGAGGTTTGCCTCAGAAAATGGGTTTTCTGGAATCAAATTAATCAGATCTCGTGCTCATCGCCACCGAGAAAAGAAAACAAAATTTGGTGTACAGTGTAGGGAACGATAATCAAATTCCTTAGCTCCAAAGGGCCAAAATTGCTGGATCTGTGCAAAATAAACCCCCTCTTTTGTGGAGAGGGTTAGGGTCTTTTCAAAACACTAGCCAAAATGAATATCTGAGAGATTCCCACACATCTTTGAAATGATCAGACTCAATTTTTCAGATCTTGGTGTGGTTTTTAAATAATGTTATTTTGTAGGGCTTAAAATCTTTATATCTTTAATTCTCAAAACCGTTTCTGAATCATACACAGGGATGGGAAGCCTAATGCTAGTGTGACAGGAGAGCAAGGTGGGTTGTAGCTGGTTTGAAATCTCAAATGTTGCTTAATCAAGGTACCCTTAATGAGATGGTAAACTAACAAAGCATCACCAGAGACCTTTTTTCTACATTGCTGAGAGAAACTATTGCAGTCAAGTGACCAAAATTCAAGTCCACCTTACACATCAACACTACCAGTATGAAAATACATGTACACAGTAACTACCCATGAACATAAGGGAATTTTTAGTCAACATTACCTGTGATAGGTTAGGCAATAACAGTAAAACATATGTACATCCAGTGAAAATCTGCAGGTGCCAAGCTGTGAAGGGCTATGAAGGCTGTGAAGTGATGATGCTCTCAAGTGTTATAAAAAAACAGAAAGCAGTTATTATTATAGTGGGCCCTACACAAACAGACATTGTCAAACAGGGCTGGAGAAACAAAACAGGCTTCAATGCTGTTCCATTGATACTTTTGGCCTCGCCATTCACACAAACATCTGTCCCCAGCATGGAGAAGATGCTCCAGGGATATGGGCCCCTTCTTCCCTCTTTGTCAATTTCTCACACAGATACACAAGAACACACACAGTAAAAATTACAGACACATTGATCCCTTTGCTGTTCTGCCAAATTACATTTTAGTGATACACAAAAATTTTTCTACAGCTGCCAAAAGAAAAAACAAGGGGATTATGGTTCACAACATGCTGAATCGCATACAAGCATATACATACCAGTTGGGACACTAAGCTGCTACATTTTCAGAAATATAATGAGTAAAAAAGGTGAAACAAACTGATCTTATTAGAGCTAAACACGTGTGAAGACTAGCTTCGAGCAGTCAGGCTAAGTGATGTAGGCACTTAAGGATGGAGCTGGGCCCCTGTCAGAGTTACCTGTGTTGACAAAATCTGCACCACTTTATGCTCAAAAGGTGATGAATGTGAAAAGGGGCTGCCACAGGCTGAGGTCTCTCCAGGTGGCCAGTGGGAACATGCTGAACTTTCCACAGGAATGCGGGGTCAAAGGCCAGTCGGCAGGGGCAAGGTAACATGGCTGGCTCCATGGCTCCAAACTGAAGATTGATTGTACTCTGCCTCCATCCTGAAATGAATTTACCGGGCTGACAGCAACAGGGTGCTTCACGCTGCGCAGGACCATTTCGAAATTTAATCAATAGCAAAACAAAGATGTGAGAATATGAAGACTTTCCAGCCTCCCCCGGCCGGCCCCGGCTTGGAAATAAGCAGCTTTTGAAACTCGATGGCATCCGCCGTCTACGCTGGGCAGAAATCAGACTTATCTGGGAAGACCAACGAGTGTCAGAGTCAGTTCCAAACCCTGCTCAGCTACACTGAGCCTGCTGATGCCAATAATCTCCTCCACCAAAAAAAAATATGGAGAAGTACAAGTACATGGAGCATTGTCCAAAAGATTCAATCAAAGAGATGATTAAGACGCTCCATTGAGAAGGATAACAAACCAAAATGCATGATCATGGACAGGATTATGAACCATATCAACTGATCAGAGAGAAGTATAGACTAGGGACTGTCTGATCCACTGGACTGGCAAATATATCTGACGATACTCAGGATTTCCCACGTTTTTGGTATTCTTCCCAAAATAGTGATTATGGACCACCAGTGATTCCCCTTCCTGGCACTCCCACGGGTATCAGTGACGCATCTGCTGCCTTTTTAACACCTCTTAATGTCACTGGTCAGGTGACTCAACAATCCATTGGTTCTCATAGAAGTTCCAGGAAGGAGCCAAGAAGAAATCATAAAATATAGCTGGCTTTATAAGCAAATGGGAATATCTCATTTTCTTGTAGTTATCAGTACTACAAGGAATATTATACAAGAAACCTCAACAATTCATTGAGACTGCAGGAGAAAAAGTGGGATTCCTAGACTTAGACAGTGCATAACTTCCATAACTGATTTTGGCCCAAGCATAACAATTGTAGCCATAGTGCTCTGTTTTATTTTACAAACTGGCCATATGTACTTAAAAAAAATCCATATTTAGTGTAATGTATAGTATCTCAACTATTTTAACACATGTAAAAGATCAATTTAACCTTTGTACATTTTTGAAAATTGCTTGATGCTTTTTTGGTAACGTTCCATTACCCACGCAATGACATTAAATCTAATTTTCCTTACACAGCTAGCTAATTGCCTAAATGACTGTTACAGCAAAACGTGTTAATGAAATTATGAAATAGATCTGAGTTTATGTGCTGCTCACTGTAACTGTATTACAGCACGCATTCACTTGGAACAAGCTGTGGTGTTTAAGTTTGCAACAATGCATTGCAAATCAAAAGCAGTTAGTTTCTTCCTGTTTTACACAGTCTGAGTATCATTTTCAAAATAAGACCAAATGGAAAGTGCCTTCACTACAGCATTTAAACAGCCGCAGCTGTATTGCATACATAAATCATCATATCAGAAAGCAAAATGTGTTTCCTTAGTGATATAAGCTAATGAATCGGTCAGCCTACTTGGATTCTGATACACTGGCAATGGAATGGTCCCTAAAACACCCACACAGGATGATGCCTAATAAAGACCCAAAAGAGGACTGAGGAGAGATGTACACTAAATCACAAAGGAAGAGAGCAGATGAAATAAAAGCAAATATATATGTAAAATTTAAAGATGCAGGCAATATAGACATTGAATAAAAAGAGCATCTAGGTGCTGAACCAACCGAATACAAATACGCCTGCTTGACTTCTCTACGTGCCATTGTTTTATCAATACCATAAGGGAAAAAAAACACATCCATTGCTCTTAACAGCTCCAAAAACAGTGATCACAGGAAACACATTATTAAATGGCACATGGGTATTTTGACTATAAATGTGAGCCTCAGATCACTTCACATGGGGTTACACACAGTCCTCCAGTCTGTCACTATCTACAGCAGACAAAACCACCATTTGAGAGATTAGCCACTTTATTATGTTATGATTTTGATGTGCGGGGATTCAAAAGCAGGGAACAACAAGTGTTGCGAGATTTATTTATCCATTATCCTCCGGACGGTTAAACGGAGATATAAAAAAAAAGGAAAAAAAGAAGAAAAGATGCTGATTGTTATCAAAGGGGTTACGCGAGCATAAATTAAAATGTTTCATATTGGGCAATCTGAAACGAATGGGCGGGGGGGTGAGGAGAGAGAGAGAAGAGAAAAATCAATTGTGTGACGGCAGTAGCGAAAGGAGAAGGGGAATGAATTTGCCAGTGGGGTGCAGCAGCTGCCAAATAACCTACAGCAAAAGAATTACAATAATACTGATGAAGTGAGGCCGAGCCTTTTAGAATCATGGCAGGGGGACCCAGAAACGGAGACACACAACAATGACTCTGATTCAGCCCTCTTGAGGTCTCTGAAAGCGCCAAACCGGATCAAACGCCAAAACGGCCAATCTTCATCAGGAACAGAGAAAAGAAGGGGAGGAAAATAAAAGAAAACACACTCTCGTGTCTTTCTGGCATGAGCACCACCAATCGCCATGGTGAACCTCGCGCATAATCCGCTGAGCACCGGTCACATGGGCCGCTGCTGGGTGGTGGCGGCGGCGGCCTCGGGCACCAGAGCCGGGTGTATGAAATGGCCAGGCATGTCCACCTAATGCTTCTCTGAACCAAGCGATATCTGGCCCAGCGCGGTTATTGCAACCTGCCTTCAGTGTAACCAGTGTGAAAGGGAGGAGGGAAATTTAGAAGAAAAAAAAAAAAACGTGACGTTATATATGAGGAATGAGAGGTACAAGCCCCATCATCTATTTTTATGCTGCATTTAATTTACATTTTATTTCCCTGCCGATAAAAGCAGACAGGGAACACAAGGACGCTGACACTGAGATATCCGCCCGGCGCGAAAGGTCAGCCCTTAACCTGTCAAACGCAGAGTACTTATTAGAATAAATCTACAAACTCACTAAAGGTCAGTGGTGGCCCCTGGTTTCCACTGACCCGGAGCCGGTCTGAGAGGGGCAGAGGGCTCCCAGTTCTGACGGGCAGTGGAGTCGCGCCTCTGTGATGGGCGGGAGCCTGTTCCACAGAGGGCCTGGCTCCAGCACTGGTCACAGGAATGTTCACTTCACAGGTCTCTGTACTTGCAGAGGCTGTCGTCCCTGACTGAGAGGATCTATCTTAAGTGGAACTTACCTATGTAAAATCTTTGTCTTTTGACTCAACCTTGCAGGATTCATATTGTTTCTGTGAGCTGAAGAAAATGTATGAGACTGTACCTGGATTGATGGCTTTGTTGACTGTATTTCCAAAAAAAATAAAATTTGCTAGCTGGCTAGTCAGAGTCATGTACTAACAAAAGCAGCAAAATGGATGCAGAAATTAATACAGAATACAAACAGAAGCTAAACAGAAACACTCAAAAACAAACAGTAGCATATCAATGAACACTTTACAAGTATTGTAAAATGAAGTTATGCTAGGTGGCCCTACCTTTACATAAACCTTAGCAAAATATTATATTGTTATATTGCATTGTTACAATATAACAAAGGGAGACTATGTTTAAATATGCTAGTGTAACTAACTAAACACATGTGACTGAACAATCAACAAGGTAAAAATGAATAAATGAATAATTTTGTAAACACAGCATATAATATTTATACATATAAAATATTTACTTTAGATATTTTATTTATTGGTAGTAGATCTAGACATTAAAAACACAATAAAAGATTCTTCCTTACATCAATATGGCAGTTAAAAAGCCATGTTATTTTTGCTGCTAATGCACACACCCTCTTCCACTCTGTACTGACAGTGTTAGTGGAGTAAACTCTCTCATTTGCTGATAAACCTTATGATGTGGCCTGGGTTAAGAGGCCATTGAGAGGAGATAAAAGGCAGCGTGCTGTATGTGGCAGGCGGGTGGGATTGGGGGTGTGGGGGGCTGAGCACTCTGGCTGCCAACACAAGCACCACATAGGAAGAGCTGAAGGCAATTGGGCATAGCAGCGTCAACACGGCCTTAGTGCACTCCCGGGACAGTGCCTGTTACAGCCACACCTGAGACGCCTCGCTACATCCCCTCTGATCGCGCAATGAAAACAGAACCAAACAGGAGCCCCCCCCCGCACTGACGCACTCTGAACCCGGGTCCCTGTGCCAGGGCACGGGCCTAGTGCAGCCAACATCCACAACTGCGTAACGCGCCGGGGCGTGTGGGACGCCGCCCTCCATCACGTGTGCCGGAGCAACTGGGGGAAAGTTAAACAAGACCGGGGTTACCACTTAACAATGAAGCAGTCATCAATCACTCTGAGAGGTTTCCTGCAGGAAACGCACGTGCCCCGTTATCTGAGCGCTCGCGGGGTGACCCCCGGCGGCCCCGCGCCACAGCGAGGCCTAACAGAGCCTTTCGGCGTGGGGTGGGACGCCCCTGACAGCTCACTGTCAATTTCGGAAAGGAAGCTCGGAGAGGTGGCGTTCCTCCCCACCTCTGCCCACCGCTCGACAACGCCCGCACGCGCCCGGCTCCAAACGTGCTGCACCACCCTGCACAACAGGAAATGGAGGGAGATCAAAAGCGGGGGGGGGGGCAGTCAGAGATATGCGCAACCTACACCAACCATCTATACTGGCCTTCCAAACGTTAAGTGTAACCCTCGTAAGACATTGCACTGACACTGCTTGTTCGCGAAGCATCACCTGATGACGTTTCACTGCAAGACGGAACGAGCGCAGAACCGGGCACGAAGCAGGCAAGAGGCTCCGGCTTTGATGTCTTCATGGTAACGGATGGAAGACTTCCCTGGTGGCGACCTGAGCCGATTAATGAATTCCCAGGGAAGTTAACGAGTGCGGCTTGCATTTTTTCAAGTGGGGCCGCGCACTTAAATGAGTTATCTGGGGTTAAAAGGCATTTGTGCCCCTAATTAATTGGACTTGTTAAGATTCCTCAAGGAGCTGTCACTTGGTGCGATTATACAATTACGCTGTCATTTGCACTGCCAGGACTCTTGCTCACAGCGTTTTCTAGCTTTGGTTCCCTCTCCTGTAAGCCCATGTCCACTGACAGGAGAGAGCAGGGGTAACAGACCTCAGTTCCTCACCGCTCCAACAATAGGCTCACACCCACCCCCAGCCAACTGTGACATAAAATCAATGGGATCAGTGGTTTTGGTATATACCCAAGGGTCACTGCCACCAGGGGAGAGCTAGAGACTCCTTCCTCCGTTGGGCTATTGTTCTCCTTAGGAGGGAAAATAAATAGCCCTCATTCATCCCTGGCCTGATGTGGAAGATGTGCAGAGCAGGAAGCATCAGCACCTAACCCTCATCCATCACTGGTCTGCATATGACTGGCACTGTCACTCTCTTAGTCAGTGCAGATCAGTGCAGGTTCCTGCCACAGAGCAGATCTACAGAAGCCAAGTGGTGCTGTGAGACAGTCCTGCTTCCTGCTCATACATTTTTGCTCTGATCTAGTGACTGATATACAGTATATACTTGGCTTCCCCTGTTTAGTCAGGTTGCACAAATCAACTTAGGGTAGGGCTTGAATAGTGGTATGCTCACACTTACTGGTCTGGGAGTGTTGTTAGCCTGGTCTGACACTGTTGCTCATTCAACTTGGATACACTTATATTCTATTGTGCTGGAAGTCACTCTGGATAAGAGTGTCTGCTAAATGAATGTGATGTAATGTATTTTGGTGGCTGCATTGCGGTTTGTTTGCCACTGCACTAGGTGTGTGAGTGATAAGTGATGTCAGGTGATCGGTGACATCGGTGACGACGGATCATTCGACTTGGCTGTAACAGTACACTCGCCATGACACGGAGCCGTCCCGTAGCTGCAATCCGGGGGATTTGGCGGGGCCTTCCGCAGCCGCAGTCTAATAGACACGGATAACCGGATTGCCGCAGGGGGAAGAGCGGGAAGAGGAAGTGCAGTCCACTCGCCCGCCTGCGTGCCGAATGGCAGCCAAAACAACCCCGAGATAGGTGCCTTCATTCCCGCTTCAAATTACAAAGTTAATTGGGAGACTGCTTCACCGACTCTAGGAGATTTTGACGACTTAGTGGAAATAAATAAATAAGTAGAAAAAAAGAGCAACATCTGTGCGGGTGTGCCTTCTGCTTCGGTTCACGTACCTGAGGTTACCCACGAATCTCTGGGAGCGGAGCTGTGTCGCTACAAACAGCGAGGCAGCGGCGGCCAGCAGTTCTGCCCGCTCCGAACCTGACAGCTGGTGACCTGAGAGGCCAGGAAAAATAGAGGAGAAAATCCATGCGACAGGGAAATAAAAAAAAATAAAAAAAAAAAATCAACCAACTTATTTTGTTTCAAAACACCTTAGAAAAATGTTTTTTCTAACCCAGTTCCTCTAAACGATGTCAAGGCAATATACAACTACATCAAATAAAATAAGATGAGAGAATATAATCATTAACATGGATGGCTAAGCAAGATAGAAAATTTACTTGACTGCATAAATTTAACTTCCCTTCTCTACTCTAGTGCTAGTGATTTAAAGAGAGTTTTAAAGTTAGTACATCCTTCCAGAACAAGCGTTCAGCAACATATAGCCAAGTATATCATGAGTCACACCCAGTAATGACCTGCTGAAAATACAAAATATATAGTATATAATGCACAGCTCTCACTGAGTATGCGTACAGTGCCATGTTAGAGCTCCCACCAACTTAGTGGATCTTACATGTTTGATTTATAGATGCCTTGCCTGCCCGGACAGACACTTCCTCTGGGTTTTATTTTCCCATAGACCAACACAAGATCCCTCTACACTGCTAAAATGAAAGGAGTGCCATGCAAATTTGTGTGTGAGTGGGCAGCACACCTTTGAAGCCGTCTGGGTAGACCTCTGGCAGGAACTTTGTGCTGATGTCCCCAGAGATGAAGCGAGGGTGAACGATGATCTCTCTGAGCAGCGGAATATTGTGAGTCACACCTGCAAGAGTGAGACAACCATGGTGAGAGCACTGACAACTGCATTTACAATCTCTCTTACACACAAACACACACTTTCTTCATAAATGCAGGTGAAAGAGTCTGCAATGCTTTCACTCAAAGAGACATATAATGTCCCTGTTAGGATTTTTCAATTTGTATTCACTTATCAGATTTATTTATGGACTTGTCTTTAAGATGCGAAATACACAGCAGACAGGTGAATTCTATCAACTTTTTGTACTCAAATAAAGTACTCAATTAAGCTTAAGTTAATATCAATGACAAAAGACAAAACGAAATGGTAACAAAAGACCACTGTCTAGTCTACTAAAAAAATATCCTCCACCAAAGACTACCATAAAATCAAAATGCAAAAGGTGTTGGCAAAAATTGCTGTTAGGATTTTCTTGGTGGTCACAGCACAGAAACTGCTTGATTGGTTTACTGCCATGTAATCTTGAGATATAACATTTAGAAGACTGGCGAAGGTGGGGGCTGGGGGCACCTGAGCTTTCTCTGGACTGTTTGGATTTGGCCTGCAGATTTGGGGGTTAGTAGGAGGTTCATGGGGGGCTGTCGAGTTGTCTCTGGGCCACTCAGATATGAGGGAGCCGGAGGAGGGTCTTTTTCTCAGGACTGATCGGTACAACCTTTCTGCACCAGTAGTATGGGATAACCCCCCTCCCTCTCCACTCTGCTCCTACCACAGGCCCCTCTCTAGAGGGCAGAGTGGTCCCCTTTCATCACCCTCCTCTGTTTCACCATCTCACCAACTGCCTGCATGCCGCTGTCTAAACAAATCAGGGAGAAGAATTCAAGTGCAGGCTGGGGCTTAAGTGTGCTAGAGTCTCTGACACGCTCGGGGACAACAGAGCTAAACAATACAGTATAAACAGTGGCTGACAAACAGTCCTGAAGCTGCACTCTTTCCCCCCCACACACAAAGGGGTTTCCCCCAAAGGAGTAATGGTTTCCTCTGAAGTGTCTGCACAGAACTGTAATGTATGGGTGTGTGAGTGCCCATGTGCATATTAATGTGTGCACATACGTGTGTGATGGTTTGAGCACATAAGAATTGTATAGATGTGTGTGTGCATGTGTGTACTTTTGTTATGAACCAGACTGGCCATGTAGCTCATGACTCTTGCAGTAGTACTCAGTGAGTAGCTGTACAAAATGCTGAACCTGCCTCACTGGGCCACTCCTCTTCATTGGGGGCAAACTAACTTCATCTAAGAGGACATCATTTGGCCCAGCTCACCAAGTCATCTCAATGAAGTCACCGGGGCTCTTCTGAGCTCAGTGCAGCCTTTAATAATCATTCTTTATACCCCCTCATTGCCTGTCTCCCCAGAATCCACCACATGAGACAGCATTGTCAGTTCTGCACTGCATTGTGCTAGACTGGAGTCCTGCCTGCTTCTCCAGTCCTCTCAAGGAGGCACTGTACCACTGGCAAAGTGTAAAGACTGGAAAAAGGTGAATGGGAGGAGCCTGTGCTGGGGTTATGAGCAGTCATGAACAGGCAACAGGTAAGGGTGTGTTTCTCCACTATAAAGACCCCTGAAAAAATATCAAGCATGAGAAATGTGAAAGAGACTCCATGAAGGTAGGGACAAAAGACAGCTAACGCTGTAAGGACATCTGGGGCAGTTAATGAAAAAGATTTATCTAAACTGAATTTAATGGAGAGGCCTTTACTGTCCAAGTAAGTCATCTGCAACACAGTCCTGCCACAACGTTTCCACATGGAAATGTGCACAGACAGTAATACAGGTATTAAAATATGTTTTATAATTACTTGCATTCTTTAAAATAAAGCATTATGTAGTTACATTATCTATGTATATTCGGTGCAAGTAAAACAAAGATATCCACTGGCAACATATTTGAAACTGATTTTGTCTATGCAACAAACGCACAAATCTGCTCACACCACAGTATACATTTAGGCAAATAATTAATACTGTTGTCTTGGCAGATTTACTTTTTTGTAGTAGCGAGAGACTGCATTTCCCCTCTGCTTATTATGATGTACACCACAGAGAACTTTGATTTCGATTTCAATGGCCCATAACCAAACCAGACTCTCAATTTTTTAACTGTATGGGATATTACCAGTGAGACAGGCAGAAATGCCATCCATTTGACTCTAATACAGTGAACAAATCTGCAATAACAGGCAGCTCAGACCTGTCTAGGAAATTCTGGACACTTGCCAAAATGTCTACTTTCAAAACACAGCCCTCTCCCAGTAGCCTGCAGACTAGGTCTAAAAAGGAGAGAACAAAACCATTTTGTGGTTCAAGAAAAGGGAGATCATTTAATTTCTAATGCCAATGAAGGAGGTAACATCTCAAGACATCCTAAAAAACCCTTAAACCAATGCTAAAAACCCCTTAAGGTTGGAATAATAAAAATATTGCTCCAAAGCTGATCAGGTCAGGTAATGCTTTTTGCTTTTTTGTTTTGTTTTGCTATTTTATTTTATTTCCAAATCCAGTGGGTGAGTTACCCTTTCAAAAGCCTCAAATGAAAGCAAGAATTTGAAAATATGTAACTTTAAAAATGACCTCTGTCAAAGTTCGTAAGGTCTCCATCTGTGTGCGGGAAACAGCTAGACTAAAGAATGATGACCCTCCGACAGCTTGCCTGGGACTACCTGCTGCTTGAAAAACACTGGCCAGACATTAAGCTCTGCATACTCAAAGGATCAAACAGGCCAACAAATACTGCTTATTTCAGAAAAAAAAACATGGGAAGCCGAGAAGAGCATGGCGCGACTAAATTAGGAGCGGCCACGGCCGTCGAGGGAAAGGAAGACAAAAAGAACGGCCATTTTCTACAAATTATAATGAAGTGTTTGAAATATTGCCCGCATTAGCTGTGACCTACACCTCTGATGGTTCCAGGGAGCTACAATAATAAGCGTTTGAAGCCTAATCCTTTTTAAGACTTTTAATTAAGGAACAACAGAATCCATAAGCCTCTTTATCATACTACTGTGTGCATGATATGAAAAGCTATTGTATACTTTCAGACAATATCCAAACAGCTAAGCTTATGGCGGTCTCTTGATATTGTGACATGTCCTCTGACGTGAACCGCCCAGGTATTTTATAAAGTTGGCTCATTTCAGGTTGTCAAGGGCTATGGTGAGCCTAATTCTGGGACTCTGGCTGATAGATGAAAGTCTCAGTGCTGCATTACAGCTTGCACATAACATGCTTCAGTATATTCTTTTACGTTTTTTTGGAATGAGCATCACCTTATATTTTTTCCCTATTGCAAATTTTCAGCACAGCAAATTTCAGGATCTGTTACAGTTTTGCACACATGGCCCCATTACTTGTCAAATTTGTCAGTTTTATATTGGATGAGTTACAAGGACTCCATTACCATTTACTGCTGAAAGTCAATCATACCAATTACATATCTAAATGTTATTACATACTATAAAAGATTATTCATGAGAAGAAAAATGTGGCATCAACAGCAGCTTAGACAGGAGAAATGCTTCACAAAAAATGTACATTTGTAACATTAGAGCATATGTTAACGTCATATGGAATAAGGCTATTATAATGGGAGGCTACGAGAAGCAGACAATTTAAATACACCAATCCGATTACAACCACAATATAGAATTTTACAGATTAAAAGGCCTGAAATCAAATTAAGACCAGAATTAGACTTCTTATTTTATCCATACATAGCCATATACAAGGAATCGTTATTTTGAGAGAATTCTGTAACATTGCTCAGACTAGAACTACATCTAAAAACTGGGGGAAGACGAAACCTAACGACACTGTGCCATTTCATTTTGCGGAAAAGAAAAGAAACATTCGAGAGAAATCATTAGACCTCAGTTTCCACCCTAACCCCAGGCTCACAGAAGAGAGACAGGCTCACAGAGGAGATCTGTGGTGTCTGGGATAAAGGGAATTTGGTGATGACCCCCTGTCACAGGCGAGGCACTGGCAGGGGGCATATTGTGATCACTTTGGCTGGTCTGGGAGCGGGTGGGTGGGTTGGCACAGGACTGCGCCTGCGTGCTGGCATCCTGCTCTTCCGCGGCAGAGAGGGTGGTGGAGGGGGGGCAGAAGAAAATTAGGGGACAAGCGGAGAAACTAAGAGTAGGCAAATTAAAGGCAGAATTAAATGAGAAAGAGGAGGAGAGGTAGTAGAGAGAGAGAGGGGGAAAAAACATGGCCTAATCGGAGAGACGCAGGAAATGTAGAGAGAAATGAGGAGAAATCGGGAGGTTGTGGGGTGGCTTTGGGGAGGAGTGACAAGAGTGTTCCAGAAAGCTAATGGCAGTCAGAATGGCACTGCTCAGGGCAGAACAGAAACAGATTCACTCGACAGGAAACTTGCACGAGAGAAACCAAACACATCACACCTCAAACTCCAGTGATGCCCCTGCAACTGTCACCACATGGGTGCATCACAAACTGTTTGTCCCGCTTTTCGGTTGTGCAGCCAAGCACACCTGAAAAGGAGCCTCTTTTTACCCTCTCCAATTAAAAAGTGCAGCGCAAGTAATAAGTCTGGCTACGAGGTCCTCTGAAAGATCTACTCATCAAAAAGGCACACTGCATGCTTGACGTGTAACAGAATGAGTAGCATAGAAAATCACTGCAAACCACACCTCTGCACACTGGCTGAGGTATTTGGCCAAAAAGATGTGACTCACTGGTCACAAATGACCCTGAATGCAGAATATTATCATTATAAAATGCTATCCAAAGTTGAAATTTAATCACACTTAAGCGACATAACACAATCTCTCCACAGGTCAAACAAGCTGTGCAAGAGCTCCATTTTGATACACCATACAACCCATCTAGTGTCTCTGAGCCAATGTGAAAATCTGGCTGGTCCAAACACAAAGAATCAGTGAACAATTCACATTTCAGTGAAAATAAATGTCAATGTCCTCATTTCCTGTTAATTCAAGTCCCTCTATAGGCATTTAGAAAACCAAAGAGGGTCATACCCGTAGTTACTAAATAAAACTGTCCACTTCAGTGAGAGCAAGGCCCTGCAGCCTCATATTTACTCAGTTTAGATTGTCTCTCCGTAAAGCCAGGGCCTACCTGACAAACCTAATGGCATCAGCACAGATGTTTTCCAACAAATAAGACTCAGTTTGTCTTCAGATACTGAACTCTGTATCACTCCAATTCATCCAATCCTGGCCTCAATCCCCACATAATGAGTTTCTGTTTGATTCTCTTTTTTGACAGAAGAAAAACAAGAGACCACTTCCACTTGCCTTGTCATATCTATACTGACTGGCCAAACAGTTCCACTTTCTAACACTGGATCTCTCATTCTGCTCAATTACAGAAAGCATAATAGAGATGGAATTAGTAAATGATTAATAAAGGGGGAAGTGATGTCTCCATCTTAATCAGAATTAGGGATTAAAAATTAAATTTATATTCCCTTCAATGGAAATGGACAGCATGTTTCTTTTTAACTACAATAAAATTACAGAAAATAAAAATGCATATTTTATAAGTTTGGCCCTTATTAATTCTCAATTAAGACATGATTTATTCTTTTCCCCTTTTCCTTAGGCTAATTTTAAACACCCAAGGGAAATCATGCATTGTTTTCAATCTATTATGCCGTTGGAGAGCAATGTTTTAAAGAATAAAGGAGAATATCGCCGAGGCAATAGAATTAGTAGTAATCTAATAAACTTCAATGCTAATTGCGTGTTGTGCAATCACCACTGCCCCAGTGAGATTTGTGAATTCCCTGAGCTCTGAGGGCCAGTTCACCCTGCTAATTGCTTCACTTTCACACCTCATCACCGGTTCAATGCCTCTCACTCATATTTACTCAAACACGTCCATCATGTCACCGGCCTTCAGCAACCATTCTACCGACCCGCACGCTCATTCTTCACCGCAGTGAGACGTGCCACTGGAAGCATGGTACAGTGCTGGCCCTGGACCTCTACAGCTGCCACTCCTCATACACTTCTGCCCAATCAGCAGCTCCTGAGGTCAGTGGAGCTGCATGACTTCAAGGCTCTTCATGACCTGATCTCATGAATATTTCTATAAATGCTCAGACATCTTACACTCATTTGGATTCTCTCACAGCTAGGTACTTTTTTGCTTGTCTAAAAACAAGTCCCACACCTACATGTGTGCACGCGCACCTGCACGCACACACACACACACACACACACACACACACACACACACACACACACACACACGCTTATGTCAGGAAGGTCATCACTAAAGTATGTTTTTTCCAATTCAAATCTGTAATAGCCTCTCCTTCAGTGAACATCTACTCAATGTATACATTTCCCTGTTCCCATATTTTCAAGACGTCTCTGTCTTATAGAAAATTTAGGGATTTAAACTCACTGTTTAATTAAAATTTTAACCCATTAAAATGATCCATCCAACCCCTCCTCTCCCCACCCCACACACACTCACGCACACAGATAACCTGAAAACTCACACACTCGCAGTGTATTAACTGATTCTATTCATGAAAGTGAAATATTTGAGGGCCGGTTCATCTCCTTAAAGAGGCCAATGGAAGCTGCGGATGGTAAGGCTTTAGTGGCATACGGGGCTCTGGTTTGTTTTTCTCTTCCCCCTGGTGTTCCTCGGCATTATTAATGCTGGCCTGCGTCCCGCCTGCTGGACGTGTGAGAGTGACCTTTCCTCCTGGCCAGGAGCACCGCTGACACGGGGCACCTGCTGCAGCTCGGCCGCGCTGCTCCTTTTCGCGCTAACCGCCGGCCAGGATTATTTTAGCAAACCTGGCCTCCGCGCCTTCACTTCACTTCACGCTTTCGTTACATTCGAGCTACGTAGCTGTTGCATAATTTAGAGATTTTATTATATCCGAATTTTGAATAAAAAAAAAAAACAAGCGATTTTCGAATTTAAAAAAATGATTTAGGAATTGGGGGTCTCTGTTTTGGATATAAATTACAAGAGAGACTGGAAGGGATTGAAAGTGTTTTAGCACATTTAGCACATAAAAATGTGAACACTGTCATTAAAGCTTTAAAAAGATCCAGATACAGCACAACAGTTCCAAAACATACAATAAATGCTGTCTCTTGACAATGGAAAAAGGACAGAGCAGAAGGTATTGCATCAGAGTGTGCTGAGGCATGCTGTTAAGATGAGTCAGACCGTGGGTCCAGCAATACCACCATACAGTCCACACCTGAACCCAAGCGTGAAAAAAAGGCAGTCTCCCAAGGAACTGGGTCTATTTTCTTTCGAATTAATGCCAGTGTTTCAATTTCTAGTTAATGGGCAAAAATCATATTCAATTTGTTAATTATAAGCTGTTCCAGCTGTTTCCTGGGAGCTGGGCCACTTACCCCGAATCACATAACTGTCGAGAGCCTTCTCCATCCTCTGCAGTGCTTCTGCCCTCGTGGAGCCGTAGGTAACCAGCTGCAGACAAGAGCCAAGAAAGTTCTTAGGCACTGCTACACGGACAATGCTATCTACATAAACTTACTGTATACAATAGGTATCACAGCCATAGGTACGGTATATACATATACCTATCTAATTATCTATTTATCTACCTCTCTCATATTATATTTTACACAAATACACACACATATATATATATATATGTATATATATATATATATATATATATATATATATATATATATATATATATATACGCAGACACACACAATATATATAATATAGTAATATAATATAATATATAATTTGCATGGAACAAAAGACACTTCAAGTATCATGCATACACAGACCCTGTTCAATTGAGGCTAATTACCTGAGGATATTTCTATAATATTATAACGCATCAGCATGGAGGATTTTACCATTTTCTACTTTAAAGTTTTGTTTTTCACAGAGCAGTAACAAAAAGAGTGATAATTATTAGTATGACAGCTTCTTTTCATGACAGAAACAGTTTAATTATTTACTTTTTTATCTAACATCAAATGAGAAATTATAATAAAACTATGTTAGCTTGAATTATATTATTATTTCTTTATTCAATCATCTCCCTTTTTCTGCAAGCCAGAAAATACAAATATAGTCAAATTCACAGATTTTTTTCTACAAATCTCATCAGATCATGTATCATCTGGTCATTATTAAAACAATACATAATCAACATACAATATAGAAATATAGAAATTACATATCACCAAAAAATTTGCACTGGCATATAAAAGGTGATTACTAACTTTGGATATCATGGGGTCATAGTAAATACTGATGTCGCTTCCTTCTTGAATTCCACTGTCCACTCGCACCTACAAGATAACAAAATTACATTACAAACATACAAGTGTGCATTTGGCAATCTGGATATGGACAATTGTTTGCCTTGCTAAGCTTTAAAAACATAAGAAATACATGTTTTACCCATATCAGTTTAGCACCCACCATATCAGAGACACTTCTGTGGTCTCATGGTGATGCCAATGAGCAGAAAATAGAGGAAAAATGCAGAGGTGCAAATTTTCTTTTTTGAGTTTGATCATTTTCACCATTTCAAATGTTGTTTTATCATAAATACATAGGAGAATAGGAGAAAGCGATTTGGGCGGTCCGTGATAACCAGTTAAATTACCAGTTTGTTTTAATTGCACATTTTATTCCAGATGACCTAACGCAACTGCCCCACACAACCTGTGTAATAGTTATGATAAGAGAGTAGCATCTAAGAATATGTGGAAACAGGCTATCGTAGAAAAGTATGGCCAATATACATTTTAATTATTTATGGTTTAATTTTAAGTTTTAAAGATGTTTATGGTCAAATACATATACTCAGCTTTACCTGCTTTGTTCTTCTGCAGCACAAAAAACTGCATTAATTTATAAAAATATAACCTAAAACTTGGGAACATATTCAAAAGGGAATCTGAAGACTCAAGTTCAAATGAAAAATTAATTATTAAATATATAAAATTGAAACAAGTTAACCCTTGATCATAGCAGACCGTCCAAAAAAAACTTTTAGTTTAAACAAATGGTAAAGACATTTGGTAAACAAAAACACACATTACAAAGTAGTGTTGGCTTTTTCGGGGTGTCGGGAAGTATAAAAATATAGT
This sequence comes from Megalops atlanticus, assembly GCA_019176425.1. Lineage (NCBI taxonomy): Eukaryota > Metazoa > Chordata > Actinopteri > Elopiformes > Megalopidae > Megalops > Megalops atlanticus. The sequence goes on from CM032886.1 coordinate 14,480,002, forward strand.
TCTATTATTACATATAATCAGTAAGCCTATTCATAACAATGTATTCCTTTTCCTAAATATAATTTAGGGACCATTAAAGAGGACAAAGTAAACAACATTTGTGGTGTTTGCTTTTCTTTCCCAGATTCAAAGACGGCAGATTCACAAAAACACCGAGCTACATCCTGGGGTGCTTTATTGCAGCCCCACGGGCCTGTGCCCCACACGCTCCCCCGCCCCTCCCCAAGTCTGAGGGACAAGTATCCATGGCAATGCTGTTCACACCCCCCGAACTCTGCCACAGCAACTCCAATGATCCACACCCACGCCTCTGCTGCTAGCAGCCAGACGACACACACATGAAGGACGGTACCTGCCAAACATCTTGATATGCTTCCATTGAAGGATTCCTGTTTGAATATGTATGGGGTGTGCATAAATCCAGTGTTTTTTTTTTTTTTATTCTTTCCATTTTCTCTTTCTGTAGTACAAATGTGTATTGTCTCGTAAGTTAAACCCACAGAAGGCTTGTGAGGATAAGCGGTGCCTTCCTTTGTGTGCTAATGCCTTCAAGGCAAAGTGGGAAAGGGCTCCCAGAGAATGAACGCTACCTTTTTGTGGCTTCATCTCTTTTTTTATTGCAAAAAAGGAGAGAGGACACGCGGCTTCTCTACATAAAAAGGGATAAAAGGAAGCTTAAAATGTCCGCTAAATTCCAGCCTTTTTAACGGAAGCCGAGATGAAAGTGTTTGGTCAACCTGGGTGTAAGCCATCAGAGAGGTTGCTCCAGAGTGTGTAATTAAACATTCTTTTCTTGCTGGAAAAAAAGGGGGCCCTGAGACGAGATGGGCATGCAGGCAGCTCCCACCCTTCATTTTGCCCTCCCACCCCCAAAAAAAAACTATCCCCCAGCCTGCCTCTGTCTACCTGACAAGTGACAGCCCAATCTGATTAAACGCTTGCAAGGGAGGGGACTTGCGGGCCTCCATGACAGGCCAAAAGTGATCACCATGGAGATACATAATTACAGCTGTCAAACGCGTCTACCGTCCTGCTGGCATCAATTTTATTGCTCCCAGCAATAATGATAGACAAAGCTTAGCATGCACTCTCCTGCAGCCAATCACATTATCTGTTCTTTGGTCCATTTAGCTGACATGCAACATCCACATGAGCACATAACAGCGCCCGGCAGAACATTTAAGGCATTTTAATTGTTTTTTTTTTTCCCCTCCTCCTCCTCCTCCGCACCTCTTCTTCCCCTTCACATGGCCAGCTCAAGAGCGCAAGTGTTATTACATAAAACTCCCGCTGTAGCATTAATTGAAGAAAAGATAGGGTGGGACAGAGACAGTAGGGGGCAGAGCATGGCCATTATCACTTGTGCTTTCAACAGGTCTCACGTCTGAAAACTGCAAATTGCAAAAACTTGCAAGGGCAAAATGTTTGACATTATTTGATCTGAAAGCATATGGTGGAAAAAAAAATCCCTTGAGAAGAGACGGGGATAGAAAAAAAAAATAAAATAAATGTGAAATGGGGGGAAGGGGAAAGAGAAAACAAACAAATCAAGGAAATAATTATTTAAATTGCGTAATTAATAGGGGGGTTCACTTCAGAGGAGGGGATGTCAAGTGTTCTTGGTGGCCTACATTCTACATTAATTTGCTACTTTTCCTTTGCGGTGCCCTTGCCTTCCATGTTACGGGTGACAGTGACGATAGGCATACTGGAGATGTTAAACACTGTCCTCAAAATACTGGGGGGCAAGACAAGTTCACATTGAGAATATATATACTTTTTTATTCTGAAGGTTGATTTCTCTTTGCATTTAAGGTTAATTACATTGGCAGAATTAAGTGGAAGAACAACCTATTTATGCATGCATTCAGGAATCTGTCTATCTGCTTAGTTATTTTCTATGTTAATGACTGGCGCTCCATTCCCTTATGGTTCCTCTCAGAGTATTCAGGAGAAAAAACGTTGTGCACAGCAAATATAAGCTGATTTCACTCCATTTCTTCAATACAGCTGGTCTGAAGAGGAAGCATATTGTGTTATATATATAGATAAACTATGCTAATATCCCCTCAACTAATATCCCACATATTGTCATAATTTGTAGGCTTTGTACTCTTGGTACCCCATTGCTTTTACCATGTTTTCAGTCTTTCAGCTCTTGCATAAATTTAAGATTGGTGATTCATCACTACTGATTATCGCTGCCATACTCAAACTCTTGTTTATTCTTAAGTTGGTAGCAGTGAAATCACACTACATTATTAAACTTTACCTCTACAATAATGAGTTCTTTTGAAACGTGTTTAAATCTTCTCCTTTGGGGAAATCAAGGGTTGAATGTTAGGTAATTAGCAACATCAATGCTATAATGAATAATGTTTCCCTAAGCATGCTTGAGATGCACACCACCCCTGCACACCCCACCGAGTGACTAACTCAGTTCTCCTTCTCCAAAGAGCGGCACATCCTTAGAATAGCTGTTTAAATCGTCACCTTCTATGCGAATGCAGCTAATTAAGGAACACTGCATTCTCATGCAGTCTGGGAAATGTAATTCATTATAACTCCAGAAAAATAATGACTTCTGACAAACCTTTATGAGAGATGTATGCAAACAAAAGTTTAAAATGTCTACTCCTAAAATACATGTCTAGTGTAAACTCCTATGTGTGCCTTTGTAATGTTACACAATGTGGAAGATTTCAATAGGCGGCATCTCAGACTGCTGACACTTTTAGAGTTGAACCTTTTCAGTAATGAATACAACTACCTGCATCATATTCATAGGTTGATAGCTGAGCAAGGACACATTTGCATTTACTTATTACTTTATGATCAGGAGGAGAGTTCTGATGCTTGTGCTTTTTGCATTACTTTTTTTGAAGAGACCCCAACAAAATGAGAACCAGCATAGTCGCAGCTGAGCTGTGTTTTTCACATCATTGACTGGGAGTCCATAGTAGCAGAGCACAATTGGCTTCATTCTGCTACGGTAGGTTGGGTTTCGTCAGCAAGAGCCCCCTCACTGCACTGCTCTTGGTACCCTGCAACTCATCAGGAGCCTATGAGTCACATCATGTCAGGGAGATACACCAAACCTTTGTTCACCATTCACTCTGCTGGCGAACTGTAGGACTTGAAGAGTGAAACACCATGTGTAAGTGTATTGGAATATTGCATTCACCATACCCCAATACTCCTGCAAGAGTGCAGGGAGTGTCACGGTGTAACACGCCTATATGTACAATTGGCCATTCCAAAGTAGAAGCTGGAAAAAGTGGGGAAATGCAAAAAAAGATACTTTTTAGTTATGCTACTTTGTACAGGATGAACATTCTTACTTCCCCCTAACTGGTCTGAGCTCAGGGTGAAACTACCAGCTTACTGGCCAATATGTTGTCAGCTGGGGTCACTTGGCTGTAGAAACGTCTTTGTCTCACCTTTGGTTAAGCTGATCTTCAGCTACAGTACGGCTGCTAAGTGCAAATGAAGCTTAGGCCTGATTCCTTGACCCTGGTGTCGCCTGATCCATCGTAGGTGTAAGTATTTTGTGGAAACTACAGGAAATTATTTAATATTCTGCGTACACCATAAGTGTACACCATTTTCAGGTTTTGACTTTATTTTTTAAAATATAGATTTTTAGAATACAGATTTTCCAAAAGTTTGGTGATTGTTTCAGAGATTTCAGAGATCAGGGACATGGTGTGGTACGGTCACTGCTCAGAGGAATACCTTTAAAGGGTTTGAAACCATTTATGTCATGAACAAAGGACTTTGACAAAGTCTTGTTAAAGCCTACAATATGAATTTCAGAAAAGACTATTAAGAATTGTGCCTGTTTCCACTGTCATTAAAATCTGTGCATGAGCCCCTGGAAAACAGAGAACTTTTTCCAAAGGAAGAGGAAAGGGTGCAGGAACGAGATGCCAACGGCATGTCATCGCAGCTGATCCAGAGAAATACGGTGCCGGTAACTGCAGTACTGCTATTAATTACATGTTTACTCTGAGCCAGGAAAGCTGTAATGGGCAGGCAGCCCCTCCAACACTCCCACCCTTCATGTTCAAAGGACAAGATAAGAGAAACTTAGGAAAGGATGTTATCCATTCTGAGCGCTCTTAAAATTAGGCTTTTACAGGAGGCTGACTTTTTTCCTTCTGTGAAAACCATGCTTTACAACACGGACGAAAAGGAAAATTTGAATAAAGCAGGGCACAGATTTCCATTCGCGGTGCAATGCTTGTTATGTCAACATGTTTTTCCCAATATTCTTAAAAGAGGAATTAAAATGAAATTGGTGGGCAAGCGCAAAAAATATGTTAATAACGTATAACTAAATGCATTTTCTTCTTGCAAAAAATAGATCATATTCTTTCACATATACAACACTCCACAACCCTTTACACACTAAAACATATGCACCACAGACCAAATTCAATCAGACTGGTAGAAAAGAAAGAGTACTGAAACATAAGGGGCATGATACTCCTTGCTTGTACTAAATCACTGGACAGTTTGAAAAATAAATGAAAAACTAAAGAAAACATGTTCTTTTGTCTCTGGGTGAATAGTTGAGTTTTTTCTGCCTAATGACCTGCAGTGTGGGAAAAAGGGGCCAACACCTAACTCGAAACTTACACCGGTGAGATTGCCTGGCTCCTGGTACTGGGACAGGCGACCAATGGAAGGCAGGCCGAAGGATTTGTAGGGATCCTGAGAGGAAGTTGAAACAAGAGGAAACATTAAGTTTTAAATAAAACACAGGAAACGAGGTTAACTGCCACTCCTCAGAGTTAAAGCCATTGGCAGGGCTATTTTTTGCCCAATTATCCTTGGTTAACAGGATTAATTACTCTGACTTCTTGTCTTTTCTTCCCCTCCAAGCAAACGGCCAATAAATCTACTGCCACACTACAAGGGACTTGGAAGGGTACCCTAATTAGCATAACAAGTTACTAAATTATTACCGCCTTAAATTGCTTACACAGAAAACAGCATATGAGGCATGCAGGATGTCGTCTGCAATTTAGGGGGGCTATTTAATGAAACAAAAATTTTGGTAGATGTTAAACATAAGTCAAGCCACAGAGGGGAGGGGCCACAAGACAAAGTGACGACATGCTTCCTGCTATTTTGTCCCTGACAGCTTCATCCCCCACCCCACCCCCACGGCTCCGCCCACAAATGGGCGGGTTGAACGCAGAGGCCAGCACTGCCACGGCTTGTTTTCTTTACCTCAGCGTAAACTCTGCTCTCGATGGCCCAGCCGTTGATGGGGATGTCAGCCTGTGTGTGTTGGAGTGTGTAACCCTTGGCAATTCGGATCATCTGCTGGACTAAATCCAGGCCGGTGATGCATTCAGTGATGGGGTGCTCCACCTGCGAGGGTTAAGAAGGCTGTCAGTCATCTGGGTGACAAACATGCTAAAGACCTAACACTTAACACAGGCAACTGTCCTGTTTCTCTACCTGACCAGTTCCTCTTTTTTGTCTCTCTCTGCGGTGTTTGGCAGCCTCCATCTTCAGTGGCCAGGCCAGCACACATGCACCTATTATTCTATTATTTATTACCATTATTAAAACTAAAATATTTTTAATTATGTCCAAGTTTTATATATACATGTTTTGTGTGTGTGTGAGAGAGAGAGAGAGAGAGAGTGTAAATAAACATCCTCATTATGAAAAATGTGATATAAAAATGAAAAGTCCTCATTAACCATCATAAAGCCTGACTGTAATTACATCACAGACAAAGAAAAACATGGAGTCACTAATCAAAAGCGTTTAACAGTGACAGAGGAAGAGGACTGAAGGGCCCCTCTATATCCCAACAATGAAACCCGAAATGCACACAGCTCCAAAACAGTAGCCCAGTGCTGACAACGATTGGGCCCCCTCTGTAAGATGTAAGCGTACACAGTCTGGGAGCAAAGAAGGCCATTTCCACCCAATCTATCGCCTCATCCGCCTGCTTTCACTAACCTGTACTGACAAGTAACCAGATTAGTGTAATCTTCCATCAGCGCAGAGGAGCAGAAAGAAGCAGATGGACCCCTCCGTTTTTTTCCCCCCTCAGACTTATCTGCGGAGTGCTTAACATGCAGAATAGCCAGTGCCGGACCGCTGCAATCAACGTACTATCAGCAAATTGCCGCCAACAGCTTTGCATGATGCTGTTCAGGGAATACCCTGCTCTGTCTTCGCTTGCAGTTCGGCGCCGGTCTCTTGTCACAAATAAGCACCTCATAACCGAGGAAAAATTGCCAACGCTTAATTAACACCCCGTTCTCGGAGAGGGCTTTAAGATGCAATAATTAAGGAATGTCGACAATTTTAAAAGTGTGCACAGTGAAACAAATAAATGCCCTAATTATATCAGCAGAACCTGAAGGTGAAATATGGCTGCAAAACAGTAGCTGTAACACCAAAATAAAGAAATAAACAATATCTGTCCCAAAAAAAGGAATGTAGACCAGGAAATTTGATTCAGATTTCTAACACTTGTCATCTGCTACAGAAAACTGAGCTTGCCTTTTTTTCCTTTTACAGTTTCTCAGGTAAATATCACCAACTTTGCTAAAACTGAACAGATGGGCTTGCTAATTAGCTCAGCTCATGTTGAAAGTTTGTTTATAAAGAGAGAATGGGTTCCGAGACATCTTGACACATTTTATTAACATATCATACCCCTAAAGTAAATCCTCACTATACCCACAGGGTTTTTTGCCTTTAAGCCACACACAAACACACACACCCTCAAACGCTCACACACACACGCATTCACGCACACACACAGAAACAAACAAACAAAAAAATAAATAAATAATATCCTTGCTAAGAGAAACACACCCCGTACATATGCTCATGAATATGCACGATTATTGTGGGGGCTTTTTTCCTGTCACATATATCCATTACATTTCCAGGGCACAAATACAGTCCCTGCTAAAGCACTGGCATTCCTCTCCTGAAAGCTCCCGTATAAAGTGATCCTGGTTGCTCTGACAGCTATCGTTGCTGTCTGGGAGGACAAATTGACAGGATGATGTCACTAACAGGGGGGAAACATTATGCTCCCAAAAGACCCGGAGGTATTCTCTGCTACGGGGGAGGGGCTGGGGGTAGACAGGCTGGCAGAGGGCTCTGTCATATCCATGTCATACAGGACACCTGCCGAGATTCCCTTCAAACCAAGAGCGGGATCGGAGCGCTGGCCTAGGCACGGCAGTCACATGATCTGTTAAAATGCAAATCTAGAAGAACCCGTGGGGGGTCGAGGCGACCCTGAGCCCAAATAAGCCCAGCCCCGGTTCTGCGCGTAAAACCGATTACAAATGTGCACAACAGTATTAAGTGCTGTGTAATGTTATTGCGGTTCTGATCTCCGGCTACATTCAAAACATAAATGCTATTTTAATCCGTGTAAGTCCAAATGCCTCCTTTTAACACTGTTAGTGCAGTATCGCATTACACCCAAGTCTGATTTTGCAATGGTTATAAAACCGTCTCCGTCCTTTCGACAGTCAGCGGGACTGTCTACATGCACAGTGGGCATACGTGGCTGTCGGTGTGGGTGACATGATCCTCTAATACCAACACAATGGTCATACAGAGAAACGGATCACACCAATACTTCATAGACAGTCCAGGAAGGAATGCTAAACAACAGTGCTACATGTGACCTCATTACATGACAGTTATAGCTCCCTCCTTCAGACATACTGGCAGCCCTTTATGAGCGGTCTCCTGGTTCCAGGATCTCCAGGGTGTGTCGCAATGTTCACCGCCAAGCCCCTCTGGGCATGACCTACTGACATGCCTCCTCTTTGTAGCAGTGTGCAGCAGTGTTGACTGACTACCAACTGTTTGAGCCCATGGAGCTCTAAAGCACTATGCAGGACTCCAAAATGCTTCACAGCGCTCCAAAGCAGTCCATGGTTCCTGAACGCGCTTCACAGTGATCCAAAGTGCTATACAGTGCTTCGAAGCACTCAAAAGCTCTCTACAGTTATCTGAAGCCCACATTCACAACCATTTGCAGGACAAGAAAAAAGGCCTGCCAAAGCTGTTTGTTGGAAAGACAGAACACTGGGAGCATCTGAGGGGTGAGAGGTAAGTTGCACTTCACCCAAAGTGAGGTGGAGTCTTAAAAACCAGACTCCAGGCAAACAGTGTCCCTGTGAAAAACAGAATGTTCCTGTTTTCATTTGAAAAGGATTGATGCAATAACACAAGAGTTTAGTGTCCTTAATAGGTTGAAGATGATGACTGTTCAATTTGGTTGTAGGAGAACCTCATAGTTCTGCGATTAAATAGCATTTTTTCAGACTTGGGCCTGAGTTGGATGTTACAATTTGAAGTCCAGTTAATTGTGAATCTCTGAAAACTGCAACTAAAACGAGTGAAAGTTTCTGGCATGTACCAAGACAGACACTGTGAGATAGAAGTTTTATTTCCCCGCCAGAATACACAGACCGCTGATGTCGATCGCCCTATCAGAAGAAACGTCCACACAATCAAGCTCATTGACAGGAGCAATTCTCTATTGTCAAAACACCAGTGCAAACTACTCTAAACAAAAAAGGAAAATCAACACATCAAAACTGACACATGCCTGTCAGAAGTCAAAAACAGGACATCCTGAACAGTACTAATTAGACTCTAGAAACCTCCATCTCCACGGCTATGATCCACACAGCATGCATGCAAAGCCATAGGTAAGACTTGAATATAAAGAACTGGAAAAAACACACTCTGAAAGACAATTCAAAGTATTTCAGAATAAACCAGTGTTTTCTTGCATGTATCCTGCATGTGCCTGCATGCAATAGTCACCTCAATCAACGATATGGTCAACCACACAAAGCTGTTTTAATTCTCTAGGTTCAACATTTTTCACAGAGGATCTGAAATTAATGTCATGTGTCCCTCAGTGAAAAAGTAATGAAATATCCTGAAAAAGTGAAATACTGATATTTTCCCACAAAAACAGCCAATGAAATGCCCCAATGTCGATTTTCTTACAGTGAAACACTAAAGCAATTAGCTGAGCAGATTGATGACAACGGATATTCTCACCAGAAAAAGATTCTAATCTTGACATATAACAGAAATAACATCAGGGGGTGGCAAGTTCATGTTGACACAATAGACAGTGAGAGCCCAGGAGGAATCTAGCAAAGTTCTCTGCCATGCAACTTAGAGAAAACTAAAACTATGATGAATATATATGGATTTTTTGATTCCCTGCAAAAGACAGCAACACCAAAAAGGTTTCAATTTAAAAGGGCCATTTAAAAGAAAATGCCTCACATACTAAAGCCCATTAGTTTGGGCAGGAAACATTTAAACACTTTTTTTTTTCCCCTCAATTGATTTCCTGCTAGTTCTGTCATACACAAAGTCCAATTACTTTAAAAAGAGTAACCAATCCACTGCTCGGCGACTTCCCTTTAATAAGTCTTCTAACGAGGCATTTAGGGGCTTTGATCCCACTAGCTGCCCCTGAACTCAGACTTTTACTGTCCGCTGACTTTGTTACTGTTTTTTTTTTTTTAAATGGCAGAAACTGCCACACTGCCTCATGCCTCGATAAACAATTTTTTTTCCTGTTTGAATAACACTGACGAAGGGGGCAGAGGTAACGAGCATGTGCTTTGTTTGACGTCTGTCAGTAAAGTGTTAAAAATCGCACGGCTTTGGCACCACTGACTCAATCAGGGCAATTAAAGAACGTGATTCTAATTATCACTTGTAGTCGTCCCCTTTAGCGGCGGCAGAAATGAGTGGGAATTCTGCGTGATTAGCGGCCGTGTTTTCCTGTGTATGGAGGCACACCCCACTGAGGCACGGCCGCGTTTTCCACAGCTCCGCCCACACAGCCACTGACATATCGCACCGACATGGAAACACAGCGGCGCGCTCTCTGAGAGGAAAGTATTTGTAAAAAGTTCCTTTCTCAGCACTTTTTTTCCCCCTTCAGTGGAACTTTAATTAGTGAACAGGTTCTTAAGAGGCAAGCAATGGGCCTTGTATTACAAAGAGGGGAAAAAAATAATCCATTTTAACACCCTGGGAAATATGGCAAGAGAAGGTGGCAAACCTTAATCTCGGGTAACCTTAAATGATTTTTGTTGGGGCTTGGACAATGAACGATCAAACTGCTCTGATTTATGCCTAGAACAAAAATCATTGTGTGCTGGCTATATAACTAAGAAATGATTGTGTACAACTGTACAAAATAATTGTGCATTTGACATGACTGCGTGCAACTGCACAACTGTACAAAATGATTGCATGCTAACTGCATGACTGTCTGAAGTGATTGCATGCCACTCTGACAGTACAGAATGATTGTGCGCCAACTGCACTCTGTAAAGAACGACTGCATGCTGACTGCATGACCGTACGAAACGACTGTATAAATAGAAAAGATTTGTCATGACAACGTACATCGATCATGTCACTCTGCCATCACTGCTACTCTCATGGGTTACCTCAGCAGTGTGGCACAACAGCAGTCAGGAATGAGCTTTTCCAGGTACTACAGTTAAAGAAGTTAGCAAAGATGTGAAAAACAGCATTTGCCATTTTGTACTGGAACCCATCGGGAAAAAAAAACTGTGTAACGAGCCTATTTATGTCCCACAAAGGGAATGTTGTAAGAGGATTTACAAACTGTCACGCAATTCTCAACAATATTCGCTTATCGGATGTATCTGATGAGCGTCTGGGCTATAATACCAATTTCCAGCCCCGCTCAGCGAAAAAACCCGACCCAGCCAAACAGGAGTGGGCTGCCACATGCCCCATCTGCGCAGGAAGAGTGGGAGCTGGGGAGCAGGCCCACGGGGCCTGCAGGCATGGCCCTTGTCCAGATTTTACACTGCCTAAGTGAGTACCGCGGGGATGCGGGGCGGGGGTAATGGGTTGGGGGGTGGCGTGATTACACCGCTCCCCTTCCATGGGAGAGTTAACACGAAAACCTAATATCGTTCACTCCCATTTTGACTCTGTGTGTGTGTGTGTGTGTGTGTGTGTGTGTGTGTGTACATATATCTATAGTTGACAGCAGATCACAAAGTTCCGCTCACAGGGGGTCCTCCCCACGGCCCCCCAACGCCAAACACACTGAGAAAGAGAAGCCTGATAACTAAAAGCGCTGATCCCCCACATAGTACAGGCCGCTCCGAAAGGTCACTCACAACAGCCAATAAATGCTTCCCATCCAGCTGGACTCCTAATACTTTAAACCCCCCCCTTGAGTTGGGGCCTAACCTGTCTTTCGTATAAAGCGCCGCACCTTTCTGTGAAATCGGCAGCTCTTGTAGATCCAGCCAATGGGAGAGGGGGCTATGCGTTATCAGTTCCCTTCAGGCAATGGCACTTTGAGCTCCGCGCACCGACTGCCCGGGCCACTGGGCTTAGCTGTGCACCGCACCTCTCGCCATTCACATCTGCCTTACCTTCATGCTTCGGTCTGACTGGCTTTTCTGCTTTTTTGTGCCATTAAAAGATCTGAAAGAATGAGATTGCTCTCTTAAACGGAACACTGTAATTAAAGCCACGGATGAAGAAGCTGCTCAGACAGGGCTTTTTTCCGGCAAATTTGATTCCCTGTCCCCACGCAAGAAAATACAGAAAAAAGGTCAACAGTTTAAGGAGATTTACCAATTTAACAGTTCAGGTCAGCCTTCACTATACAGTGTAATAAATACTGCAATGGGAAACGCTAGTTAAGAGTGCATAAACACTTTGATCAGGCTAATTCGAACACACATGCACACATACATTAAGCAGCAGTAGGTGCACAGAGAGTCTGAAAATGTGATGGAGCCAACTCTTGTGAATCCAAAAGGCTCTGAACACACATAGAGGATGTTGGCACTTCCTTAACAGGTCACTTTAACCTGTGGATCAGCAATTAGGTTTTGTGTTTCCACGCAAATCTGACCATTTTCAAAATCAGCAAAAGGGAATCACTTTACAACCATGTCAGAGTTCTAGTTTTGGGTCCAAACCCCGGACTGGGCCTGGCCAGTGTCCCGGAGTGGGGGGTTGTATTACAAATGCGTGTTAATAATCTCTACAAGGAAAACATTCCTTAGAATGTGCGAAGCCCTCTCCGTCTTGATTTAAGATATTTAAAAGTAAATAAACAAAAAGAGAGAGAAACAGAGAGAGAACGAGAGAAAGGACAGACTGCTGTTCGACAAATATTTGGAGAAGCCGTGGTGTTTTCACTGCTGACGTCCACATAAATTTCTCCAGCGTGGCCGGCACGGCCCAGCATGCGTCCTGGCCCTGAGGAAAGAGGCAGAGCCAAGAGGGGGGGGAGAGAACCGGAGCTCCGAGGCCAGCCGGACCTTTGGCAAACCGAGCCGCGGGTTGCCGGGCGCTAAGCGCTCACGATGTACCTGCAGGCGAGTGTTCATCTCCAGGAAGTAGAAGCTCTTCTTGGAGTCCACCAGGAATTCCACGGTGCCGGCGGAGGAGTACTGTACGGCCTTGGCCAGCGCCACCGCCTGCTCCCCCATCGCCCGCCGAGTCTCAGGGTCCAGGAACGTGCTGCAAGGAGGAACACTGAGGTTAACACATACACACACAGATAAACAGACGCACAGCTCTGAGGAACCGCTGACACCGGGAGGTCTCATTGGGGCTTTCCTCTAAGTAAGGACTATGTAACCTCACAAAACTGCAGTCTCATTTGTAAAGCTGTAAAGGCACGGCATGAAGTTGGCTGCAAACCTCAGCAATTACCACAACCACTGGAGGACACCACATTCAACTCCTCACCGCCGATAAAAGACCAGAACAAATTACGCGAGCAGCCACACTTTATTCACAGCATTTCACATCCATATGCTGTGTCAACTGCTGCACTCGACTGTGTCTTCACAACTCTTATTCATCAAGCCAGTGATAGGAGGACAGGCGTCCAACTACGGACGTGCCAATTAAAACACTTCTGGAGAGCAGTGGTCAATTGAGGAAAGATTATCCTGCTTTTGTCAGGAGCCACCTGAACACATAAGGCCGGATGGGGTCAGCCAAGTGACACACAGAGACATGTGTCAGACCCCCAGCCCTGCAGAAGCCGGATCAGATCTGGTCATGTGCCCCTGGCACAGAGCAGTAGAGTGGCACAGTCCATGGATGCTGAACATAGAGCTCAACTGCAACAGTATGGGCGCTAGGTCCAGCTCTGGTCCAGGGGTTTTGTTTTAAGCTCTGCCTGTACAGCATGTCTCACTGGAACTGGTCATCATGTCTAGAAGAAGCTATTAGAACCCCCCAGAGGGTTGCTTACAGTAATGGCAACAACCGGGGTAAATGATGATGATGTAATTAGTGGATGCTGGGAGGCCAGGCTCTGGTGCCAGGAATGGGGGCACGACCCATGTGGTGTAACACCCCCCGGAGCCACTTCGGAGGCTCCCGGTGGTTTTTAGGGTCTGCAGAGACAGAACAGAGGTGGTCAGGCGTGTGAGGCTCTGGCTCCTCTCTCAGACAGGGGGAAAGGGACAATGGCCACTATAACGGGCTGCTCTTCCACGCCAGCGCACACGTAGCAGTCTCCTCTGTATGGAGCAGGTGCAGCTCGCACTGAAGGCATTCTGGGCTTTCGGGGGGGGTGCTCTGTTGTTCCAGGCCTCCCAGATGAGCGAGCACACCACCAGTGAATCCTGCTCTTTTGAGCAGAGCCAGGTGAAAGCAGTGCATGAATGGGCCAGCTACACTGCGTGCCCTGCTTTAATTGGCCACCTTTTTTCGGCACAGTAGCTGCATTTGTGTGGGCAGGGTGGTGGTTAGGGACTGGCCTTGAAACCCCCAGGTCTACCAGATTGAACCCTGGGCAGCACATTGCTGTTGTATCCTTGAACAAAGCAATTCAACTTCATGGCAAATGTATTACTATTTTAACATATGTATGTACTGCATTTTTAAAGTATTAACTATTTTAACATATGTTTTTAATGCAATCAGATTGTCTCGTACGTTGCACATCACCGTGGTTAAAGGTGTCTGCTAAATGGAACTAATGATCATTAAAAAATTACGCCGGATTATCATTGCATCAAAGAGACAGATAAATACAGTGCCATCATAACAAGCTGTGTATTTGAAGGATGAGGGGTGGATGCAGGTGGAAACAGTCCTACCTTGGTGCTTCCTCCACCACCTTCTGGTTCCTCCTTTGGATAGAGCACTCCCTCTCATTTAGCCACAGGGCATTGCCATGCTTGTCTGCAAGAACCTTGACAGACACCAAAGACAGACACCAAAAACGCACTCAGGCATTGGAGGAAAGAGAGGTTTAATCCTCTCAGCTGGAGGTTGAGGATGTAGGTGTGCTTGGGCCAGTGTGCAATCACGATAAGTCCACTTTCAAAATAACTGAGAGGGAAGAAAAACTGGAACAGAACTGGGCGAGTAACTGGAAGACTGGAAAAAAATGCAATTAAACACTGACCACAGGGATTACCAGTGGCTATCGATACACACAGCAGGTGCACCACTGGCAATCATAGGCCCAGATTTGACAACCAGCTGAGAGAAGGGTGTTTCATTTCAGGACTGATATTTCAGGGTACTTACTACGGTTTGTATATATACACACTTATATACATACACACATACACGGAACAGCATATCACAAAATGTTTTTAATGTACCCATGTATCTTACAATTCACGGATTTGACTTTTATCACCAGCTGGTTAAATAATTCCCATTATTTCTAATATTTTGTGCTGTCAGCTATATACAGATGATGCAGACTGCACAGAGACTTCTGTCCCCAGCATGGCAGCAGGGAGGATGTGAGGGAGGAGACAGAACTGTGGACAGGGTGAGACCCTCCAGAAGCAGGACAGGACCTCAGCCCTACTGCGCCAATGCCCTCCTTTCGAACCCGGCCGCCACCAGCCATCGCACGCCACGCTGGCCCACCTCCACTTGTCATCCCAGGGTCAGTCTGCCTACCTGCTGCGTCACCGCACCGACAAACGTCTCTCTTTCCACCCCACCCCCCATGTCCTCCCTTAGCTGGGATCCCTGCACCTTGAAGCTTGACTCACTCATTAATAATGAATACTGCGCCCCGGGCCTCATTTCTGATGTAAAAGCCAGTGGTTTTTTTTTTTTTTTTTTTTTTAACGTGGTTTGCGGTGACGGACTCCAGTGGACCGCTCGTACCCAGAGAGAGGTGCGGGGACCGGGGAGCCAAACTGAGGCGGCACCACTTTGTGACGGAGCGTGATCTTCGGTAGCCCAGGCCACATTTACATAGCTAAAATATGCGTGGTTAAGGTTGGCTAAACTGACACCGGCGCAAATAAATGGATTTTTATTCCAGTTGTCCCTGGCTACCAGGCACCCTGCAGGATGAGTGCTCCTTTTAAAGGAGAAACCGGGAGGGCTGAGCGGAGCTACTTTCAGTGACTCACCGCATTGATGAGCGGTAAACAGAACGTTAGTATTTACCTTGCGTGGCCACGGACTTACGAGCTCTTTCCAGAACATGAAAGACTGCAAAGCCCTGTCGAGGTGGTCTGGCTGCTTCAGCACTCTCTGTGCCATGGTAATCAATGCGGGTTTGATCGTAAGCACATCCCTGCATGAGTCACTGGCTACCCTTTTATCCAAAAAGAGGGGGGAGAAACAGACTGCCCTGTGGCAGAGTGCTGCCTCCTTCATCATCATCATCATCATCATTGTCGTCACGGTTCCACACATGCCTTGTGACCCACAAGACCAACTCCCACATTGAAATGCAGGTTTGACAATGCAGACAGACCTGTGACAATGTCTGTTTAGTGAGGCAAGCTTCAGCCTTCACTAATCTCCCTTCAACGATCTGAAGATAAATTATTAATATCGGGACAGGATTTAGCGGCTTTCAGTTAATGCCCTCTAATGAAGTCAGCTGTCTGTGAGTCAATACGCGTACTCGCACCACTGAGAATAACAAATAAAGATCTCCTAATGGGGGGAGAACATCAGCCGGCTTTTACATTTGTTTGTGATTCGACGATCCGTGCCGTTTGGGGCATGCAAAGGGACTCACCTGTATTTCGATGTGGCGAGGGTTATCGATGAACTTCTCAATGAGAAGACGGTCGTCTCCGAAGCTGGAGGCCGCCTCCTGGGAGGAGAAGCGGAACCCTTCCCTGGAACAGATAATAAACGTAACAGCTGCTAATGAGCCCTGTTTCTGACACATCACATGATGTCTGCTGGGTTTGGTAACATTACAGAGTTTCTGTTAAAATTATTTTTAAAAATCCCACATTTCTATTCTAGAGCCTTTTAGATACAGCAATGATTGGCTAATGTTGATGACACATTGGGAAGAATTTCTGATTCCTGACTTAAGTTCTAGTTTAAGTGTTTAATGCGGTAATCGCATACGGTATACGGCTTTGATCTTGACATCTAAAATATTAATGGAAAACACATGAGATGGCAACGAGTATGATTGCCTGTAGGGGGTCTGCGCACTGCTTGTCTTAGTCCTTGAGCATTACACAAGAAACATATCAAAGACGTCACTTTATTTACTTCCTCAAGCAGTTAGAGAGCATGTTCAAAATCCTCACTTATCAGGGGAACGGAGGTGTAGCTCGACTAAGCTCGGTATACCTTGTACAGGAAAGCAGTGATGAGAGTAAATCTATAACGCAGGGAGAGGAGAAACGTCCTGAAAGATGCCGCACGGCTCGAGCATATTCTGTTCCACTTGGTTCCACACAGATTGGATTGGAGAATTTCAACACACTGACTGGGCTAATTAAAAATCCACACTCTGCATTCCTCGCACAAAGATCAATATGCTTCATTAATTAATCCATACATCACAACAGCAAACACAATCTATAACTAAAAGATCGTGTTCAACTAAAATCACACGTCAAAAAAAATATTCCAATATAAAGAGTAATACTAATACTAATCTTTATTTTCAAATTAACTCACTATGTCAACATTATGATAAAGTATAGTGTGGAAGGCAGCCTCCAACCATCCAAGTTATACTACACATAAATAAACCCTTTACCCAAGGTATTTTTTGCAGATCATTTATTTTGCGGAAAACATGGACATTAACGTTGTAAAGCCTCCCTTTCCTTTTAACACTGTACTGTACAAACCCTGAGGAGGACAAGTATATCTGACATGGAAAACCTTTAAAGGGCACAGAGGGCTGTTTTCTGAAATAGAAAATTTTACAGTCACCATTGCAAATGCACATCTAATAGCAGCTTGAACTGCATTTAAAGATCATTAAATATTTGAAAGGAAAGGGAAACTTTTCACCTGTATTAACCAAAGAACCACCAAGTCAATCGTCCTAAAGGTCCATCTGAAAATGCCCAGAAGGTTCCAATACCCTACATTCTAAGTGTTCTAAGTTCTATGTTCTCATATAACCACCTTTACTGTCTTTTTGAAAAAAGTAAAGATACCTAGTTTGGCAGTAGCACATGTTAATGCCCAATTGCCTAATTGAACAGACTTGAAAGGACCTAACATGGAAATATCATTAGCTCACTCATTTCTAACACTCTGCCCTCTGGAATACGTTCACACATCAGTCAGTAAGAATAAATAGAAATGCTAATGCAGATCCCAGCTCTCAGAGAAGTGCTAATTTGTAAACGTGTCTATATAGGAATTATTCATTTCCAAATCCCTGTTTGCCTGAAATATTACTCACGACAATACCAGAGCAAAATTTACCTATCAATTTCTATAGCTCCTGTGTGGAAACCTGAGTCTGAAATCTAAAATTACCTGAGAAAACTATTAAACTATTCACCCACTCCTGCGCATTACTGATGTGACAGTTTGCTATGAGGCTCAGCATTTGATTTTGTTACTGTATTTATAATAAGTGGGAGTTTAGCAACAAAATCATTGAGAACATTCCAGAATGAGCAACACTTTTCCTTCTAACAATACAAAATGCCAAATTCCAGCAGGGTTAATATTTGCAACACATTGTCCTCTATTCGGGTAAAACCAGTCAACAGGGTTCCTACACATTTTCCATTTCAAAATTCCATACTTTTCCAGACTCAAATTTCCAGACTTCTCTGTAGATTTTTCAGACCATATTTGACATCGGAGTACAAATAGGTAAATGTTTATTATGTAAATAAGTGGTTTTAAAATCCAACTGTTAACATGTATGTTACATTCTGACTACGGATGCTATTATGTTGCCAAATAATTGGATGACGTCCCACTGTCAAACATCTTCGCCCAAAGAGGAAGTAAACTAACCGGCGCTACGTATACTCGTATTATTTTCCCTTAACCTCTCCCTTATTGAATAATGCTTTTTAGTCTCTTTTATAAATAAGAACCGAAAATGAGTTGAAAAAAGTTAAATAATTTAATTTTCACTGCGTCTGGGCAGCCTTGTTTATTCACTGTGTCCATGGAAACAACAGTGAACGCAGCTGTATGGTTTCCTTACGCAGAAAAGACAGTCCATTTACTTTTCTGACAACTACATCACTGCATAACTCATAAATGTTCAGACAAGCTTATTGGTTATTTGTGATGCTATGTACTGTATTTATCCAATTCAAAGATATTGCCGCATCAAACTAATTTGGTCGCAGATGTCCAGATTTGGTACAGTTATAAGGCGCTTGGGGCAGAGCTGTTTTGCAGGCTGTGACATACAGGCGCAGAGGCAGCTCTGTGTAGGAGTGTGCATTCAGTCGCACGCCATAGTTCTTGCCTTGTTTTTGACGACCTCAAGCTTGCTGTGGCCCGCGCTCTCTCACACAGTGGTAAACATTTTGGCTGCGCTGGCTGCCTGCTCCAAAGGCCATGATAAACACTCTGCTTGTAGGATCAATTTATTTTTATATTTATTTTTTGAAATTCTGAATTTTATGTTTTAGAAAACAGAATAAGGGCAATAGTCTGGAGAGACAAATATTTTTCCATACTCTCTTTTCTTTTTTCCATACTTATCCAGACCTGGAAATTACTGAAATCAAATTCCATACTTCCATACTGCGTAGGAACCCTGAGTCAATGCAACAGCAATCAGACAAACCTGGCCCATCAAGCAGCAGTGGGAAAGTCTCTTGGTGCAGGGGCAGCATTGAAAATACCGCTGACTACAATGGAATCTCCTGTTAGAGGACTGGGCCTTCATTTGTATGTATCCCAGGATGGCCAAAGGTAGACCAGGCCACTGAAAAGGCAGCTTTCCAGCAGAGGGACCGAGACGGTGACGCAAGAAGCCAATGTCTCCAGGACAAGGGAGCCTTCAGCCGTGACTCTGTCTCCCCACTGCCCCCCACCACCACAACTACCACCACCGCCACCCCCAGACGCAGCTCCCCGTAATTAGCCGGTCCAGTCCCCTGTTTGTTTTGACACGGCAGAAAAGAGGGGAACTTGACCATGTCTGACCGCCGGGCTTTTTCAATGGACCGCTGCGCTAGAACAGATAAACTCCCTCCCTCTGCCGATTCTTCTCCCTGTTCTTTCTGACCCCTCCGTGTTTGGGAAGTTTCTTGTGAAAAATCCAATTAGGTTTATTTGAAACTGCCACAGTGTGAGGGCTCTATCCATTCAGACCAGAGATAACTAACCTAATTAAGACTAGCCTCCTCTCATAAGCCCTTTTGAATTTGCAAATTAAAAATGTAGCCCAAGATTAGATGGGATTGGATTAGATAGTGAAATGCAAATAAGGGAGTGCTTTATCTTCAAATGGCACTAAATCGTTTTCAGCTCCTTCCCCACCCAGCCTTCATATCGCACGCCTTGGAGACGCCTTAACGACAGCAAAGAGGAAAGGGGGGGGCGAGGCAAACAGGACCATTTGGGGGAAGCTGGCTCTGTGTTAACACTGGCAAACAGGACCATTTGGGGGAGCTGGCTCTGTGTTAACACTGGCAAACAGGAGCGAATGGCATTGCGGTGATTTTCACGGACATGTGAAACGATGTTGGCTGCTTGGTCTAACGGCACCTCCTCCAGCCAAGTAACAAGTAAACACAAACATCCGGGACCACCCCGCCTGCCTGAATCCACCTACCCCCCAGCCCTAAAAGACCCTTTGAAGACCTGTATCACATTAAAGCCTGCTCAGTCAGCAGTATTCTCTGCCAGGCCAGCCCGTCCCGGCAGAAGGGCCCGCTCAGAGCACCTGGGCCTGGTCAGGGAGGCGAGAGCAGTGCACAGAGGATTGGTGCGCACCAGACACGAATGGAGCTCCGCCCTCAAAAGACCAGTGACCTGCCTCTATGAGCCTGCCCTCACGAACACCCACTGCTCCCACTGATCAGCATGCAGTCAGGCCTCCATCAAGGTGTTAGACACCACGTTGCTCACTCATTGCTCATCATTTGTTCTTTCTAAGCACTGCGCTCATTCAATTGAACTCCGTCTTGGAGAGAAAGAGGGAAAAAAATCAGAACTGACTGATTTAAAGTAGCAAGTAATCCACCAGTTACGCAAGTGAGCTTCATTGAAAACAAAATGAGGGAAATTAAACACAACATGAGGAGATGCTATTTTTTTTTTTTAAGAGAGATGTTGAAATAACATGGGAACAATGTACTGCTTGTTTCCAGTCTTGCAGTGAAGGAGAAGAGGTAATGGACTGAATAAGGTCCTGGGTGCTACATTCAGGTTACGTTCTCGCTCTGTTTGTCTGGCGAGCCCGGGCGTCTTTTCCAGGGGGTGGAGATTTTCGGTCTGAACCTCACCTGGTTTCTTCATCATTCCAGGCGATCCTCATGCCTTTCCCCCCGCCCCCCGCCGAGGCCTTGATCATGACGGGGTAGCCTATCAGTGGGGAACAATTAGACGCAAGTTCAGACTTTGATCACTCGGTCATGTGAGCGTGACAGCTGACCATATGTCCAATATGATACGGGAGACAATAACCAAATCCTAAAAAAACATGCTTTCTCCACAAAAGGGAGGGAGAAAGAGAGAGAGACTGACAAGAGAGAAGGCAGGAGAAGGGCGACAGCAGCTTGTGCATTTTAATTGGAATGTATGAAATTTGCCATTGCTGCACAAACATATTTCAGCATTTAGGTGGCTGTGTCTGTTTCTGTTGGCTGGAATGCGTAACACCACAGAAGCCTGACTCATTAGGCCTCACCCTTGTCAATGCATTAGTTGTTCAGTTTTCTGAGCAACTCAGATCAGACAGTCATATGTAGGATGTTTGTTTCTAAAAGTCTAATAGTCAAAAATAGATGAGAACAAGTAACAGTTTTAGAAAAACAGAACAAAAACATCTTTTGAATCTGGAAGGGGGAAAGCCTATGATTCGAAACAGTGTGACTCATATGTGAGCTTTACCAAAAGAGAAAAATGAGCTGTTGCAACAAAAACAGATAAGGCACCCGCCTCTGTGATGTATGTAGACAGGCCCCTTCCGACAGGAAAAGCTGGAGTCAATTCTGTGAATTCAGTGGCAATTAAATTCCACAGAAAGATCAACCCCTTCAATTAGCTCCAAAACAATTGTATTCTCACCAGTTCCTATCCAATTCCAGTACTTACTAAACTTCTAGCTAAATTCCAATGAACACAAGCCATTTCTGAAACAGCTACAGTAAACCACAACTTCAAACTGTTTTTCATTTTGTATGTCTACAGCCAATTAACCAATTGTAGCATATTTTTCTTACTCGTTTTTAAAGTGTGTATTTGTGGTCACATTAGCTAACATTTGGCTTCAATGGCTCTGTTCTAGCCACTACATTTTAGCAGCAGCAGTAATATTCATTAACTTCGCAGACACCATCACACAAGACAACTCACATAACTTGCATCTTACATGTTCTCTAATTACATCAATTCAGCATACATGTAATATTTTAATCACGGGTACAACAAGAGTGTCCTGCTTAGTTCAACCTGTTGGTGACAAGCCCAGCAGTACTCTCTGACACATTTCATAATGTACACTTGTATCCAGCAACAGGGCCATCAAAAGTTTTCAAGCAACACTGTGCTAATTAGTAAGTACACAGTACGAGACACCTCGTGGAAGACAGTGAACCTGGTGATCCTTCACTATGTCAAATTTAGGCCCGTTCCAGTTCCAAAAGCAATTCCTCCGTCTCCACTCCACTGCATGGGTATCGGAACTGCCACATCATTCGGCCCCGCCCCTGCTCTTTGCCCCTATCATGTTGGGTGTTTACTGCGTCTGTGGAGCCCAAAAGCACAGAGACTTACCAATTTCCCCAGCAATCCTGACCGCTTCATCAGCATCCTGGAGCAGGAAACAAGAGGCAGCGTTAATCCCGGCAGCCCCTGTAAGCGCACTGTCCTGGGGGCAGCCGCATGGAGCTCTACTGTCTTCCTCCATCCATTTACTGCCACTTTTACAGCCCCCCTGACCCTTCTCATTTGGGGCAACGTCAAATTAATACCATCAGGGGCAGAGTCACTTCTGAGTCATTAGACTTTAACAACGGCCCTCAAAAGGGAGGCAAAGAGCTGAATGAGGAGACGGGCAATAAGATTTGGACCGATCAGCAACAAAATGTTTTAGTTGTTGCGTGAGACTGAAATGGCAGCTTTGTTTGATGAGGAGGTGTATTTACGGTATGGCAGACGCTAGTATCGCCTCTCTTTGGCTCACAGAAGAGGCAGCCACTAGTCCCTGTGAAAGATTTCCTCGAACAGTTGCCAAAAGCTGTCAGCAGGGGGAGCACCTCCACTATCGTTCTCACCGCTATCTCTTTCCTTTATACACAGTTGATGGGGGTGGGGGGGATTGGACAAGTCATCATTTTATTTCAGTGGGTACTATGGAAATTTCTGTATGTATAACTAGACTTTTTCAGTTGTGTATTCTAGTGAGGCAATTAAAGTTTCTTTTCAGATCTGGAAAACTCACTAGTTTATAATAAAAAATACCTTATAATACAAACCTTGCACCTTTAAACTAAATAACTGTATTTCATGAACAACACATGAACTTTATCAAGACCTGAATACAGTATGCAAATGTATTTCACAAAGTACATTAATGATTCACTGTGTATGAATGTTAATAATGCCCGAGTGCAAATACCAGGATGTAAAAGCTTTTTACAATAAAGATGGAATTATTCTGCCTATTTTGGATGACAAACCATTCAAAATCCATTACCAGCGTACAAGGTATTCTTTAATCAGTTTAAGGGATATAGCTATGCAAGTTTAAAACAAAAGAAAACTAAATGAAGGTCTACAGGCACATGGACAAGGGAATGACTCCAACCTGCCACCTGGAAACTATGTTCCAAAGCTACAGGGGCTTGACTTCCAAACATTAAAATGAAATGTGATAGGCTTTAAAGCAGTCAGAACAAGTCCCCATGAGGGTCTCCCCAGCTCAGGGGATTCCTTTTCTTTTTCACAGTCTTTTTACTACCTGACTCTTACACCCTATTCAGGAATCACGCACCAAGCAGGAAGTGGAAAACCTTTTTCTCTTTTCGAGATGAAAAAAACTGAAATCATAAAAAGGCGAAAGGGACAAAATGACAAACTAGAAAGACGAACTGGCCAAGAAACAGAAATGTCATTTGCTTTCATTCACTCGCCTCTTGCACATACCGGTATGTGTTAAGCTCAAAGTACTTCAGAATGCGTCACCAGTGCTGTGCGTGTGCATTTCGGATTGAGACAGCCACATCTGCTAATGAGATTTTTCCCGTGAAAATCTAGAAAGTGCATGGGACTGGGTACTGCCGAAGTTTACCAGTTCACCTTTTCTGCGCCTGAGAGAGATCATATCTCTACTCCAATCAGCCCTTTCAGGTCCTCTGTCTTCTGCTTGCTCTCACAGATGTAAATTTGTGGCAGGCGTAATTCAGGAATGCCTGTGTTTCCACACTTTGGGCCATCCATGCCATGCTTTTGTTCCTGTCTGTGACAGTTATGCGAGAGCACTTGTCTTTAATAGCCACTCGGTCAGGAAGTGTTAAACCTGCCAAATGCTGACAATTAGAGTCTCTGAAACAAAATGCAAGAGGAGTGATGGCTGATAAAGACCTGCTATTGAAGACAAGAAGGAAACTCTTTTTTTTCCCCTCCTTTGCAAATCATACAGCATTTTAAAGGAAAGCCGGGAGGACAAGCTGAATGGGCCACTTCACTTCTCGATTGCTCACCTATTTGTCCCTGAACCAGCCCCCTACTCCACAGATTTCTCTAATAGGGATAAAGGACGTAAAAACCCTGCTGCCTTTTTGCACAGCCTCTGGTCATCTTAGCAAATGAAAGGCATGTGTTTCCTAAGGTAAACATGTTTACACCTACATATTACAATACTTATTATAGTACTTTACAGCAAAGCAGTCATTTCCATTTTCGGCAATCACTTAAATTAAACCAGTTTCATATACAGTGTTAAAAGAAAATAAACAAATACTCTCAGACCATTTCATGTAAAGCACAGCAGATTTACATAGAGTTTTTAATTTTTTCAGTGAATTACATAATGTCAGGACAGATGCTATTTCACACACACACACACACACACACACACACACACACACACACACACACACACACACACACACACACACACACTCTTCATCTTCTCACTACTGTGTGACTGACGTGAGTCATTTACAATGGGTAATGCAGTATGAGTGCTCCATGGCGGTCGAGAGGATGGCCTCACCTTGACCACCCCATCAAAGCCAGGGATGGTGTTGACCTTGGCTTGCTTGGCGATTAATTTGCTCTCAATCTTGTCTCCCATGGCTTGGATGGCGTGCGTGTCGGGTCCGATGAAGGTGACACCCTCTGCGGCCTGCGGAGATAACAAAGGCTTTAACTTTACAACTCAAGCATATTACATGACATTCAAGCACATACAGAAAAACTGCAGTAATTCAAAGGGTTCACTTTGACGTAAGCTTATTCAATAGCCACTGAGCACTGACATTTGTGAGAGGGGAAAAAAAAAGTCATTTTAGAAGGATCCACTTCCCCTTATAACACTTGACTTCTTATTTAAAACCAATGGGTGTACCCACCCCCCAACACCACCAATAAATTTGTTGCATGGCTGCCTCGGTCAGGAAGTCAAATGAGCAGATTATTTGAACTTGGTCAAAGGGTTAAATGAGCAGATTACTGACCAGTAATCTTTCCTAATAAGACCCTCTGACTGAGTTCAAGATGCTGTACAATGTGTATTCACTGAGACTACTGTCTCTCATATGCAGAACATGAATTGCCTATGGGCAATCAACACAGACATACAGTGAAAGTGTTTGGCTAGAAAGATGGGCCACTTTTGCTCTCTACTGTTGCATTACAGGAGCAGAAGGAATATTACTTGCTGTTTGCTGAAGTTTGGCCTATGGCCTGCATTAAGGGGCTGAACTATTTCTTTCAGCTTGGCGATTCTCCCACTGACATTTACTTTGACATTATTAAAGAGAATGAGCTAAACTTCCATTGATGGACAACAGTTGTCCCAGCAATTTTGCAGGAAGTCTCAAATAACGTGACCTATAAGTAAATATTTCAAGTGAACTGTCAATTTGCTGATTTTGACCAAAGAAAGCAAGCATACCACTTTTGGAATATTCCTAAATTAGACTCTGATATTAAATATGACATCATTTACATGAAGGGAAATGAAGGATTATTTAAGCCTTACAGGGATATTTCATAAACTGAAACTGAGAACACGTAGTTGTTGAAAATTGTAAATTTGTACACCTGTTACATAGCACAAGTTGATCACTGCCACTGAGGCTTACTACACTGAGAAAGATGAGACAAATGTGTGTATCACAACCTCAAGATATGAGTGTAAATTATTACAAACATCACCATGTTTGCCCCATCCCTGTTAGCCACCTCAGAGGTTTTAATATATAGAACATAGCTGCACGGCTCTTACAGCTTTTTAACTGAACATTAGGTTGCCGAGTGATTATTCCACATTAGGCATTTGCAGTCCTCATTGTAAGCTTGGCTTTGTGAAACCAGACACTCAAGGCTATTAAAGTGAATATTTTTAACTTGCTAGAAACTGAGCCACTGCTCGTGGGCACTCCCAAGATAAATTTTAATCACTCATAAGTACCGTAAATACTACAACTACTACATGCTTACAACCAGTTAAGATTTCAGAGTGCACATGATGAATTTCTACAAGGATCACAGTAAACATTTAATGGCTGTTACCAGGAATAAACTAGGACTAAATCTGTACCGTATGTTCAAGGGTTGACTTATCCCTTCTCAGCTCCCTGTTTACAGCAAACAAGAAGGTGGTCTGGGGTCTTGCTAGGTACTTTCCTGTTGTAAGCCACCTAAACAACGGACCTGTGTCTGCATGAATGCGAGCACGCGTGTGGAACACCCATCTGTACACCCATCTGCATGCAAAACGAAGTATCTTGTACCCCCACCCCAGTGAATGCATGCATGCACTCATATGCATGCATACACAGACGCACACACATATGCACGCACATGCACTACCACCCACTTCACCTATTCCTCCTACAGCATTCATGGCTGAGTCCTTAACATAATAAAAGAGACCTGTGAAAGAGGGAACTAATCCAGGCAGATCTTTTCTGCTTTCTTGCACATTCCTCCAGGCAAGAGAGCACACACAACAATTCATTTGCATCCCTAAACTGTACAAACTGTGAATAAGCCTTTTTAACTGCAAATGTAATTACATCCCCATTTCCAGAGGAGAACACAAGGTTAAACGGCCCACTTGGATTCAAGGTAAGTCATCTCACTTTATCCTACCATTCGGATTACAAAAGGACCCAGAGATGCAGATAAGGCCTCCACGGCATTGCCTTGGATAGGCAGGGGAAACGGAAGTGGTCTGTGACTACTGATTAAGCACAGATAAGGGGGCAGCAAAGGAGTGCCCTCAGCAAAAACTACCTCCAAAACGAACCAAAGGCACTATAGTGACCTGGGAGGCGTCTGGGGTTTTGTATTCCAAGCAGCAGTTACATAGTGCAGTAAGGAGAAGCGCGGGAATCATCAGAAAACTTGGCCTCCTGAGCAATGGATCACAACATGGCTCTGGCCACCTATCAATCCTGCAGTGCACCTCTCAGAGGCCCTTCACTTATGCCATTCGAATTGTAGCCCATGGCCTAACATGCCACTTAGGTGTGACAGAGGCATGAGAAACACGTTTGTGTAGACATTGCATAAATGCTATTCAAGTACTGTCCTTGAGATAAGTGACATGGCTCCCATATTGAACTGCAATCCCCTATATGCCAGCCGGCTTTTTGCTGAAAAATTGGGCTACCCAAATTCCAGAACAGAACAACTGCAACCAGATTATATTTTTGTGCACTCTTTTTTGAGTGTGGGCCAGCTCGATGCTGCTACGTTCTGTCACAAATGAAAATACAAAGGTAGCATATTTGCTGATTGGATCGGACTAATGTTCTCCATGAAGATCTGAACACATTCTTGAAAAAGGATTGGGCGACATTCAGCAATACCCTGATGTCAATGATCACCAGGATGGAATCTGAAATCACATGACGCTGATAACAGCTTTTGGAAAAGGACCACGTGTGAGTGACTTACCTCCACGTTATACGTGTAATGAGACCTAACAAACTGTCATTAAAAAAGAAAAGGGGGAAAAAAGGTAGCTTTATTAAATTCCCCTACCGCAAAAACACAAGCACAGCTTGTTTATAACCAGCTTGTGCAGGCCAAGCATATGGCCGCAATTAAAATGAGCCTTTATAAGAGCGAGTTTAAGCCATTAAACCACACACACCATTTCCGCTTAATCATGTCACTTCAGGAGTTATAATTGGCTTCTTCCCCACCACGTTCTGCAGCACCAGTACCCCACACTACGCGCCGGGTTCCTTTCATCTCCACAGAATTACATCAGCACGGATGTGTAGTACAGAGGCCGCAACAGTAGTTGGGTTAACAACGCTCCCAATAATTAGCGCGCAATAACCACTCGCAAACCGGCATCCAGCTACATCCCCACTTAATCCTACAGCTTCATTTTAACTCCGCTGGTGAAGGTTTGCGGGCCAAAGTTTATTGAAAGATTACAATGTGTGCAGTGGTTATGCAGATGAGAATTAGGTAATCCTCACGAGCAGCACAGATGATTACTCCTCCATTTTTCATGCGAGCGCGGGCGTTCAGCGCTTCACAGCGCTCGCAAGAATACATTTAAGATCAAAGGCCTGTTCCTCGAAACCATCTGATCAGACAACATCATCTTCTGCTCAGCCGCATTTGTATTCTCGCGGCATGCCTGAAAGAGCGGCTCTGTTCGAGGAACAATTTCCAGCGCTGCACAGACATCAGCGCAAACGCCAGTGCAGAAACAGAGGGGAAAGGCACTGCTTTGCGCTTAGACGTTGGCCATGAATTGATTTCTGCTTTGCTGCTACGTGTCTTGTTGGACAGATCTCATTTGTATATTTGATAGCTACATATTCCTTTGTGTCTCATTTATGTAGGGCCTGAATATCATTTCAGCCAGTCACTCAGCGTTTCGGGTCCTAATCCACTTCTAATTGGAGTTTCTCAGTGACTGCTCTCCAGTGACCTATGAGAGCTGAGAGATCACGCTGATTTTGGGGAGGGGGGGTGGAATCATGTGACCCATTTCACTACCACCACTGAGCCTGAAAAAAACACACAAAGGTAAACTTATCGAGGGTTCCATTTCCATGGCAACACAGAACAGTTTTGATGATGATCCCTCCGCTGTTGACGAGGTTCACGTATCAAGGCACACGCTGCCATTCCGTGCCTTGTTACTATGGGGTGTGTACTACTGGCATCGCCTTCAGATGAAGCACAGATGGCTATCAGCTGTGGATATGGCCATTTTTTTTCTAAACGAGAGCTGAATTCTATATTTTTGGAACTCTTGCAAACAGAAAAAAATAAGTAGAAGATTTGGAGAAATGATCATTCATGTATTATGAATTTAAAATAATACAATCCATGAGGTAAAATCTAACATGTACCAAGTGAACAGTGGATCATGCAGATGACCTCCTGTGCTGTTGCCCCAATGAAAGAAACAGACACCCCAGTTGCAGTGGCATGACGTTTAAATGCAGGGGGGAAAGGCGGGGAAAAAACAGTACTATTATCAGTTCCTCGCAACTGACTTAATCCAATCACAGTTGGATATTTGTTTTCTTATTTAAAATTTAATTACTTCTGAATTACTAAATTACTAAAATTACTCATGACTTCTGAATATTGCATGACTGAATAAAAAAAGGGTCTTCTCATTTTGGGGAAAACAACATGCTCATTAAGTTGCTAATTTTCCCAGCAGGAATATGAAATCTTGTGCAAAATATACCCCATTTACCCAAAGTTTCTTAAAATAAATTCTATTTGAATTGTGTCCCAGAATGCACGGCACTTCACAGTAGCGACTGTTTGAAAGTCCGCCCCCTCCCAGCACGTGCCCCAAATTGCTGGTGAGTCCGCGTCCAGGCGATGGGAGGGCCCCGTCTCGGGCAGGACACGCCGCTGTAAGACACGCGCCTGCAGACACCGTTGACCCCCGCGCCACTGTCACCCCACCTAGCGCCGCCCTCCCCAAATCCCCCCCGGCACTGAAGGACAATGCAGACAGGTGACCATAAACAATTAATCAACGCCGTGACACCTCTCCATCTGCCTGGGTCTGGCACAGGGAGGGGAGCTGTCAGTCAGGCGGGCCCGGCCGGCCCTCCGCCCCCCACACAGGGAAACTCTACCTCTCAGGCCCAGAAACACACTGACAATTACAAGCAGATGTGGGCGTCTTATGAGTTTTTGCTGTTGAAGCTGACATCTTATTTACGTCTGTATGCACAAACGCCATAGCTAGTTTTTTTTTTTTTTTTTTTATATAGTTCAAAGCTGTCGCTCTAAGTGACAATCATTCTGACTGTATATGCCACATATCCTGGGAGACACACTATGGGGCACGTAGTGGCGATTTATTGAGAAATGAAATGCATAAAAGATTTTTGGTGTGTGAGCACAATGTTACACATTCAACAGTTTTCAAGGTGCCAGCAAACCTACTAACCAATGGAGGACCAGCAGCTGAGACATTACAACATCTTCGATCTAGCACAAGGGAACCACAGAGGTGCTATGTTGATTTAAGACAGCGGTACGACGTACAGACTTTCATGTTGAAATCCCCATGTTAAGGGAATTTACTGGCCTTAAATCAGTACAAGGATGCTAAATCTCTTTGTGGCTATTCCCCTCCCAATCCGTCTGACATGAACAGTCACAGGGGCCCAAATGGGAGAAATCAGACTGAGTGCAGCAATCCAATCTATGGTTTTTGTGACATATATTCCACATCAGTGATCCTTTCAATCTCTTTTGTTGCGTGAGACAGAAGGGAAATAGTTTTCCATTACAAATGTCACACACTGATAATTGCCGTTGGCTGAATAAACATCTGTCCCCAAAGCCAACGCACTCTAAGAGCTAGGAACATAAACGCGTGACATTTTAATAAGAATAACCCTGACTAACGTGTGTGATGAGGTGATGAGGGGAAGAGGGGACGAGTGTCATGCCCACTGGTGGCCTTTTGTCACAGAGGACAGGGATGATATGAATCTGAGATGCTGAGGGTGGTGGTCTGGCCCCTCCAGGAGGGACTGAGATCATCTGCGACTCCAGCCATCCATTCATCCATCACTGAAGATTGACAAGGGTCCCTGCTCTACAGAGCTGTAGGCATACACACAGAGACGCGCTTGCACACAAATACACACAAACACCCCCACAAGCATGCACAGAAACATACTTACACATGCTCACGTCGCTCTCTCTCACACACACACTATATATATACACACACACACACACACACACGACACACAGCTGTCTCGCTTGAAAGCAATCACACATCACATCACTCACATTGTTCACATCACTCCTGTACACACGCATGCAAACACACTCAAACACACACATGCGCCCACATACGCACAAGCGCGCACGCACACACACACACACACACACAAACCCGCACGCCACTGCTACAGAAAGCACACGGTGTTCCTGCACACGGCCCCTGGTGAAAGCCTTAAAAATAAAGCTGGAAGGAGCCGGTGGGAGTCAGGCGAGCGGGGGGACAAGGAAAGATCCCGGGAGCAAATATTCACAGGGATCCTAATAACAATAATCAGATCCCCAGGTGCCACAAAGCCCATCACTGCCTTTGTTTCTCCAGGACTCATTGCATGATAATCAGAGCCAGGCTGGCGGTGGGGAGGGGAGGGGAGGGGAGAGGAGAGGAGGGGGTGCAAAGGAACCTGGGAGAGACCACATTGTTCCTCTCTCCTTGTACCCAGCGCTCTCTGGTTTTCACTGCAACAGGAAGCATGGGCCGGCCCGAAAAGAATCTGGGCAGGACAGGATTTTTAAACCAAAAATTGCGACCAAAAAAATACAAACAACAACAACAAAAAAAAAAACCACTGTTGAATGAAGTAGCTCACCTGTTGTAGAGACAGGAGCAAAGAGGGAGGGGGGCCCTTTTGTTTGAATTAACCTGACATTTTCATACACGTTAAAGGCAATAATTACGGAAACAGCTGGAAACACTGAGAACAGCATGCAAAGCTAAAAGCACGGTTGCTTTTTGATTTCTATTTGTTCTGTGGAGAAAAATGGCCACCAATTCAACGGAACTGAAATTTACCACTGTAGAGGGGACAGGTTGCCTTTTCAGGTTTTCCCCCTTTTTGTGTTTATTTCACACATACAAATTGAACTAAAAACAGATCATAACACACGTTAATGTTGTGACATGAACGAAAACACATGAATAAAAACAAAAGTAGGTGAGAATTGTGTAGAGTCTGATAAATAACCCAGAGATGAGGGAAAAAAACTCCCAAATGAAAAAAATGCTTTTAAAACAAATGTTACCTTGCCCATAAAATTTTCACCAGATATATATGGCTGAAGACACTATGCTTAACATCAGACATTGTGCAACACTGGAAGTATACAGATGATCTCCCTAATCGCTCCCTACAGCAACCAGGATTCACTCACGTAAAGGCTGGTACACACACTATAATTTTAGCCCTTATTTAGCTTTTTAAATTTCCCTTTCGGGGCTCCTATGTGGCTCAGCGGTTAGGATGTTTGTCTTGAACAAAAGTTGAGCGCTACAGCCCAGGTGTGACACCAGCCATGTCACCAGCTGACAGGACCACAGCAGCAGAAGAATTGGCTTCAGAGACAGAGGTGGGTTTGTCAGCAGAGATTTCCTTGCCTTGCTGCTCTCAGGCACCCCGCGGTTCGTCAGGTTACTAGGATGACGTCAGCAAAGCTGCAACCATCCTCCAGTCAGTGCTTACTTTGCAGTAACGTGTGAGCTGGCTTGCAGTGTGAAGAACAGACTCTGCAGGCATGCGGATGTGTCAGAGGATTGCATTTGTTATCCCCAGTGCTCCTGCACAAGTGCTTGAAGTGTCGCGGTGAGATGAGTCTGACATGTGATTGGTGATTGCAATTCGGGATGAAAAAGGGGAAATGTGCATCACGAAAAAGTTAAAAAAAAAAAAAATCCCTTTCCAGTTGGCCATGACAGTTTGAAAAAAATAACGTGGGTGCATGCTGATGTCATACCTCTGTTTACACACAGGACCTGATATGCCCCACAGCCTTAAGATCCCATTAAAGCTTGTCCCCTGGATTTCAGGGGCAATGACAAACTACACACAGCCAAATGGAAAATAACTTTTAAATAATATCACAATGTACAAAACTATGGAATAAGCAAGGCAAAATACAATAGAAGTCATTGGCTTGACTACTTGTACTGTGGAAAAAAATGCTTGGATTGACAAGAAGGAAGAGTTGGTGGGGCAACAGAAGGATTCAAAATAATGCAACAGAACTGGTATTCAAAATAACGCAACAGAAGTTCATGAAGTCATGAAGCTTCATGAAGGCAACTGCTTGGCAGAAGACTGAAGAGCTGACTGAAGAACACCGGACTCAATGGTAATTGCTTGTATTTATCTGCTATGTAAAAATGAAAGAAAACAACCATGACATCCTTTGTAAAAAGAAACTTGAGGGGATCCCCAATAGCTCAGGAGTTAAGACACTCACATTGAGTGCAAACTAAGCACTACGGCCCCGATTCAGCCATGTCATCAGTCAATGATACTGGGAGCCCAAACTACGAACTTGCTTCCTTCTGGGGATAGGGTCAATATATCGGCAGGGGTTGCTCATCTGTCCTCTCTCAGGCACGCTGCAATTTATCAGGCACCTGCAAACTGCTCGGTGACATCATCAGAGTCGTGCCTATCTTCCAATGAGAGTCCATACACTGTAGTGCCTTGTGTGACTTGTATTGCGAAAAACTCCTGTTGGTTATGTGTGATTGCATTTGTTTTGCTTCAGTGCACATTTAGATGAGAGTACAACTGTATACAATTGCCAATTACAAAAAAAGGTTGCATAAAGGGAATAAAGTGTGAAAGAGAAACCAAAAACTTTAATGTTAATTTTGAACTTCTCACTAATCAAGACTCAAGCAAAGACTCACTGGGAGGGCCCATTGGGAATATGCCAGTAGATGTACAACATGTTTCTTCCAGTTGACAATGTCAAAGCAATATCAGAGGTGGTCATACTCCTGACGACTGTCAAAGAGCCAGTCATTCATTGCACTGCCATACAGTCTGGATGCTGGACAAGACTGCAGACTATTTCAGTGTGTGGCCCTCCACAAAACCATACAAAACCATGCACTGCTCCCAGATCTGTTTGCTTGAAAGGACAGCCAGGGTGGTTCTGTGAGAAAATAGAGCCCAGAGGAAGTGTTTGACTGCAAGTGCCAAATTTGTATTAAACCAGCCTTGTAAAGGCTGACTGCTTGGAATGTGCTGGTGTCTAATTCCTGGTCATTTCCACCATCAAGTACCTGGCATTTTCCAGATGATGTAAAATTTCAAGCTCCAGTTAGTAAGCTGTTAAATTATTATTATACAGTAAATAAATCCATCTGTACAGAAAACAGCTCTGGGTGTCCTTTTGTATCCCGTTACATCATACTGCTTCACACAGAAATACAACAATGTATACACACAACATATTTGATCACACTACACTAACATCTCTGGTAAATCCTGCCAAAGTCTGGCACTCACCAAGCATTTGAGAAAGTACTTTTCTCCTTTATTAACTAATAATTCTTTAAGCCAATGACCCAGTGATTTTCCACTTGTGAATATTTTCCACAGCATTAACCGTTTGAGAAATCCGCTTTTAAAAAAGCAAAACTAAGCCAGCCATTCTCATAATATTTGGAGGACTACTAATCTCAGAACTTCAGGAGGATAAAGTGCAGAAAACAAAACATTACTAGGCCATGCCACTGCTGGAGCAAATGACTTAACAAAGTGCCAATGTTCTGAACTTTTGTCTGCTACAGTATGTGACAGTATTACCGGCCATAGAGCTGTGAGGACCTTGCAAATGGGTTTTGAGGAACTAACTGCATTTGCTTCCTGACTACCAGTAAGCACTGGTTTTAGATTGAAATAAAGTTTGCATCACACTCACTTAATTGCCTTATTCAAAAGTAGGAAACGCTTCAATCCTGGCTAGACTTACAGTGGCAATTTAGACAGGTGTGGATCCTAATCAAGCTGGTGTCTGGGTCATGGGTCTAGAATTAAAACAATTAAACCCCCTAACTGGTCCTTCCCAGGGCCAGCTCTCGGGCTGATCAGTAAATGTTCACACCTGGAGTTTAACCTACTTTTCCCTTTCCGTGCCGAGGAGCTGGAATCCACTAAATTACCCCACAAGTAGAAGCGTCCCACTGCCCGCTTTAATCCACTGGTATGGAGGCTCATTATTTTAACTAGCACCTCAACTCTGCCACTGCGACTAGCAGGTGAGAGAGATCCTTAGCAGCCAAATAAATCACGGGTGGCATGGAGGAGGAAAAAACGCTGTAATTAAAATGCCAGCACGGATAAATAATCCATAAATCTCATCTCACTCTACATGCTCTTTAAAATGCAAACAGAGACGGTGTTCCTTATGTGTTGGAGGACCTGCTTTTGCCTTTATGGTACTGAAAGAGCATAGTGAGGGAATAGTTCATACAAATGAACTTCAGACAAATCCTCAAAGCATTATTTTTGCAAACATGTAGGGGGAGTGTAACATTTAGGTAGAATTCTGTAAAAGTCCATTTTTTTCCCTAAACAACATTCATATTCCAGTTTAAAAAGGGAATTCAAGTAAAACACCAAACACTCAAAACTCATTTGTGCTAGCATCTGTTGTTTGGAAGTATGAAAACATTAGAAGAAAAATGAAAAGAATTTATTCTTTTTCAAGCATGCCTCCTCCCCCTTGCTTTCTTTTAAATGATTGAATCACTTGCCAGATCACATTTTCTGTTTTGCTTTTTGATGGTGTATTGCTTCCTATTTATTGCATCTTTTACTGGAATGAAACATCAGTCTGTAAATACTATGCTAAACTCAAAGTGGATTTGTACAGGAACTGAACACAGACCTCAGTGTCAAACCACTAGCAAGGTGTTGCTGTAAACATCTTGATCGGCGCACGTGATAGGCAGAGCGGTCTGGAACCTGTCAGCGGAGGTCGAGCCCGACCCAGCGGTTCCTCACTCCTTCCCCTCGCATCAAGCCCGCGCAACATGAAACGGGACTGCAGGCCATCAGGGACAGAGCGCTCTGTGATCTTCAGGATGAAGCTATGGGACGCGATAACTAGACATACTCAATGTCAAATCCTGGAGCTTTCGTCTGTTCCTAATGCATTTAATTTGCTTAATGACACAGCACACGGCGCAGAACAAGGCAGAGGGCGACGCCACGTTCAAGACACAAGATCTTACTTTTGAGAAATGAGCTGTAATGCACGGTGCCCACCGCTCCATTCATCTAGCCCAGGCAAGCCACAGGAGTGTTGTTTCCACACTACTCGGAGTTGAATTGGAAGACCTTTGTCAGTATGTTTGTCCCGCTAACATGAGGTGCGAAAGCTACTTCCCCTACTACAGGGTACACTGAGGAAGGTGCTTGCACTCCACTGACTTTGGACAGGAGAGAGGACTGTATTTCAAAGTGTTGTTTTGGTTAAAGTTCCGGCAGGCACACACTGTTTGTGTTGACATGTATAACAGTCCTGATCCCCTGCCAGTCCTGTGCTGCTGACCACTTTCCGTTTCCAATTTGAAATATTTGCAGAGCTAATTGTGTTTCCTTCTCGTCAGATGACCCTTTCGGTGTTTTTTTTTTTTCCCTTGATGTGTGCAAATGAAGTTTTCACCCCGGCGATCACACCTTTAATTAAATTAAAACAAGGGTGTTAAAGCCGTTGATTGTCAAAACGGAGGGAAAGGGGGGTGCATACTGTGATGAATATCAATGTGTGATGAGTGAGTGGGCTGCCCCCAGCTGTCAGACAAACGAATGTGAATTTTCAGCCCCCTCCCCAACTTCCCTCCATTTATCTCTGATGATATTTTATTATCTTTTCCCTGGGTGATGCAAAAAGATAAGTGATCCACAAAAAACAGTCTCACATTCATCTTTACTCCTTGAAGTTTTTTTTTTTTTTTTTTTGGTGCCCTGCCATCCTCCCCAACACGCACGCACGCACGCACGCACGCACATATATGCCTGCCTCTTTTTTTCTCTGCTGGGGAATCAGGGAATCCAAGTGCATATTGTTTATATGTTCAAGTTTTAAGTGATATAGCAATGATGATTAGGCTGACATAGTGCTGAGATACATTTACCATTTAACTTTAAACACTTCCATATCACACTAAAACCTCTGTTCAAGCTAACCACAATGAGATTTGTTCTTAAACACACACATAAACACATTTTAGCAGGTGTCGCATTCTTAATTTCTTATACATCATTCTTCACATTTCACCAATGAAATAATTTAATCTATTTCACCACCTCATAATACAATGCAATGTCAGAAAACAAAATTTCAATATAATATATTGTATAAATATATTAAATTTATACATAATTTTTAAATCGCTTTCATTGCTCCTGAAATTTACAGTGTATTGCATTTAGGCTGAACAGAGGTTCAAATACATGTTTTGATATTTCATGATCTATAATCTGATTCCCTATATAATGTTGGTCTTTTTCCTGTTACAATATAGAATAAGTTAATGAGTTATTTAATTCATTTAATTCATCCAGGAATCAACAAATAAACAACTAAATGAACACATTGATAGATAAATGCCGAAACGAGTCTGCAAAATCTGAAAAATCAACTATTTTACAATTGTATTTCTTCATTCTATTTATTCATTCTTCCAATGGCACAATTTTCTATTTCTGTGTGTTTCATTTCTTTCTAAAAAAAAAAAAAAAAAAAATACAAATGAGCAGTGCCAGGTGGGAGGTCACAGTTGATATCTTCTCAGGAGAAAAATGCTCAATTCAGCTGCCTAGACTGGTAAAACTAAAAAAAGGTAGCAGAATTGTTTTCTGTTCATAGGATGTCCACAGCAGGTTCATGACTTACTCATCGATTATTCTTCATGAACATTCTCTGACACCACTGAGTGGGCCAGCAATTAGGTGAGTATTAATGGAAGGCAAGATATTTAAAATGTTCCCTTTGGCCACTCAGCCAAAGAGTCATTTAGTTGTCTGTCCCTGATAGCATTTTTAGAGATTAAAGTTCTTAGTTAAGCCAGAAATAACAATATACATTATCCAAAGGTGAATGAGCTGGCTAATTAGTTATATAGTTATCATTGCTTCTTACAACCAGTTAGCTAAATATTACATTTCAAGACAGCTAAATAGCCAGCAAGTAAATTACTTTATTCAGTTAGCTAATACATGGCTATGCAGCTAGATAAAATTGGCAGCTATGGAGTTGTGTGTTATGGCTTATGGAAATAAAGTAGCTAATTTTATTGGATTGGACTAGCTTGCTAGCTACAGAAGCACATAAGATCCAGCTTTTCTAGCTAGCTACTTAGATTTACCTTTTAGCTAGTAAGTAGCCAATTTGTTTCATCTGTCAGTCAATTTATGCCCTAGCAACCTTTTCTTCTGCCTGGTAAGACATCAGCCAATCAACTCCGTGTGTGTGACTGGCCTAATAGACTAATCGTGAGCTCAGTGGAGCCTTAATTGACACCTATTAATTTGTATGTCATCAAAGGAAAACACATGTATCTAAAAAACAGGGTCTTAAATACCCAGCCTTGTGCTGATGGTTGTAATAAATAAATGAACAGAAAACTACAAAGATGAAAGAATAATGGAAATACAGAAATAAAAGCACAACAATCTGCATTCATTATGTTTTCATTCTTCTTTGATTTGCATTTTAGATGTATTTATCAATGTATTTATTTGTACTTTTAATTATTGGTGGCACATTAATTTATTTAATCATTCTTTTATTTATTTATTTAAAGAAAGCTCTTAAAATCGTAAAAAAGCCATTTTAAACCAACAGCTGCACACTTATTACACAGTACCAATGAGAATGAATGAATGAAGAATGAATGTATTATGTAGCATATGTGAAACTTGTGTATGTTCACCTCACAGTGTCCTGATGTATTTAAGTAAAGCTCCTCTGCCCGCACCCCACTTTCTCCTCCTTTCCACCTCCCCACTGTCAACACATCTTCCTCATGTCAAGAGAGATTGAGAGCACTGCCCTGATGTTAGACTGTTGTTTCAATCATTACTCTCCTTTTCCTGCACTATATATTGATTTTAATGAGGACAACTTGCTAATCCAAATAAACACCATGTCAGCAACCCACTCGAGCTAACCAAAATATTAGCACAGCATGATACGTTGAGTGAGCCACAGGGCTACTAGGCGACCGATGGGTTTGACCTCTGAGGGAGAAGCGGTAAGGGGGGGGGGGTGTCTCGGAGGCATCACCTCCAGACAGCGCTCGCTCCATCACAGCGATCAAGGGGACGGCAAGCAGCAAAGAGACACGAGCGATGGGACATGCCTTTTTGGACTACGACATTACTCAGCCACAACTGACCACCTTAGCCTAAGAGCCGGCAAAAAGCCAAACACAAGGGCTCACACACCAGCGCAGCCAGAGGTTTATTGACATGGGCGCTCAAGTAGTATGAAATTCGGGTTTGGATACAGAGACCTCGGCCCTCTGGACGGTTTCAGTGGGGGCAGGGGGTGGTGGTGGGGGCCGCCTCGATTCCCCCAGCACACCGCACAGGAGGAGAGGAGGAGGAGCTCAGCACAGCATGGGCAAGGGAGCGACAGCACAGGTTTTAAGGTCATGCTAATTGCCGTGCTCCACCACCATGTCGTCACTAGCTCTGACTGCATTCAAAGCATGGTGCAGGTGTTCTGTGGCCTTTAAACCTTTAATTAAATATCACTGCAAAGGTTAATGCAGGGAGTCAGGTACTACATCCACTATTCAGCTTGGACCCAACCGAAACAGCTTGAAAACAGTGGAGTTCCGTATCTTTAGAAGATACAGAAGCCTCATTCAATTATTTTAAATAATTATGTATTTTTTATAATTAGGTAAAAGCACTATGCCTTTACACAGCCTTGAGCTTGCATTGATAGGTTACAGCTGATATTTAATAAAAGAAAGCTGAAGTCTGAAAAACAGTAAAAAGGAAAACGTTTAATTCAGTCACACAGTCTGAGTGGAATACAATGTGAGGACTGAGGCATCTGTATGATTTAAACCTATTCCGTTAAAAGCTACATATAAAGTCAATTTGCCACCTCCGGTATAACCTAACAGACAGCTAGAGAGACCCCTTGATAATTAGTGCCATCTGTCATATTATAATAATGTTGCGGAAAATGCAAACTGTACAGGTGCACCTCATATCATTCAATACTGCCTTCGCTCCACAGACTGCAGAATTATTTCATTCCTGACTTGTCACAGATAAAGTGCAATTAAATAAGAAATATTGGGTGAATTTGCCACAAAGCACATACATGTGACAAAACTGGCTTGCCTCATGACTTTTATAACTCTTGTTTTCAACTGTCAGTTTTTTCAACTGTCAATTTTTTCCATCTCTCCTGACAGATCCCCCCCACACCACCCCTCCACCAAACACTCACAAGCGTGCACATTCTACAATCCAAATGTAGAGTTAGCATGAATGACACTCACCAATCTCTTAGCGAATTCTTTATTTTCAGACAAGAAACCATATCCTGGGTGTACCTTTAAAAGAAAAAGGAAAGAAAAATCACTAAAACTACCACATTCAGAATACTGATGTTAGTTAGAAGTTAAAAATTTACTCAACAAAAGACCGAAGGAAAGAGCTCCAGCTGAACAAGGCAAGCATTGGGTATAATAGTATTTCAGTTCTGAGGATCATAATAAAAACGATAAGAATTACACAATGAGATTGGAGTACACATCTACTGACAAAAGGAAGCTGAAACTGAGCTGACATCACATTCTGGGACAACACTTACTGAACCGAAATGCAGTAACTGCGAGGCAGTGTTATGTTTTTTCCTAACAGAATCACAGCTGATACCTTTGGCTTGTTTTAGTTTAAACTGGGTTCCTATCAGGTAACTGGGCCATGTGGTCTTTAAAAACCCATTCTCCATAATTATGTATTTTTGTTGAAGTAAAATGTGGAAAAATTGAAACAGTGACAAAATGCTGACAGGAAATTAGCTAGCAGGTTACAGGGTTAGTCTACAGAGTAGCCCTAACAGAAGGTTTACAATTTGAATATCTAGGGTTATAATGTAGGTAGCTAGTTTGTCATCTACATATTACCAATACATTTTTCAAGATGTAGCCTATCAAAATGCAAAGTTACCTGTGTAACGTCCCCAAAATATAACTGATCTCTCAAATTCATTTAAAATGTCCCTCCACATCAAGATGTCATTCGCTGAATGGGAGAACTTTTTATTTTATTCACACTACAGTCCTCTCTGCATGTTTACTTGCTAACAACAAGTGAAAAAAGATCAAAAATTATTCAAGGCAAAAGACAAATCTACGCAAGGTGATATTAAATGTAATAAGTTCAACCACTTTTCCCCTGAGCTACCATAGCTAGCCAGCTAATCAGATGAATATTTTTTTTAGCTAACTATCAAGAAGCTGTACTGGTTGATAGTTGTTGTTCTCCTTGAGAGGTGGGCTGGAAAAGATGTAGACATCTGACATCCTTCAATAGCTAACTGCACCTCAGATTTATTAAGTTCATTTTAGAATGCAGTTCATTTTAGATGGACGCATGATTACTGAGACCATCAACCTATAGGTCAACCTGATGACATCTAATTTTTGTATATAGGATATGCATATTCGCTAATACACATACATTCCTTTCTCCCACTTTCCTCAAAGGGGATACCTTTTACTACACATTTAGTAATCATTCATTTAATTGCAACCTTTTTCTTTTTATACAAAAATTCAGTTGTATCAGTCTGAAGATTATTCAAAAATTCAGGAATTTCCCAATATAAGTCATCTTAAACCTAACTGCCAGCCAATTACAAGGAGGGTGTTCTTTGTTAACATATTCTTTGACACTGAGTAGACAACAAATAAAAAAATATACTTTGGTAATTCATATCCTATAAACCAAATAAACTATAAACCAAAAACGCAAATATAACATGAACTACCACATTACAGCATAATGTTATTGATCAAGTAATCAAGTGGAAGGCATACAACTGATAACAGCTTCCGGACCTGTCCAAAACTCCTCTTTCAACACTTGTTTCTAATTGCAGTGATTTATTATTCCTACAGCGTTTTGTTTATCTACGCATTACCACTGTGGAAGTCTTAGTTCAACTAATTTCATATTCATCAAGAACATGAAAGCTTGGAAGAGTCAATTTTTCATACCATATTTCTGCCTGCCAGTATAATCTCAGTTAACACAAGTCCATTCCAATTCTCTCATGCACCGAACTGCCCCCTATGGTGTTTTTGTTGTTTCTTGTTTTGTTAAATAATGTATTCCTCCTTGGATGGCTCCAATAAAATATACCTTTCCAGATACAAATACAAGCTTCCTTACAGATATTTGCAAAAATAAAACACATTACATGAATTAAATAAAATATGCTACATAAATAATCTTCACCTTCAAGTGTGTTTTGGCATATTCACTCATATATTTAACCAGACATAGCTAAGTACACTGACGCTACTGAGTCCTCAGTTTTCTGTGATCTCTTGTCCTTCAACACCTGGACCTCAAACTTCTTTTGTGTTGCAGATTTAAACCCCAGGCAGGCAAATAACTCTCCCTCTAAAGATCTAACACCCAGCAAATAACTGGACTCCTACATTCTCTTGTACTGTTGGTTCCCTTTTGTGTCTGAGTTTGGCTTTTTTTCTCCCCCCTCCCTCCCTCTCTCATATTCTGCAGTGGCTCAAATTTGGGCAGAGGCCGAAGCTGCTCCCCGTCGCGCGGGCTGAATCCAGCGGCCACCTGCAGCAGCTGCCACCTCCGCAACCAGTCGACACCAGGGCCCTTTGATATCCGTGCGCCTGCCGCCACGGCCACATCTACACCCCGGCTGCCGAGGAAGCCCGGGCTAAAGCGGAATACGGCCCTCTCTCCCCCCTCCACCGCACCCCACCCCACACTTTGTTTGCCTCTCTTTATTGTGGGGGGTTTGCACTCAGGGTGTGTTTGAGCCTCTGAGGCAGACGGGCCGCTCTCATTCAGACTCACAGCTTGAGCTCCCGACTGCCTGACGGCCTCCATGATGGCGTCCATGTTGAGGTAGCTTTTGCTTGTGGGAGCCGGGCCAACACAGACAGCCTCGTCCGCCATTTTCACATGCACCTGGGAGAACACAAGAAACGCACGAAAAACTGGGATAAGTTTAGCATGACACAATGGGGAAAACACAGGCAGTATGTGTGTCACAAGGGGCGGATAAATATTTAACTACCAAAGGAAAATATCCGGGAGGGCCACGAACAACCTCACTGGCAATTAGCAAGAGTGCTGATGATACAGCTATAAAGAAGTCTTTTGTATTGATTATTGCAAATGCTCAAATGATCATTTCCAGATAGTTTTTACAATACTTTATTTTTGGATCTGTACAGTACCAGTAAATGAATTTAAAGAGGGACGGGCAATATGCTACACCCGCAGTTGGGTGTATATTCATTCATATTGAGGAACCAGCATTCACGGTGAGCTCTGAGCCAGCACCCCAGGAGGAGGAGGAATAATTAAATGAATTGACTAAAAGGGATGTGATGAATATCCCTGCACGGCATCAGGTCAAAACCATGCATGAATTAAAGCTGGGCCTTAAGAGTTCAGTATCATTTCACTTAAACTGGAGAAAACAGAGGGACACATTCCAGCCAGCACTTCACCTCCTGCATTTAGGCCAACTTCTCATCAGCCAATTTATCTCAGGAATTAGGTTAGCTTTGTAAATCTTCAACAGGTCAGTGAAGTGCATGAATACACACTTATGTAGCCAATTATTTACAAGGAAATATTTGTGATATAAATCAAAATAGTTCCCAAAGAAGCAATTATTAAAATTTATTCAGAGAGGGAAATAGCAGTATTATGCAATGCACAGAGAACTGTGTCTGTCATTTCAATTTTAAACTATATTCGCTTTGCATGTTCTTCCTCTAAATTTTAAGTTACAGGGCTGTTCTGTGAACAGCTGCACCAAAGTTTAATGGTGTCAAAGCATGTGCATTGACCAATATGTCCC
This sequence comes from Megalops atlanticus, assembly GCA_019176425.1. NCBI lineage: Eukaryota > Metazoa > Chordata > Actinopteri > Elopiformes > Megalopidae > Megalops > Megalops atlanticus. The sequence goes on from CM032886.1 coordinate 14,523,814, forward strand.
TACCCTGTGTGATGGTCTGAGGGTATTGATGCAGGCACCTCAACTAGCGTCTGTCTTACACAAACACACAAACACACACACACACACACACACACACACACACACACACACACACACACACACACACACACACACACACGTCTGAGGAGCGTGTGCTGACAGAACTTCAGCTAATTAAGTGACAGACAATTGCACTCAAGGGAGAAATTCCTGGGAATTACTATCAACAACTGGATCAACACTGTGGGGAAGGAGAGGCGTTTATGGGCCAGTTGTTCACCACTTTGCTTTTTCGCAAAGGTGCTAAAATGAGCCAGTGCTTCCACTTTTTACACTTCCGCAATATCAAAATAGTCTAGGAAATGTTCCAACTGGGAGTCATATGGCATTCTTCCTCAGGTTTTCAGAATTCATGGGAGTCAAAGTGGATAAAGCTTTTTAAAAAGAACACTTTATACTGTTGGGTCTCTTCAATTAGATTCATTTACAAAGTTGTACTGGTAACTATACAGTTATCACAAATATCACCACTAACAACTGCTAACATGAACAGATTCTGAGGTACAGACTGCAGGTACATCACAAATATATTTGACATCATGCACAATTGTTTGGTACTGTATGTAGTTTATGTTCTGCAGTTAAGGATACCCACTGAATGCTAAAATAGTGAGGTACTTTTCTTAGGACACACAAACAGCAAATACAGTGCATTACACTTTGTCTGGGGTGAATTATATTCACATAAAATGAAACGCATTACTTTTCAATTAAGATTACTGGCAAAGAAGAACAGATTTCCATAAGAACAATATAGCTTTTCGGTTACCTTTTCAAACTCCTTCATCGGAGGAAAAGCTTACAGCTGGTGCTTACAGCCCGAAAAGTTACGAAAAGCCAATTAATTATATTTTGTACAATGGAACCCACTTGACAGCATTGACATAATAGTTTAAACATATGCGAAACGAGACATGCATGTTTAAGATTCCATGAGCCAGGATTTTTTATCATTAACAAGACAAGAAACATGGATCATTACATGAAGCTTTTCTAGAACAGGAAAAATATGGAATGAATTCCGCAGGCTCTCAGGGTTTTTCCTTAGATACGTCCATGCCTATTAGTAGTTTGGAGTAGCCTCTTTTTTCAGGAGCTGTTACTGTTTCTGAAAAAAGGTACTGTTACTGTACACCAAAAAATCTCAAAATTTTGATCAGGGTTGTGGGCTACATGAATTTGTTTCACAACCATTCTGCAAGCAAAGAGTTCACGGTCTTTGATAACCTTCAGAACTGAAACCAGTTTTTAATGCAAGCCACTTACATTAACAAAGAGAAGTTTGACAAGATCCTGGAAAACATTAAAAAAAAAGAAAATCCATCTGAATCTATCAATTGGTAGCACCCAGAGAGAATTCCCACTCTCTCTGGGTGCTCCTAATTTTGCAGAATGTGAATAGAGACCTGTGTTATGGGTAAAAACAGTATGTTATTCAAATATTTAATATCATTTGCTTTTTGCTGTACATTCAATTTAATTCTAAATTAATCAAAAGATTGCATTTTGATGTTACTACCTAGGAGATAATTTACAGGCATTGTGTCAAACCTTTAGCTGTTGATTTTCAGTCAATTTAATCTAATTCACCAGGAAAGGTACACACTGCTTCTCACTCATTACAAATTGGTTGTGTGGTTACTTTTTCCTCCTGATTAGTTATTTCTGAATGTCATCTTGTCTCATTTATTCACCACATTAAATCAGAAGTACTACACTGTGGAAAATTTGTGTTAAGATTTAATTAATGATATTACCCCTCAAACTGCGGCAGGTTGCGTCACCCCAGTCAGCAATGGTGCACACATGATGAACTTCAACTGTATGAATTTCAGAGTGCATGAATTTCGGACTTTTTACACTGTCAAAGGTAGCCTACAGACACAGACAGTAACTTGTTCATGTTTGTTCATGCTTAACTCACTATCATGAGATAATTATTGTGGTGAAAAACATTCCAATTTTCTCTACAGTAAAGCATCAACAGGAGAGGCATCCAATGTGAACCATTTCAGAGGTAATCTAATACTCTCATGGCTGAAATATGGATAATAGGTATTTAAATTACTTTACTATACACTTTTTTTTCATCTTCTTTTAATGATATGTTGGAACCAAGAACATACTGTATAGGATTTGGAATTTGGGGCAAATATTGTGTAAAAAATAAATACAGGTTGCCCAGATCTTCATATGTTATGAGAATTCATTGTTTTGCTCAAGCCTGTACCAGTATAAAACAGCCAGAATATTTATAAACATGGTCTAAGGATGCTGGTCATGCAACATTCTCACCCCTTTGGTTATTAATGTCCATTGGACACACTACTGGTTAAAAGCTGTGCATAAAATCCACTTAAAAATGGATTTTGTCAGGAGAATGGAATTATGATTCTGGAGAATGAGTCCTGCTCTCCTAACAACAGATGCAGAGGGAGGGTTTTCAGAAGGAGCGTAGTTAATACAAGTCTTCAGAGGAGAACATCCAACGATTACTGACAGCAATGACATGAAAGCCTCCTGAACAAGTCTCAATGTGAACAGACAGCGGCACCCAAAAAAATTAAATTAACACACCGAGCAATTCCGCACAAGAAAGATCAGCTTTTACGGAACATTCTGATAACAAGGAGAGCAGGGAAAATCCATGCTCTTTGAGAAATTATGCTGTGTGGAGCCCCAGGAATAAATAAAAACGTTTCTGCTGCCACGCTGCCACAGACAGCAGCATCATGAGGTTTCTTTGAAGGCGACGGCGCAGAGCCATGCTCCTATGACATGGTCCTGATCCTGTGTTCAGGCTGTGCTATCAAAGCGGGAGAGCGACCCTTTCTTCTGTACGGTGTACACAGCAAGGTCTTCAAATAAGAACTCCGAACTGAAAATTCTGGGCCGCGCATTAGCGAATCATGACAGAGATCAAATATAACGTTACACGCGACACAGACGTGACACAAATGTGAATAAGTGATCTGCCAGGCTTCCGGCAGCAGGCCGATAAACAAGATGAAATCATAAAACATACATCTGGTTAGGTCCCCAGCTACCGCGCGAGCCAAGCAGTTGCCCTCTGAGTAGTTTGACTAACCACCATAACCTGAATGCAGCCTTGTTATTTTGTCACGAGATGTGCTCTGTAGGTGCGATAATGGCAATTATTTTCTTCAGACTCCAGTCCCTCAAATTCTTCACTCTGCCTTTTTTTCCCCATCTGTGCTGTCATCGTTCATGATGGTTTTCAGCAGGAGACATCCGTTTCTGAATTCTTAGACATCAAAGCCCGTAGGAAACAAAGCAAATGAAACGCTGCCTTCATTCAAACCATCAACTGTTGTACTGCATCCACCGTCACTAACTCTGAGTTTTAGCAATAAAGCGAGGTTTTCATACACTGCAGACTTCACATCGGGGGATGTGTCTGCATTACAAATGATCGTAGATTGTCTGGTGATAGACCGTTTAAACACACTGCAGTTGTGTTACCTGCATATATCAGGCATTTCCTGGCATTTAGCGCAAGTTCACAGTTCAGTACCAAAAACAGCTCTGTCTATTGTCTGTGCCTGGTCCTGACCTGCAAGCACCCTCTGACTGGAATTATCTAATGGTCCTGGTAACAGAAGATCAGAACATATCTGCTCTTACAAGCGCTTGTACAAGCATCTCCCCCACGCCATTCACAGTGTCAGAGAGGTCTTGACACATCATTAGCACAGACACAAGCCTGCTATTATTATCACTGAAAATGCAACCCAAAATGCGTTATACAGGGTTACACATTGGGACTCTAGCCCAAAACGGCTGCTGTCCAGATGAGTCAAAGCATACCTACAGCTGCTTCCTGAAAATATTTACAATTAAATCTTTTATGTGTTTATCACATATTTTCAAACTACATCACCGGAGGTTGAGCATAGTTTTCAGTTTATTTTTTTCAGTAAGTGAAGACATTTTTGAAAATTTACACTACAAAAACTGTTAAGTTAAAACTATCACGCACATTCCAGTTCAATCTCTTACAAGGAAGATGTATTAACACCTAGGGTATTCAACCAGAAACTTTCCTGAAAACATTGGATTCTACTTCCTCAGAGAGCAACCCAGATGACTTTTAACGAGATTAGAATGACAAAATTTGCTTAAAGCCGTAACAAGTAATTTAACGTTATGGTCTGTGTTTTGAGTGTGCAATGGTCCCTTTCAGTACATAGATTAGCCAAGCTGTTTACAGACTTTTAGCACACAAAGCACACATTCAGATATCAGAGAAGGGAAGCAATCAAACTTGGTGGTAAACGCTGCATGACTGATTCAGAGTTCAAAAGATGCAAAGGATTGTGCTCTAATTCATACACAAACAGAATAAAAGTTGGACTGAGATGCAGCAGTATATTGGTGTACAGCTGTTACTGCACTGTCAAAGGCACAGACAAAATTTTTTCAAACAATTCTTTCACTCATACAAAAGATTGATATGCAGCCAACAATGAGTTTCCATTAGAGCATAACCCATGACATTTGATTCACTCAGTCACAACTGGCATCTGCCACCTCGTGTAATTTTTTAATAAAGATTTCACCAGTGCAGTGCCAATGGGGGTGCATGTTTTGTACATTCTCGTAGGCAATGGCAAAAGAGGGCAGAGGTGTAACAAAGTGGTTTTAAGCATGTGCTTTTTTCACTAGGTCTGTAAAGGTTAAACTGAACTGGCTGGTAACAATTCTATTACGTAGCAAATCCCTTGCTGGTGAACAGAAGCCTTGCATATTACACTGTGGAGCAGTACTTTCCCAGGAGACCCATGAGCTCAGCAGGCTAACCTGTCAGTGCTTTTTAAAGGACTGATTGCGATCCCCCCTGCAGTTTGAGGTAAACTGACAATTTTCCGTCAGCAGGGAAGGTGGCTTTATTAGTGACAAGGGGGGAAGGGGGGTAAATACTTTGCTTTCTGCTTCATGCATGTACACTACTGCATTACCTCATCCAACCTCCAGCCTGTCCTTTGCATCCTATCAATCTGTGACCATGAGGACTTCTGAAAACATTATTTTTAAAATCAGGCTGGCTATTTCTGGCCACTGGTAACTGAATATCACTTTCTAAAGATGTGAATTTGCCTTTCTATCAGGCTGTGGGTTTGAAACCCAGATGAGGACACCAATCATCATATCATCATCATATTTATATATTTTATATACTTATGCAAGCTAGTTGTTAGGGTGTGAGAGTTAAGAAAATAGGCCTGATCAATTAACAGAACTCATGGGAACAGGTGAAAGGTGAAAACCGCCACCTGTGGCAGAATGCTTTAGACATCATCTCTAGATCTGCTCCCACTCACTCCCGAGTGGCCAAACTGAAATTCAGGAATGCAGCTGGCCAACTGGCACAGCCTAGTCCTCTTCTGTCACCTCTAGACAGACTTGTAAAGAACCTCTAACGTGTGAATGGGACCATGTGAATGGGACCAGGGTGTCCTTTGAGTTTGTGCTATGTTTTTGTTTGTAAAGTCCTGATGCACACATGTCAGTGGGCCCATTTGTCATAAAAGGGTCAATCGTGGAAGAGTGTGCAGAAGTAAAACGTTATCTGTGGTGGTTTAAAGGTGAGTTTAGGTGAGTCAAGTTCACTGTCTGGTTGAAGGCCTCCAGGTGGGGGGTGTGAGACGAATGTCGCATCTCTGAGGATGGATCAGATACCTCTGGCTTCCATTTCCCTTTCTTGGAGAAGAACAGGATCATGTGAGGTGACAGAGCCCTTGTCACGCGCATGGACCTAATCATGGGAGTGGCGGGATTGGGGTTTGGGACTTTCTTGAGAAATGGAACTCTGCTCAAACTAAGCTTTCAAATAAAGTGGTTGACCTACTCAGAGCAGGTTCACAAACCGACACACCAAGTTAAAGCTAGAATTTCACAGATAAGTCTCAATAAAAAAAAAAACCTGATTCAGAATATGACCTATAGTGAAATTGGAAAAACAGCACAGGGTGGATCAGCTGCAGGCTCGTGATCGAGGCCTTGTGGCAGGCCAATCTTAAAAGCAGATGAATTATTCAAAGAAACAAAAAAACAATATATACACAAGCCATTAAAAACCAGCCTGACCTTAATGAGAGGACGTTAGCGGAGGAGACCAACACCAAGTGTGAGGGTAGTTAGAAACCAGCATGGGTGCCACTTAAACCAGCCCTTGATTAACTCATCGCCTGTCCACTTGTCCTGCAGACATGTGCTAACATGCCATAATCGTCATAATTCTCATCAGCCCCCGAGTTAGCTCACCAGCCTCTTGATTAGGACTCCATTCCCAGAAGGGGCATGGTTAATGCCTAATAATTCCCCTTAGCCTCACACCACTCTGCTGCAGGCCCCTCAATTAAATACGGGTTCCCTGACGAGCACATTGAATGTGGATGGATTTTTGGTAGCCTTTGTGTTCCTCTCCTCAACACACAGCTGTAGCAAGGCAACTCACATCTCACCTCTCCACCTGGCTTCTGCCATCATTTCCTCCTGCTCAGCCCAGAAAATTAGTGCCTCTGTTACTCCATTTTTTCTTATTTCATGCAGCCATCTTTCACTGAATAAAGAAAAAATGGGGCACTTTACACCCCTACGTCAAACACAGCTGTAACCTGCTGTAACACGGCAGTTTTCAAACACACCCCCCGGCCCAAATGGATTTTCAGGTTATGACAATATATCCGTCATGAATATTAATCCTTTCATGCAATTCCCCATCCTCCTGTCTCATTGTAAAAGGCTGTCAACAGTGCTTCTGATTTATTTGTTGAGAGTTGGAAGGACGGGGAAACTGAGGAGTCTCAGTCAGGGAGGGCATCCACCAGGGACCTCGCTCTCTCTGCTTCCCGCACATGAAAGCCAAGCTGGGAAGTAAACGTGCTCCTTTCCTCTCCAACGAGGCGCTGTTTACTTTCACATACACTGCTTTAAGGGCAATGTGTTCCGGAGACATGACAAACAAGGTGGCATTCTTTAAGGTTGCGTTTTTTTTTGGTACAGGGGCAGAGGTTGTCTTTTGTTCTGAAGTCAACATTCACGTTTCTGCTTTGGAACAGGAATCGCAAACATCTCACTCGCATCAGTCTCCCTTGACGTCCATGACACTGATGATTAAAGTACTGGTTTCATACAAAGAAAAGGGTAGGCTAATTAGCACCTGTTCAAAATAAAGCAGACTCCACAGCCTAGTTCAGAAATGCTACATGTTTACAAGAGGTGAGGCGGAGTGTTGGTGAGAGGAGCGTGAGTATAGCGACATTGCACTGGAAGGGCAGTGAAATGAGAGGCAGAGAATTTTGTTTGTAAGGATTCATTAACCTAGCACAGAGCTGCTTCCAGCACATTCCACCTTTATTTAGCTCATCATTAGCTCCCAACTTTTTCAGCTGGAAACCAACAAACACAAATTACTTTGGTAACACTAAGTCACATCCGTTCCCGTCACCGTTCCCGGCAATGTGAGAGAAATTATCAATGGGTGAGCACGGTAATGTCTCAGTAAACGATGATTCGCATCAGCTAATTGCCAATCGTCTGCACGCTCTCATGCAAGTTGCTGCTCAAACTTATTACTCTATCTTGAGGGCAGCAGCACAATGTGATGAGGCAACGTCAAACAACAAAAAAAATGTAAATATATATATATATATATATATATATATATATATATATATATATATATATATATATATATATATATATATATATGTACATGGTTACTGAGGCAACCTCTCTTTTATCACAAATTTTTCCAGATTTTTTTCCTGAAATGTTGATCACTGGCATAGCCAGTGAACATTTTGGTGGGGACGAGCGTGCAGGAGTCAAGTGCAAAACCCTTCAGCTGTATTTCATCAAGAAATGAGCAAGGGAAATGGTTCCATAGAGCTGCCACCTCAGTCTGGCACAAGTTTGCACACAGAATAAATGCTTACAGAGGTTAATCCTTGCCCACACACAACTTATGTAGTCATTTTCATTCTTAAGGAGACACTTGGACATTTTGACTTTTTTTTACACTTATCTACTTATATTCTTGACACTGATGAAAACAGACACATTCACGCATCTACCTGAATATAAACGCCTTCACTAAAAGTACCTTTTTATCCCTGACAAATACAACATAACTGATAGGATCAGGTGCCCCTGGAATGACCACCTTTAGGCCAGGAATATGCTGTACAATTTTGCAACACTTGTCACCAACCAATTTTCAAGATTGTTTTGAAATCTTTACATCACAAGCAAGGATCTGGACTCACACAATGGGACAAGAGCAACAATGTCCTATTAACTACCCCTAAGTCCTGCTGACCACACTTCAACACCTGGATAAACAGTCATGTTTGTTAGAATTTTCTTGTTGTTACTGGTGCAGTGCAAACGGTGCTTCGACAAGATTTCTGAGTGACTACTTTCACAACCCTTTATAAACTTGACAGTATGACCAAAACAATGGTGAAGAGAGAAGGGGCTGTCGCTGCAGAACCCGTGTGGACCCAAGAAAGTGAGGAGATATCAAGTGGAGCTGTGGCAGGAGCACAGCTGACTATTCTGTATCTCCTGTGAGAGCCACTGTGACAGCAAAAAGGCTGCAGCTGGAGAGGCAGCACTGGCACCTCAGCAACCTAGTAAGCAAATACTAAATAGCAAGCTGGCTGAAAGTGAACAATAATCATGTCATCTCTAGCCATATAGGCAAGGCGATAGGACAACAGCATACAAATGTCTCCACCTGCGTGTCATGGGTTTGAGAGTGAGTGCGTGAGGGAAAGTATGGTAGGTAGTTAGCCATTCTGACTGTACAAATGCACAAAATGCATTACGTTGGTGAAACAGTAATGACAGACAGTCATACATTCACCGTTCAGCTGTTGCTTCCTCCTAATTTTATATGAAATGAATACAAATACTACAACTATTTGAAAATCCTGTTCCAAGTAGCATATTATTGCAAATTACATGATGTTAACTGATAACTTTATCATCTCTGGACATTTTTTTCAAGGGTATTGTTCAATCATCTCCAGCTCTTTCGGGAAAACAGACAGCCCATGTTGCTCATCACATTCAAAATCAAATGATGGTTCCAGACTCTCCTTTTGCACTTTTTCTGTTTCTCATGACAAAATCATGCCACAACGATCGTAATAGACTGTTGCGCTTTGGTTGCAATGAAGTTGGAGAAACAAGCTGTAGTTTAAGTAGGAGCCAAGCTGACTTGGCTTGGCTCCTACTTAAAAACACTTCAGACCACCGATAGTTCTCATGTGTTCTGTGTACAATAACCTACATTTAATAACAGCATTCAAACATGAGCTGCAGAAAGCCAGCACTGCACCAGCTATACCAATAGATCCAAACTTCTACTGCTGTAGGTCACTTGGACATTACTCAAAGAAGACACTTAAACAATTTACAGCAAAAAACAACAAAAAATTAAATGGCACATGCCAAAGGATTTACAAAAGAACTAGTGCTTTATCAAGACAAAGTTACTCAAAGATGACCAATTGACAAACTGTGAGAAAATCTGTGTACACGACATTCAATTGTATCTGCCCCCATTCACTTGCTTCTGATTACAATTTCCAGGGGTATATTCCCCTTAAGGAAAAATAGACATCAGACAATTGCACTTGTGAACCCAGGCACAGCTGCGACCGAGCAGGACACATTCACTCCAATAACCATCACTTTGGCCATGAGCAGCCTATGTTCCCGGTACTGTCTACGTGCGGCTGGTGCTAACTGACCGCCCATTGACGAGCTCACTGACCATGAGCCGCGGCTGCTGTCAGGGGATTCCAAGCCGCCAGATCAGGAAACCTGGTGTTCCAAGTCAATCAAATTAGCTGCTTCCAGCCCACTAGCCCAAACGCTGATGGCTCTGCCTGAATCTCACTTCCTCTGAGCTGATAGCATTGACAGAGGGATCTGAACCGCACCCCATGGGGTGCGAGATATATTGATGAACCTGGTGGAAATGAGCAATGTTGTCGAATAGTCTTCAGAAAGGTATCCAAGCAAATGGAGTCAAAGAACAAGAAATACATTTTTTTAATCACCAAGACACAGAAACATGAAACATGCACATGTTTCTGACGATTTTTTTAAAGCAAATAAAGCACCCTGAGGCCCAGATTCAGCTTAGCCATTATGGCATTTGTGCTTTGTACTTTTCATGAAGTGTTGGCCTACTTTTTTCATTCCTCCCAGAGTTCTGAGATTGGTAAAAGTAGTAAAAAATGTTTTCTGAGACATTAAAAAGCGTAACACTTGCCCCAATTTGTTTGTCACTGTGAAGGACAAAGTGCATTACAGTTAGATTAAATCTAGGACTATGATTGTTACACCAGCATTTTCATCTTACTTGGATAGGACCGTGGAGGGGGGCCCACTCTTTGGAGAACCAGTGTTTGCACTTTGGTCAGTTGCTCTGGATAAGAGCATCTGCTAAATGACTAAATATAAATGTAACCAAACAAATACAAATTAACCAAAACTTACAGCGCTGGAATCCACATCGCTGTGAACAGCAACTGTTTTGATGCCCATCTTCTTACATGTTTTCATCACCTGTGGATGGTCAAAAAAGTAAATTTGTGAATTGTGCAAACCGCTTGAAAGAAATCATTTCTATGAATAAATGTTTTGAGTGGCACCTACTCTGCAGGCAATTTCTCCTCTGTTGGCAATGAGAATTTTGTCGAAGGTCTGTAAAAGATAAACAGAGGAACAAACAATGGACAAACAATGTCTATTGCACACCTTCCCCAGGTTTACCTGACTGCAGAGACCACATCCCATACAAATGCCCTTTCACAAAACTTCATTTTAATATCACCAACACGTGTCCCCCAGCAGTTAAACAGTCCTAAAAAGTGAAACTGGCTTGTTGACTTAGGAAAGAAAAGTCATCTTTAATGTTTGATGAGGTAATGTTTGGTGAAAAAGGTCTGACAAATTTCCTGTGTGCTTTCACTTAAGAGAAACCTCTACCATTCCTCATTTATAAAAATTACCTTGATAAGGACATTACAAGCAAAAATAGTTACATTTGCTGATGATAGCTTTGAGGTAAACCTAACAGTTTGGCAGCTACCACAGTGATTTGAAAAGATTAAAACAGAAACATGAATTGGGTAGACACCTGCAAAATGGAGTTTAAAGCTGCACTGTGTGAAGTCCTACTAAAAACAATGCAAGGCAAAATTATTTTTATTACTAAAGTGTGTGTAACACGCGAGACTTATGTCCAATAGTTGACACAAGTCTACCTGGATCTAGACATTGCTCTGAAGCCATAAAAAAGCAAATTGAAAGTTGGGGTACAAAAACAACTGATTACAAATATGGCTTATATTCAAGCTATAAGACAAGAGACGCTGTGGTGTATCGTGAATACAGTCACAGCTAAGAGGTCAATTCACTGCTCTTCATATTACCTGATAAGATTTTGCTGGGGCAACAAAACTCTTGGCTCCTGATCTCCCTCAAGAAAATACTCTGCCTCCAGCGACATATGCAGACTCCATCTCAGTTCCACCTCAATCCCCCCCCCCCCAACACCTGCTACTTTTATTACTTGCCATTTATTTACTTATAGTATTGCGATGTGTTATTTGTACTGTGATCTATTGACTGTGCAGTATATGATAATGTATATACTTGACCTCCCTTAATTTTCTAGGCTGTGTAATTTCAGGTTAGCACAAGTTAACTTGTGGTAGTGCTTGCACACACACTGGTCTGGAGTGTTGTTAGCCTGGTCTGACACTGTTGCTCATTTAACTTGGATGGATACACTTCTGTTCCCGTGTGCTGGAACTCGCTCTGGATAAAAACCTCTGCTAAATGAGAGTAATATGTAATGTAATATGTGTCTATGATTCTTCTAGCAGGTATATCACTGCAAACTGTACGAAATTGCACTTCCTCCGTAATAAAGAGTCAAAGTCATTCAAAGGCAGAAAAAACAGCAACAGCAGTTAAACCCAGAGAAGCATTGTTTTCAGCAGTGGAGTAAAACTGAGGGCCCACACCATATGCAAGGATTGTTCCCTTGTATCCCTAAGCTCACATAAAACCCCTGGAACATCTTTAGTATGCTGTTCCTGCAGGCAGAGTCTGTTTGTTTGAAGATCAAAGCATCTGAGATGTAACATCTTGTTTATAGGGGTTGGACAAGTGATGATTTCCTTTAAAGCCAAGGAAGGCCACATTTTTACGAAGGCCAAGGAGCTGAGGGGCGCACTCACCTCATTAGACTCGCCAAATTATTTTCCTGCTGTTGTTCTCATTTTTAAAATGAAAACCTAGGGGCTTAGTACACATACATGTCAGGAGATTAACACCTGTACACTCAACTCGACTCCACTACCAGAGGTACAATCACACAGCCAATAAACCTTGTTCCTGCCAATCTCATGATCCTGACCAAAGATCTGTACTATGATTACAATGAGCTAACTGGTGCATTTCAGTATTCCGGGCGCACTTTCCAGTGTATGCTTGGATGTCCTCTGCACGGTCTTTTCAGTATCCCCTAATGGTCAGACAACAAATATACACTTAAGTCGTCATGCAGACATTCACTAAAAAAAAACGCGTGTAAACCCAGTAACTCAGCATCATCTGCAACATCACCCCTGCTATAACCTCTCTTATAAGACAGCATCTTCTCCAGTAATTAAAGCATCCGGGTTCATTTAAGTAGTCTAGAACTTCATTACCTAGTTAGAAGTGTGTGCAGAGCTCATTTTCTGTAATATTTTTGTTTTGTTTACCATTTATAAAAAAAATATTTTGACAATAGGTACTTCAGAATTTCAGGTAAAACAAGGTATATGCATGTAATTGCTAAGAAAATTAAGGGAAAAAATGGAGGCATGATGTACAAGAAGCTGCATTTTTTATTCACGGTAATTCTCATAGGCATTCATACTTTTGAGGATACATCATTCATTTCCCCCTCTTTTTCAGTGGCTGAGACTTTAGAATCCTCAGCCCCTCTTTCAACCAATCAACCTTGTGCCCCCACCCCACCCCCTTCATTTGAATTAAAACCTATGCAACCATCCACCCCATATGTGTGTGTGTGTGTACGTGTTATAGTTCCTCATAGAACCAATCTTGGTGCTCTCTGAGACTTAACAGAGACCTTGCTGTTCTGCATATGTAATGATAAACTATCAGTCAGCTTTTCCAATCATTTCAATATGCAACTGAACCTTACAGTATAACTGCATGAGTTACTTAAACAATATCAGCTGAACAAACACTACAACTGAATTGGTTAGAGAGAGTTAGAAAACTTAAGATCAAAAAATAATCTTAGAACCATATTTGTTTCAACACTAAAATTCATGTAACAAGTGCACTACACATGCAAGGTTTCCACAAAACATAAGCAACTTGTCTGAAAATGCTCCCAAACCTTCAGGGAAAACTTGCCATAAAAAGTTTTCTTTGTTTTTCTGATGACTTGATTTTCCAAATAAAACATCACACCTACCTTTTCACTGGAATCATACACGGTTGAGTATTGGGCATGGGACGCAATGACACAGCATCTTGACCTGTACGTAACATGCTGGAATACAGAGAGAGAGGAATTACCATTTCATAAGCGAAAAAACACTGAGATAATCATCTGGATCTACCAACCAAAGATGGCAAAACCAGCATACAGGAGCAACAACCTCAAGCACCTGTTGGTCTCCAATCCAAACAAACAGCCCCTTTGGCATATTGCATTGGTCTGGATGACACCAAGCCAATCAGCATTAAATATGATTCTTGTCCAAACAAGTCCTCTGTCCTGTGCTTCACAATTCTTTTCCACCTGAGAAATAATACTATTCCAGGCTCCCACATAGGAACAGGAGAGTTACTTTGGAGGTTACAGAGGGTGTTGTGTGTCACTTTTGTCCTGAAAGGGAAGTGACCTCCCTCCACCCCTTCACAGAAAAACATTCATCTCTGTGAGAACAACAGTCACTGGAACATTAAAGACATTAAGATCTGTAGCACAGGAAGGTAAACGGGACCAAGACTTCCACATAAACAGTCCACAGTGTATGTTTGTAGAAGGTATAATCCAAATGCCAGGCTTGTGTATGTTTGTGTGTGTTGCAGTTGTACCAGGTGAGAGTACAAACAGCACAATATGGTCAATATAGATGAAATTATAAACATTTAATCTGACTGTTGCGCGATATTAAAACCCTAACATAAGCAGCTAACTTGATGTCCTGCTATACTATCCTACCTATTTCTATGCACCCATCAGATGTGTGGAGCTGCGCTTGCTGGAGGTTTAACCTGTGCAGCCACAGGGTCAGTTATTATGGAATCGTAAAATACCTATCTAGCTAACTATTTTACCTGAACATGTTTATCGAAATTCAAAGCATCGCTAAACATAGTCCGATAACGTTATTGCTTGTTATACATCGATCTAACTACTTAGATTTCGAAAAGTAGAACCATGCAGTCTAGATGCCTCACTTCGGACTGTCAGGTTAAAGTAGATAAACTTGCTGTATTATAATTAATCGTTGCATTGTACTGCATGCTTATCAGTCAACTAGCAAGTCGCATTTCACTGCCAGCTCACCAGCAGTATCTAATCAAAATTGCTAGCTTCATGACAGTTAGCCAACCAGCTAGCTTGATGGCTAACTGGCTACTATATGACATTGACAAAGGATGCCTGGCCTGAATCGCATAATTTGTACATTTAAACTAAATGCATGATAAACACTGTATTACAAGGGGGCCGGCAATATTTATTATCCGTGTTAAATGGGCATATGTTTCAAAAGCATGCCACCAGAACTTAAAACAACTTCTTGGGTTTTGCCTTTTATTGTTTGCAACATGCAATCAGCGAGAGGGGTCCGTCTGAATTTGTTGGAATGTTTCGTATCTCGTCATGCTGCTAACACAGACAGAACGACACAACACTGCAGGTGTTGGTTCGCACAGCCTCTCACCTTGAATGCATGCAAAACTCTGCGTAGAGCTGGAGTGACTCTGTATGCCGCCATGGCTGCCGGGCTGCTGCGTGAAGCAGAAAGGTTACCTTTCAACTTGGGGAGTCGCCCCCTTTCCTCCAATCACAAACAGCCATTCCGTGCGTCAGATACGTCGCTTATTAAATAATTTAAAGTAACAATGTACTAAAATAACTACAAATATATTAAGTTAATTAGCGACATATATACGCATTTGAAGGCTATTATTACACTATAAAAGCCACTGTGCGATGATGCGTTTCTTTCTGGACAGTTCCTCATGAAACAACGACAGCAGCATTGACCTTCAGGCTCGATATAAAAGTATTCGGCAACATTGCCATGGAATTGTAAGACTGTTTTAACTCGATTTAGCCAACTACAGTGTTGGCCAAGTCAGGGCAGAAGCCCAGTCTGACGACAATGCTCTTTGTCATTGACACTGCGCTTCGATGTGACTCTGATGTGTGATAATGTGAAATAGTTAAACAAGGCGATGCCTAATATGGAAAAATTGAAGTAATTGGCAGTGAAAAGAAGACTTTAATGTGTTTGATTTTTGTATCTTTATGACCAACCACTTTATTTTATAATGGATGGGCCCATCACAAGCTTTTCTTTGGCAACTAGAACAGAGGCACCAGCCATTTAAAAAGATGTTTTTGGAGAAGCACTGTCCATTGTGTCTTACATACCAGTAGTTTCCATTAGTACTAATATCCACAGTAATAATCTGACAATGAACTGTAATAAAATAAATACAGGTGAAACCATTGCACGGAATACAGTCAAAAAGGCCACATAAGAGCAGTCTCCTGGGAGTGGCTTATGCTGCTTTAGAAAGATGAGCACAACAATGGACCTGCCAGTGAATCATAATCATATTAATTTCCATGAAAATTTTCTGCACACATTGTTCAGTGTTATTGGTATTTAAGGGTACATCTAGACTGGATCCGATTTAGAAAAGACATCAAAGAGCAGTAAATAATATATAATAACTAATGAATGTGATACAAAATGGGTCTTTAGTTCCCTTTAATTGTTTGTGTATCATTTGTCAACAGGCTTTTTAAGCCTGTCTCCACTGCCTATGAGACCTTGTCACAACAGGTGCTTCCATAAGGAAGGCATGGTCTTCTAACAGATTCTGCTGTATTCTCTAATTAGTTTCTCTGCCATTATTTGTGTAGCAACCATGATATGCATTGATATAATTTAACTTAACTTAGTGTCTATAGTCAAGATGCTTTGAAGGTCTATGTTGTAGGCTTGATTAACATTTTTAGCTTGTATATGTGCAACTTGCATCTGTGCAATGTTATGTTTGGGCTCAGTCATGATCTATTTCTAAAACCCTTTGTACAAAATTTGATTTAATATTTATTTGTATGTCATACAATTTCAGTCTTTTTCACAGTAGGCTGGTCCTTGGATGGAGAGCTCCAAGACATGTTGCTGAGAAGAGGAACATCAAAGTTTTAAGAAAATGCATGTTGCAACAGAAGAATATGCTCCTGATCAAATCATCAAAAATCTAGATCACAGACAACAATGTAAATGACCCTCAGCTGCTTAACATCTGCTCTGCTGCTCTCAATGTTTCATTGGGCACAATTATAAGAACATTAAAAAGGAATCCTTACATGTTTAATGATACTTAGTGTTTTAGTCCATAGCATCCAAGATGGGTGCTGATTTTTCTGTTACTTTTCATGGAAGCATTTTGCTGAATTTGATCTGATTTCATCCAGTTGTCAGTTTGAATCATGTACCTCCAAGCCTGTGAGCACACAATGAAAGGAGTGTATTCAGACATGTTTCATAAACATGCCTGAGTGAAGTCCATGCTCATAAGTATTCACCAGCCATATGATAGCCTTCTGTAAAATATCAGAAGGTAAGCCTTGGCCTGGTAAGTGACTGGGAGAAATTTTCAAGAAAAGCCAGTTTGTCTCCAGACGTAGTGTCATTGTACTGGCATAATGTGTCTTCTCCTATATCTAATGCTCTAATTCTGTGATTGTAGGGGACATTGTAGAGTGATATGTACTGTCAGGTATATGAAACTGACTTTCTTACTCACTGTGGGAGTTAGAGATCCTAGGATATTTTTACCAAAATAAGTTACCACTTTGATGGAATTTCCTATTTAGACTTCTTCAGAGTGGCTTCCCATGCCTCTGCAGTTGGCTGCAGTTTGGCTACTCTGAACAGAAAGTGTGTAACTAAGGTGAGGCAGAATGTTCAGTCTTCTGTATAATATTCAGTGTAGACAACCACCTTGATAAAAATTTCTCCCCTAAATGAATAAATTTAGTGTTTATCATTTAAATATTGAATGGCCATCTTGGGTGTATTCAAATGGACATTTATGCCCTATGAATTGGACCTCTGAAAGTTGGACCTAGATATTATCTGGTTGGGGTTGAGTTATCTGTTGTCATTTTCCCTAAAGCAAAACACAGATTGACCATGTCAAAATTGACAGATTGACATAAAACAAGACATGAAAAAAGACTAAACTAGACTGAGCTTAGATGTTGGCATTTTTATATAAATGTTATTTAAAGATCATATAGTATGAATTTGATGTTATCATTTCACATTTGCTCATTCTGAGATTCAACCAACAGCAAGTATAAAACACAGCATTTTTACAAGCCTGAGCATCTAGGCAGAGACACTTGTAACAGTTTTCACTTTTTGTACTTTTTTTGAAGTCATTATACCCTGCATGCATCTGCTTCTCATCAAATGAAAGGGTCACATCTGATAAACAAAGATGTTTTTATATCATCCTAATTTAATTCCTTTTAGAATATTTTCATTCGCGGAATTGATGGTGGTTTCCTTGACAACCTGCACCATGGTAAGCCTTTTATAACAGGAAATGACAAAAATCATGTAGTCTTGAAATAATTCTGCCCATTACTTACATGTCACATTGCATACCTAACATTACAATGAACAAGAAGACCATAAGCCTACTTTGACGAAATAAAAAATATATCACACAAACCAAGTAAACCATGTAACAACAAATCTCAAAATACCAGTGTTTTGGTGTTTCAATGAATGTCAGACTAACCCATTACGACCTATTTTATCATTTTCTTTTTTTTTTGGTAACAGGTAGGAATTAACAGCTTGGGTTCTCTAAGATTTAAATTTACCTAAATAACCAATGCTGCATCTTCAATGTCTCTCAGTTTGCAGCAAAGCGGTGGTAAGTAGCTCTTTTTAGAAACCAGATGTAGGTAATTAAGATGCTTCTTCTATGTTCTCACGTATCTCAATTCTGAATAATACCCTGAAATCAAATGGGTAAGGTGTTGAACTTCCAGACAACATCATTTAATAGTGCCTCTAGTTTCTAACACTGTAACAACAAACCCATGTGACAACCAACCCGTGAGACAAGCAAACCCCAGTATCCCCTACCTAATTAACAGTGGCTAGCTGGCATTGGCATGTGAGCACATGGCATACAAAAAAAGATACGACTTTTTTTGTTTTGCTTGTGGTCATATCTGCAACTGTTTCCTTTTGTAGCTGGCACAATTACCAAATATTTACACATATATATTATACTCCACAGAAATGTTGCATGAATAGTCTGCTGTCTTTAGTAGCAGTGCGTTTCTGAGGGCTTCAATTCATCCGCTCCAGAGATTGCATGTACACATATGTTTTTAACAGTTGCACTGTGGAGCTCTAGTTTGTGTGTACATCATGATAGATATTGAGCTAAGTTCCATATAATGACTTGCATTTTGGAAATATGATGCCTTCAATGACCAGTTAACACATCTTAGGTATGAATGGATATTGTCTGTTTCCTTGTGCCTGTCATTACAGAGGTGGTGGTTATAATCTACTACAAGCTGGGTTCATTACCATACCCTAAAATTCACACACACCAAACTCAATGTCATTTTCCATCATATTACTGTTTGAAAAGACAACTAAGAAAATATCACTCCTTTGACAGCAATAGGCCCACAGTATAAACATACAAATCACCCCATGAATTATCAAATCATTATTGGACTGCAAAACTTCACATGTCCCCAAGATATTCCATTAACAAAGGTCAATATGTAGGCTAATTGGTTGATTTATCTATACAAAATGAAATCACATAATTAGCAAGTTTGCCAGAGTGCATCTGGCACAAGCTAATTGATTACTACCCAGTCAGATAAAAAGCTAGCATTTCTAGATAGTGCTTCCCATAGTGAATCAGTTCAGTGCAGCAGTGTTCAGTGCAGCAGCGTGGAGCAGCACCACTACAACTCTTTTTCCCTTTGTTTTGCATTGGGAATTTGACTGAGACCTGCAGTCATATTTCTACTGGTACCAGATATTACAATAGCAATATGTAACCAGAAGTGCATCCACATCATTTTGATATGGAGACAGTAGCCATGTTAGATATTCCACATCAAGAAGTCAAATGTAATCTTATGTTTGGATTTAGAACCAAATTACAGATAAAATTTCCCTTTGACTGATTTAATTTTATGTACCTGTTTTGTTGCATTAACTGCCTATTTTTAATTTAACACCATGAGTTGGCCACATTGGCCACACACAGTGTGAGGGCTTCTGTTTCTTTAGCTCATGAAATCACTGCTCAGGTTGTGGCTCATTTCTTGCTAATTTTATACTTTCATACAGCAGTACAGAACACAGAAAAAACAAAACACACATACTCTTCCCTATTTACTTCCTGTTCTCACAGTTGTTATCATGATAACAATACAGGGCACACTGTAAGTTTGGTTAGAGGTACTTCCTGCTAAAATGAAAGGCAATTCTGGAACATTCCCTGGAATGGAATCCCTGGAACTACACAACAAACTGTGCCAAACTGGTGTAACCCATGGCATAAACAGTGTTAAAGAGCACCCATTTAAGCAAAACAACAACCTGCCCCAGGCTTGGGAGCACTCCAATGGGACATGTATGAAAGTACCTCATGGATCACTAACTTAGCTCCACCTCTGACTGTTTTAAGAATATTCAGTCCTGTCCACGTTATTTGGACCCAGCTTTGATAATATGCAGACATGCCATGATCATCTTTTCAGATTTTGCACTTTCTCAATATTTCCTGTCACTGCAGAGGGAGAGAAAAAGGATGAAATAGTTTAACATTTGACTGGAATTCACATCTGCAGGCCAGCAAATTGTCCTCCCAGTGAGTTAACTGGCAAGGCAGCTTGTCAGGTGTTATTTATTTATTTATGTATTTGGCTTTTTTCATCATACAGCTACTTAGACAAACACTGTAATGTCCTTTTCCAAGTTTAATGGATTGAAAGCGGTTGGCAGTAACAAAACTCGCCATAACACAAAGCATTGCAGTTTGGTGCACGATTGTAAGTGGACATTTTGCCCATATTACCTGCAAGAAATATAAGAAAAGTTCAGTCTAGAAATGGGTGTCAAAATCAATATCAATGTAACAAAAGTCACATCGAGTGATGTCCATACGTGAACTATTCTATTATTCGATTTATAATGGCAAGCATGGAATTTATACCTGCGATTTACAGGTGAATGTTACTACTTTTCTGTCTTGGAATACTTTACACAACGGAACAGAATATGTTTTCAATAATACATATACAATTTCTCACAATTTATGCGTATTTGCGTTCCCATTTATGTGTTACACATTCAATCGACCCTCCCTTTTTTTTTGTTTTCAACTTTGACACAACATTACGATTCCAGTCGTCTCAATCTACCGTAATACCTAAGGAAGGATACTGTGTAGTTAGCAAAACTACCCTACATAAACAAATTACTGTAGAACTCGTACCGGAACACAATAGGATTGAATAGCTCCCTAGTCTGTAACGAAAAGGCAACATGTCTTTTGTACGTGAAATGCTTCCTCAGGCATACAGCAACCTAATCTTGGAGTTCAGAATATGGATCTGGAAGTCTCCTTGATCATTTGTATTACAATGAAACGGTTAAGTTGATTTTGTTAGCGTAAATGATCAAGTGAGCTGGTCCCAACTCCCTGAAATATAGATGGATGTGCGAGGACTTATTTGAATTATTTTCAGGTGAGGTGGGTCCCCTGACAAAACGCCCAGAAGACCATATGCAACAGTGCATAGCAATCCAATTAAATGGTTTAAAAAATAAATTCCTTTTTCTACGTCATAAATTCGTCTTAAAAAAACGGGATTTATCGACAAATCAATATTTATACCAAAAAATCAAATAGAAACACCTAGATTATAGCACCTTGATTTTTAGTCATTTTTAGTTGACATTTATATATTGTGTACAATTTAACAATGTCTTTCCAGTGTAAAGTGGAAGAAGTGCAGTTGTAGCTTCATTAATGGCAGTATCAAAACACGACAGTTGCTATGAATTACAGTACAATTACACATACACAAATATTCTTTGTAACAGAAAAACTCAGAATATACTCAGAGCCGAACAAAGAAGATCTATCTCTTTTATAAAAGCAAGAAATACAGAACAAGAGTGCAATCAAAATGTTGATATAATGCCGTTCATCATTGATTATTAATAAGACTTGGGTATGTGAACATACGTTTTGTACTGTGAAAAAAGATATTTTCTTGTACTTAAATTAACTTCAGACATAAAAATATTTTTCGCTCAGTACCCATGCCTGTAAATTATGAAATACTATTATGAGATATTACACTGATGATGAATACGAATAATAGTTGTAGTTATATTTTTGCTATATTTAAACTATTCAGCAGAAGAAATGTACAATAAATTTGAATCTGAGTTACGTAACCATGTCATAAATCCGAAACTGAACTCGAAGTGGACTCAAATCTAAAATGGATTTCGATAAATAATTACATCATCTTGTCATTATTTTTCAGTGATCAGCTGTCGTTGTGATTGCTACAGTCATCCTTATTGTGTTCATTCACTGGTGTTCCGTAAAAATGTTTTCTATGCCTTTTAAAACAGCAGCTCTTAAAAGGTTATAGAGCCCTTGCCTCCACAAAAGCATCATTTTCAGTCCTTTTTAAAATGGGATCCCGCACGAATAGGCAGCTTTAAAGGCGCAAAAGTTCCCCTGTGTACTGATTATTTATTCCTCAATATTGTCAAACTATTGCATTAAATGTTTATGAACACGGACGAATGCCATGGACGAATACTGGTAACCTAATAACAAGCCTTGAGTTTGCATATAAACTGTCACTATATACGTCAAACATCTAATGAAGACATATGGCAAACTTCTTTCCAGCAACAAGATGCAAAAACAGCGGATTGTGACCCAATTGAAACTACTGGACCTACCTAAGAAAACTAGAATAATTTTTCTAGTGTTCTTTGCAAATGTTGCGTTCCTCAGAGACATGAAAACTGTAATAGTAATAATAACAATAATAATAATAAATGTTATAGTGCTGTTATGCACGTGCGTGTCAAATATTGCGGATGTGTTTTACTAATAAAATTGGGGGTGGGCGGTTCTGATGAAAAATATTTGATATTTGAAAACAAAATGTAATTTTACGAGTAGCAAAACACAGTATTACATTTGATGAAGAAAACATTTGAATCTTTATCTGAGCAGGGAGGATTCGATGGCATACAGAACCATTTAATCAAATCAAATCAAGCTTTTCACATGTGTTATTCTAAAAGAGGCCATTTTAATCACAATGAATTGTCTAAGCAATCCGGCAAATCATGGTAGTTTTCCTAAAAGACAGGATCTTAGAAACTGAAAAAACTAAATGTAAATTATTGGTCATAAAAAGATATATAAAAAAGTTTTCACGAAATGCGTTTGACTGGTTCACATACGTCATACAGTACGGCTGTAATCTGTCGAGTGCAGAATTTAAGTGCGGTGTCTGCATGCGGGATTTAAGCAAACAGAGTTTTGGAACAGTTCAAATGAACTGAAACACCACTGATGTACAATACCAGCAAGCTGGCCCTGAAACTAAGATGCTGCTGCTTATACACTGTCTGTCTGTTTTTGCTGTTTATATAGAGTTTACAGAAATTTGGAGCCTAATTTGAGTCGGACCTACTTTAAATTGTAGGTATGGTTAATGTGCTCCCAGGGTGGCGTACGGGTGATAGAAGTCATTCATTGTATGATTATCAGCCATCGCGCCATCCCACACGAGCTTGCGTGAAGCCATTCCTCAGAGAACTTATTCCTTGAAATATATCACATGGTTTTGCCATCACAGCGTTATGAAGTGTGCGCAGATTTTATAATTAATCAGAAATACAAGGCTAAATAGCTTTTTCTTCAGTTTTTGCACGATTGGTTTTACGTGTGTCCTTTTGCTTCCAGCGAATGGAGAGCATATTCACCACCTGTTAAGACTGACAGTTACTACTACTACTGCTACTACTACTAGTACTACTACAGCTGCTGCTACTACTCCTACTACTGCTACTGCTGCTACTACTACTGCTACTACCGCTAGTATTAATCATAATCAAATCACATTCGTAATCATGATCGTAATAATCATAATAATATGCGTTGCCATGTGAAGTATTTTCCAAAGTGAAATCAAACGACAAGGTTTCAATGTATGATTTCAAAACAATTATTTCTTACAATTTGATGTCTGAATCGTCAGTGTCTCTGTCTGAGAGTCACAATATGCGTTGTGCAGAGAGGATCACCAGAGAGGATCACTATGAAATGATGTTACGCTGCATCAACAAGACGAGTCGGAGTGAGTTGGAAGTACAAGGTGATAAGTTGTCAGCTGTCGGAGCCGGACTCATAATTCAGTCCACGTACCATAAATCTTGAACTCACTCGTGCAGGAAATCAGTCTTGTCCATTCGAGCCCCAGGTGTACCCTGTGACTGATGTTATACCATAAGCACAGTTTTAATGTTGTTAAAGGAATCCCCACACAGTCGAAGCCATAAAATATGTTGATGATTTGATCTGACGAAAACATACCAGGAAGAAGGACTCACAGGACTCAGACAGGACTCACAAAGCATTGTTTTTGTAATATTATGTTTCATAAGGTTTGTTCGCATGTTGTTGTTAAAATCTCATTCATCTGCAGGGATGATTTTCTTTATCAACGTGAAAACATTTGCAGTCAAGAGCATCTGATGCAAATGATAGCTTTAATTATTCAATAAGTGGCTCTTGTCTAATTGAAAAACTCATGGAATGGCCTATGCAAAATAATCCTACACAATTAAAAGCTTCCTGACGGTTGCTTACTCTTGTTTCAGTAACTTAAATCAGCTTTTATTAAAAAAAAAAATGCAATATTTCGATTGGGCCTACTCTACCAACTGTATTTTAAATTCATGTGAAGGGGGTTGACTTTTCTTCTGCTATTTTGTTTCTTTCTCGATGGATCAATATCATAGCAGCATGTGCCCAGAACGGAACGGCATTGACGCACTGCATGGGACTGACCTTTCACTCTCTCCTTACAGGTCAAGTCATTTTCATCCGAACAGGTCAAAAAACACCATTCAGCGCGAGACGCTCCATGACTCCCGCTGCAAAAGTATTCCGACGCATCGTTACTTTTTAAATTTCAAAATAGCTTTTGACTTAGCCCAATAAACAACATAACAAGTGATTACTTAAATGAATGCACAATTTAAATGAAAATTGTTTTGGAAAAAAATGTAAGATTCAAAAACGTTGCCAAATCACTTGGGGAACAAGGTGGCATATGAGAGGAGGCACATAACACCTTCAACTGGTCTACAGCAGATTCCAGTAGATGTAACTTTGGTCCAAAAATAACGCTTATGTTAATCTTACACAGCATAACTCGCAAGTCTCCAACAAAATGAAAACATCAGAAGATGGAATTTGCCGCAACGATTTCTGCAGCACCGTCAATATACTCGTCTCTTCTGGCCCTGCTCGCGTGCTGCATGCAATCCTGTAATATGCTCCTTATTTTACCATACACTCAAAACGTACCTGTTAGCAATGGTAGAGAGATGGACATTTCTCCAAAGGAGTGCTGCTAAATCTCTTTAAGTTATCTCATATTGAAATATTGTTAAATACATTTAAAAATTTCGCTTTTCATATAAATGTTTTTGTTTGTTTACAAGGTTCGTTGAAATCTGAACATTTATTAATAGTTATTTCGATCAAAACCGCTCTGATGCCCATTCAGGCAAAACTGGATATCGCTAGTTTAGAACAAAGTTTTTTTTTTTCTTTTTACTTTATGGCCAGTCCTCGCATTTTCTCCAACAACTTCGTTTCATAAGCACGCCTGGAACTCACACTTCCTGCGATTTTTGTGTTAAAAAGGGAAAATACATTTCACTGTAATGTAGTCGGTTTTGATTGTGTGAAACAATTACTGTAATGTATCATATTTTGAGTGCAATGAGTGTAAAATTTGTAAAGGCTCTTGTTCACCTAACCTAAATTTTAGTAGGTCTGTTTCCCTATAGGGTATTGTGCCATTTTAATAGCTGTTGTCAGACACACAAACGCATAAATAAATATTATTTGGGCTGGGCTCTGACTTTATCTTCACTATTCGGAAAAGGTTTGGTGGTTGCGTTTTAAGGGAGGGGGGAGGGGGTAGTTAAACTTAGGTACAGCATTTCCCACGATTATATAAAGTTCAAATCCCTGCCTATACGCTCACAAAACTTCTTAATTATTAATTTTCATTAGCCCTTCAAACGTATCACCACATTACTACGTCGACAAAAGCGTATGTACCTTGAATAATACAACTAAATAAAAAACGTCAAATATGCAAATAAAACATCCCGAAAAATTAAACATTTCCGACAAGTGACAAATGGATCAATAAAATTACTGACCCCATATATATTCACCTCTTTATGTGTCACACTATATGTTTTCGGTACAAAGGGCTGCCTCCCCGCCACTCAAAGCTATGTCAAGTTCAAGTTCATGGCTACTCAGCCTCGAGCCCTATTTTAGGGTGGGGGAGGGGCAGAAATCCTCCAAAACACTTCTCTTTCACAAGATTTAGTTGAACATATCTAGTTGGCCATTTCGGTCCGGTTGTAAATTTGATTACAAACCACGCCATTTATGCCTCTTGAAACAGCTAGTTCACTTCCTTCGCTTGACTTTTTCAGCTCCACGCAGCTCTCTAAATAGTCGCTGCAGAACAACTATACGTGGATATGTTTGTCACTAAAATAAAAACAAATAATTCACTGTCGACGAGCTCCTAAACAGTGGTCCAAACAACATCAAATTTAATGCACTGGCCATTGTGTTGACTGTCAGGTTTGTGTCGTGTGCTCCACAACACAGACTATAGCTGTGTGGTTACAGTTTTTTCCAATGTGTAGATCGCACGAAGAACTGTCCATCGTTTTTTGAAACACCAGATCCAATATGTTGCTATAATGTTAATGTAATTATATGTTAATAATCTCTGTCCAGGTTATAAAAATACTGGAGGCGCCAAGCCTTCACTCAATGTCCTCATTTGTCCCACCCTAGGACATGACAAATTTAATTTTTTTTTTTTTTTATTTAGGCCTACTTATTACGTTTATATTTCTTATTACATTTTCAAAAGCCACGATTACCTCGTAACGGTACATGTTGAATATATGAGAAGTTCAGATAATAGTATGTTTGTGCGTCACCACTTACAACTGACACGAGCGTTTGTGACAGCGCATTTTACGTAATTCTAAACACGTTCATGTTCTTTCGACAATTCTTTAATGTGAGATTTTAGCTTTCGTGTGATGTCACAGCGAAATCACTAGTTAGACTAGCGCTTTGCCTTTTATTCTAAAGCAACGCCTTCGTAGAAGTCTAATTGTGCTAAAACCATGAAATTAGCAAACATGCTTCACGTGTAAAAACTTCGTCAGTCAAACACAGAAGAGATATTAATCAAACACTTGCAACACATTTTATTATATTTCTGTATGCAGTAAAATTCTTAAAACTTATCACAAGAATGGAGAAAACACCTCTTAAACTTTGAACAAAACACAACAAAACAACTGCCCCGTCTTTAGCTCATAATTGTACATATTTATAGTAAAGAAACATTCTTTATAAATACTGTTTCATCTGTAGCAAGTAAATACCATAATTTAATTACAAATGGATAAATATGGCAGCTGATATTTACAACAGGGAGGGTGTAGTTACAGAAAATCTAACGACACATGGTTTATTTTCCCCACAATCTTCCAAATAGTATTTCACAATTCAAACTTGCAAAGCACAAAAACATCACAAGTTAAACCCGGCGAAGGAAAATATACATTCACAAGCAAATATTGTGTCTTTTTGAGTTAAGTGTTAACTTTGGCACGGTTCCCAGTTTATAGTAGTATAGTTACAATCAAGTTGCCTTAATTGGATCACAATATTTAACATCATAATACAAAAGTTTTTTCCATTATAATATGTGCACTAAAAGTCCAGTTAGAGAAATAGCTACCATTGAATGAACATCTATACACCTAAGACCGACATAATCTATTACAACCATGGGAAAGACAGCAAGTAATTGTTATTTGTTATTATATACAAAATATTGAATAAATCTCAAACAAATTTTGTTCGGTTGATTATTGTATTCACAATGCATTTCTCTTGTCCTCTATCGCATAATATTACAGTGTCCATTATGCATGTATGTACAAGCTTATATATATATATATATATATATATATATATATATATATATATATATATATATATATATATATATATATATATCAGACACACATACAGGGTTCTGCTTCTTTCTTCCTATGTTCGGTGAATTGGTACTGCAGTATCAGTCCTAAACATACCATTCACTGAAATTGGAGGACAGGCTGCTGTGTCCGCTGTTATTGTGAACCGCTGACGCGGGCGACAGATTGTTGTTGCTCTGGGTCTCAGTCGATGGGGACACCAGACCAGGGGGTGTCGAGGACTCGTAGCCGGAACTGGCTGCTGGCGAGGAGTCAGACGCCGAAGGAGATGATTCGTGAACCTAAAAGAGCACATGCGCTAAGTTAAGGGCCATTGCTGAAATAGCACGCGAAAAGGGTTGTTGCTTCAAACCACCTAGACGATATGATTGCGCATATATGCCAGAAGGTTAACCGAATGATTTAGTAATGCATTTATTCAATTCTAAAATTCACTTACCTTCATGTGCTTTCTGAGAGAGCTGGGGTGCGTGTACGACTTGTCACACATTTTACAGAGATACGGCTTGTCTGAGGTGTGGACGTGCATGTGCTTCTTTCGGTCACTGCTGTTGGCAAAGCGTCTGTCACAGCCGTCAAACTCACACTGGAATGGTTTCTCTCCTGCAGAAAAATAAGAGACGTACATAGTAGTCAATCATCAAATGACATCTCAAACGACTGTTTACCTGTGGTAAAGCTGCATTACTATCCATAAATATACGAAATTATCTGTCTTCAGATGATTGATATTAATGCTTACCAGATAAGTGACACAGTTTCTATATTGTATTAAACATACCCAATAATAATTGTAGTAAGGATGTTAGCATAAAGATATAAACAATCACATACGTTTCACTTTGATTTGAATAAAAAGCGTTATGTAGCCTACATGCACGTTAAATGTTAATAAATGTGTCCGCGGAAATTCCCGACATTAAAATCACATGTTTTGAATAACTGAACGCAGACGCCTAAATAATAATAACAATAATATTCATTTGTTTTTTGGACATTTTCACTAAATTTATCCGGCCAAGTACGATATGGATTCAAGAGGCATTCCAGTTGCTTGGGAACAATAAGAATGCAATTAACACCTTCACAATTTAAAGTCTGCAAAACACAATGGATTCACTAGGTAAATGGTTAAATGCAAAATGCTTCTAATTGCCTGTCTTGCACCTACTATCAGTAGTAAAAACGAGAAAACAAAAGGCCTTCGATTTGTCTGTTCCTGGAAATTAAACACTTATCACATATTTAAAATCTATTTATTCCAATAAAAAATATTTATTGACTACGTATGTACATGAAGTAAATATAAACTACTGAAATACATTCTACCATTAAACATTTAGAAGTATGCAATGATTTACTACTGCAGTGGGTAAGCGATTTGCCACTAACAGTGAGCCCTTACGTTGCCTTTGACCTGTTTTAAAGTTTATGAACCAAACACTCGGCAGACTATTACATAATTTAGCAAACTGTTGCAAAACATTGCATACATACTGGTCTAGGAAAAGCATAATAATCCTTAAGAGCCGTTTATATTCAGCGAATGCAATTCATCCAATTGGAAAGCGCAAACATTTGGGACAGATGCTTCTGAACACCTAAAACTCCAAATTCCCAGTATAATTCGTTAATAATGTAATGGATGAAACAATTCTGACAATATCAAAAACCTTTGATTAATATTTGGCAAAAAACCAAGTTAGAAAATTATGCATTCGCTGTGCGTAACTAAATCGATCATTGGTAATTGTTGCAGACCAGCCGACGCCACCACGGCTACTCCTACACCACGAAACGACAAATCAAAGCAAGACAGAAAAATAAAAAATCGTGTTCATAATTTCTGTACCTGTATGCGTTCGCTTGTGTATCTTCAAGTTTTCAGACCGCGCGAAAACCTTGCCACATCCAGGGAATGGGCAAGGAAAGGGCTTCTCTCCCGTATGGACTCGGATGTGGTTCACCAATTTATATTTGGCTTTGAAAGGCTTGCTTTCTCTCGGACACTCTTCCCAGAAGCAGACGTGATTGCTCTGCTCTGGACCTCCGACATGCTCGACCGAGACGTGAGTCACCAGCTCGTGCATTGTGCTGAAAGTTTTATTGCAACTCTTCTTCGGGTTGCTGAGCTGCTCCGGGTCGATCCACTTGCAGATGAGCTCCTGTTTGATGCACTGCTGCCGCATGTAGCGGAAGAAGGCACCGGGGTGGTGATGGGCTGCCATATTCATGCCCATGTTCATATTCATGGAGCCATACTGATTGTGGAGCTGGGCTGCAGAGTAAGGGTCGGTCCTGGGGCTGGAGACCTGGTGATATTGATCCGAACGCCCAAAAACTTCCCCCGGTAGTCCAAGTCGCATTTGTCCGTTGAGCACATTCGGAGACCCGTGGGATCCATGCTGGTCGTGGATCCCAGGAAATAGTATGTGGCCCTGGCCGTCTGCGTGGGAGTGATGGAGAGACCCCGCCGTGGGGCCGAAGAGAGCATGCTGGCTGCTCGCCGGAGACGATTCTCCGAAGCCGCGGCTCCGAAAGAGAAACTCCCTGGTAGAGTTAAAAGGCGAACTCGCGTACGACGTGACATGAGCAGCATGCGCACCCAGAGCGGCAGCGGGGTAGCCCGCTGCCTGAGAGGTGAAAGCAGAGCTCTGTCCCGGAGAGAGATCGTGGTTCAGTTTAAAAGCACCCATGTGTGCAGAATCGACAAAGCTATTCTGTGCTAAACTCAAGTCTCTGTCCTGCATTTCGCTTGATGAGTGATGTCTGGCAAACGTGCCAACTCCCAAACCAGGGAACTGGTGACCAGCGTCCAGTAACATGTTTTCTCAGCGAACAGAAATTTTGTTGGAAACAAATGTATGTGTAGCAGCAAGTCAGTTCAACTGTAAGTAAAAAAAAATAAAATAAATAAAAACAAGACACCTAGCCTTCTACGGAGGTCTCGCTTTCCGAACGTGAAAAACACATCAGGCGAAGTTCAAAGCGATGATCCGCTGGTAGCAAAACGCAACCTAAGGTTTGTCTTACTGAGCGCTTCTATATATTTTCCCTCGTACTTCACTTGTAACTCACAATCCCCATGAAAAGATGCGAAAAGATTCCTTTGCGTTTTTCCTTGAGAATTACTGAATGCCTGTGCTTTTACACAAACATCAAGAATGAATAATTGTCTCACTTGAGCTTCCTCTCACAGATTGCGGATCCTCGATGCATCTCGAATTGTCGTTCCGATTGGTTGTGTTTATTTCTTTCGTTTGTCTGTGTTTATCTCGGTGGGTCTCTCTTTCTCACTGGACTGGCAATTTCTCCTTTTACGCCCCCTTTAACTGGGGCCCGGTCATTCAGTCGCCGCAGTCTCATTGGCCACTGCGCCTCATCAATCCCAGGTACCCCTCCAATCGCAGGTACCCCCTTTCCAACTAATGGCTGTTCGCCATTTTCCACTGATAATTACCGCCTACTTTTTCGGAAAGGCTTATCAAGAGAAACAAATATATTAGGATGAGATCTCTGAAAATCCGAGTTATATAGGTTCAAGAATTAAGGAAAGACAATTGTCACAGAGCACGGCGGGCACAAACGTATTTGTTAGTATCTAACGTTAAAGATCTATTTTGCATAGGTTACGTAGCCACTTTAGACTGTAGGCTACACGCGAGAGCCCGTGGACAACTCATTTGGGAGAATTCGAGTATACATGTACAGATTTAATGAATATTCAGCAGAACTCGAGTTGATCATTCTAAAACATAATAGTTATGTCGAATTAAACTGGTGTGCCGTAATTTGCAAGAACATGACATTTCTTCTTGGCCTGTTGAATTCTGTGTATGTAAAGACTGAATTTCCATAAACAGGCTCCTTTGTACGCACAGTTAATATTATATGGTTGACCGAGGGGAAAAATTAAAACCTTTTAACTTCAGTAATTTAAAATAGTTTTTTTTTTTAATGAAAAGGTTCCAAAGGTTTAATATGATAAGTGTGGGCACACTTAAGAGTAGTTGCATTAAGAGTAATACATCTAGCGCAGCTCGCACATATTTTCCCACCAAAGTAACTAGGGAGGCTGAATATACAAGCAAACTGCGTAAACTAGGTAGAGGACATCAGATCCGCATTTCTTGTCCATCTTCCCTATCATGAAGGACAACACGATGAATTGCGTGAGGTCGGACGATTTGGCTGCAAGTATTCAAAACATTACATCCTAATACCACAACCAGACATCTTATCTCAATCATTTGAAACCCACAGCTAGTTACCACAGTAAACAGTTTTTATCTAATATTGATTATTGGGCATATGACATAAATACGATTATCTGTTTGTGATTTATGCTTTTTGTTTCCTTAAAAATACATTTCACTCCAGCATACACAATCACAATTAGCCTTCTCCTAGGTTCATATCTCTCAGGTTGCACATATACCACATACCACACCACACCACTCACCACACACACACACACACACACACACACACACACACACACACACACACACACACACACACACACGCCTACTTTGAAATTATTTGTTGTTTTAAATTTTATTTAATGTAAAATTGCATCAAGACAGCCTGATTTTTTTCATGTGAAGAATAAAAGCTACAGTTTAGGAAAAGTAGCAATTTTAGCAAAAGTAACAATTTTAGAATTTCTGTACATTAGGATATTAGGCATGTTTTATATGTCAATGTTAGGAAAGTGGACAATACTACGCAACTCTCAATGTGGCAACATTAATTATGAAATCTCACACCTTCCCAGTGAAAAATTTCCATATGTTCTCAATTACTCGGAACGCCCGATTGAATCACACCGATGCCTTTTGACTAATTCAATCAGTCTGGTGGCTACATGTTTATGCCAAGGTTTTTTCATTTGCCCGACACGGTTGTGTCTAAGCGCGATTTTTTGTCCAAAGCACAAAATGAAATAAATGAATTCAAGATATATTGTATGCATACATACATACGTACATACATAAATTAATGTTCATTAAAACATTACGGTTAAAGCAGTTTACTTACACTTTCATTGAAATCGAGTCCTATAACGTTCCGTCCCAACACAGACCAGAAGTTTCTCTTCCCCTTCTTACCTCCAAACGTTTCGAATAGTAAATAATAGGAGCGGGAAGACATTAAAAAAGAAAAAGGACACGTAGGAATTCTGTCTCACTCAGCCCAAAGCCCTGCAGTCCGGACATTATGTGGGCTACCATTCTTCCAACACTCCATTTCTACCCTCTCTGCAGGAATCATAGGAGCTGATCCAAGTTCAAAGCCACGTCTGCCGACCCCTTTAAGAAGTGCTTTATTTCTCTGGAAAACCGCAAAACCTCTTTCCCCTGTCGCTGGGCAAGGCGTAAAAAAAAAAAAGAGAAAGAAAACGCAATCAGCCCGCGGCTCAGTACTGAAAGTCTTGATTTCCCCACTGCTTGATCAGATAGAAAAAAGACACTAAAACTAAAACACATGAGCTCCTGATAAGTAGGAGCATTTCAACAGGTTACAGAGGGCCAAGAACTCTGTTAGGAAGAAAAGATGTTGGGCAGAGTGGGTGAAGACCACATTTAAGGACAACATTTATATACATGGAGAGATATTGTACTAATAGGCATGTGGGCCTGGATGTGTTCTCAGTTAGTCTTTATTATTTTTAAGCTATGGCTGCTGTAAAAATATGAATAGTTACAGTATCATAACCATTTATTTGCATTCACAACTGATACTGAAGTATTGTTGTTGGTGTATTGCATTCAGAATAGGTCTGCAGAGCAAACAGTATCCTATCCTGCTCGTAATGCAGTGTATGCAGGCCTTTAGAGAACAGTTATTCACCGTCTTTGACAAACTCATAAATTCGACAGAATCATCAACAAGCTGGCAGCCTGCGTCACCGGTTCCTTGTTTGATACCAGCCCAGTTGTGTACTTCAAGGGCGTATGACCTACAGTTCGACCCTTGAACGGCCACATATGTTCCATTCCGTAAGACAAAGCTCTTGACAAATTTTTATATATATATATATATATATATATATATATATATATATATATATATATATATATATATATATATATTCACATACATACATACATAAAACTCAAACACCCCATTGTTTTAATATTCAATACTATACACTATCATACACAAAAGACAATAAATTATTACAAAACTGCGTTACAATGAACAGAGGTAAAAAAAAAAAGCAATTTTCTTTGAATGACAATCAACTTGACAAGCAATTTTTAAATTACTATTTGTGTTTATTTCTATGTATAATTGAAACCTGGGAAATACATATGATTTAACGACCATACACTTGAACTAAAAATGTAAGCACAGTATTGTAATATTTTGAAGATTTATACCTAAATATTCATATTTGTGCATATATTCTAATGATATGAAGATGACCAGACAGGTCACGCAAAGTCCTCGTCTATAGAAACTGATATATTGCATATTTATCAATGAACAATTTATTGCGTGCGTATGTGTCTGTCTGTGTGTGTGTGTGAGAGAGAGTGTATATATATATATATATATATATATATATATATATATATATATATATATATATATATATATATATATATATATATACACACACACACATTCGCTTTAATAATGACGCCGAGGGATTGTGTTATATGCTTATGCACACAGACGCGCGCGCGCACACGCACACACACATGCAGGGAAAAACACCTTTGAGAAAGCCTAACGTTTTCAAGAAACTAATTTCCAGAACTTGAAGTATTACGCCACAGGTGCCCTGTTTTTAAAGAGGCAACATTTTAAAACTCACTGTACTTTTTTAGCACTAAAGGATTTCTTGGCTCAGTACTTATTTATTGGAAATGAAATTGATTGGTTTTATTCATCGTAAATTACATCCAGAGATGACACACTGCTGACATGTGGGGGCGTGTACAATGCTTATTCCACCACCGTATATTTGAATGAGTTCTGTCTTATACATTGTCTTAGTTGGAGACACTATTGTGAAATGAATGAATTGTCTTTCAAGCTCAGCCTTATTTTGCTATAAGTAGTTGTTTTACCTATGCAGAGCCAAGGACCTCTTTTTGTGAAATATTAAGTTAGCCTCACTTTGAGACACTGGTTCACAAACACGGGGGCAGGAAAAGTTTTGATGGCAGCACTGACGTTGAAGTACACTTTGCAAATCTGAACAGATGTGTGGCTACAGGACAGTTGAAAATGACACGCTCACGTCTACTCCCAGACAAATTTTTTATGAATTTTGGGGGGATCAAGATGCTTTTAGGGGAATGTCATTGAATGCAGGTCTGATGATTTTCGGGTCAACCCCCTACCCATTTATCATCCATACGTCGTACACTAGTGTACCGTTTTGTTTGGTCAGATGTAAAAAAAAATCGCGCCTAAAGGTGACTTAAGAATTAAGACACGTTAAATCGATGACAGATACACATCATGCTGAGTTCAACACTGGTTCTACAAGGAGGCGTGTTCTAGTACCATAAAGCACACCAATACACAGGTGCCCCCCACCCACCCTGTAAAGTTATAAGATGCGGATTCTTTAATTATAACCGTGTAACAGATATTATATTGAATCCCTAAGCGCTGCAATTGCTGTGCTGTTCTCAGAAAACATGTTTTGCAGCAGCAGAGGTATAGAAACAGGCGCAGATCTGCTTGACTTACTTTATCGTGACCGGTTAACCCAGTCAATAAATAATTAATTATCATGTTAATTGCATTACAAAGAACAGTCATAAAGGGATACCGATAAGTAAGTATTTTCAGATAAGTTCGTTTTAATTTCTTAAAGCAATGGAAAGGCTTTATTATATAGGCTAAAACACCAGTAACTTGTTTCAGTTGTCAAAATAGTATACTCTACATATGCACATGTACATACCACATTATATTACACCGTCTGCTTATTAAAACAAAGATGCCAAATATTGACTCCAATGTGAAAGTGGTCAGTACAGAGATTTCCTCATTGGATGTAACCAAAGTGACACTTTCCACTTTCTGACAGCACTTCTCGCTGTAACGCAGTTCTATTTTCACTTTTTAACAGAAGGGTGCTTTTCAATATTTACGTTTATTTAACTTGCACATTTTGGTTTAAAGTATGGAAATTAAAATGGAAATTCAATTGAAGCGTAAAATTTCAATGGCGAATTTCACTTTTTCGACTTCATTTCTTGTCGAATTTAAACGATGTCTGGTGTGGATTGACACGCAGAAGTGACAAATTCGTGACTTAAAAAATAGACCGCTTTGTGCTTTGATTGTATCACTCTCTGCACGTTGCTGCATTCTCACCAGGATTTGTTGTTAGTTCTCTAAAGAGTCATTATTTGTACACTAAATTTGCAGCTCCATTACATTTACTCAAGAAAATTAAGAAAGATCAAAGGAAATTTTTGTAATAATTCGCGGAAAACTGAAACAGCAGGAGACTTTCTAAAATGATATAGTAAAAACAAACCCGTACTGGCTGTCATTCATATTTTCAATGATCTCGCATTCTACAGTATTTAGGACGTTTAAGGCATTCTCCTGTCAATTACCCTGACGCACCGTATGCGGTTAGCATGTAAACTACTATGCTCAATGCGATAGTGTTAAATTCAAAAAACGTGAAGAATCGTCATTCACCTGTCTCGGAAGTGTAGGCAAGTGTTGTGTCAACATTTTATTTACGTTTATTTTTGCGTAAACAAAGGAAAAGTTGTTTTTCGAATATATCAAAATTCGAGTTTGGGGCATGTGTTTTCCGCTTATAGTTGAAACATTTTGGTGCCTGTTTTATGTTAATTTTCACCGTTCGGAATCCGACGTGGTAATTTACTACATAAACATAAACAAAATGAAAACAAACCTAAACGAATAATCGGTTCGAAAAGATGGTGAATATTTTTTCCTTTTTTCCTTTTAAATATATCCACACGCGCATGAATCGAAAAACCAAAAACACATCAATAGATTTGTTGTTAACTTTTCGAACACAACTTTTGGAGACAGGAGCGATGCCGAGAGTAAGGGGGCGGATCCCCGCTGTGCCTCTGCGCTGAAAGACAGCCAATCGCTTCGTTCCCTTAACTGCCAGTCACCGAAATGCGTCCAATACCCGCAGTGCCATTTCTAAACTGTATTCCCCACTGTGTCCTCCAACTGTTGTATGTTCTGCCAATCGCTGGAGGACAGAGTGGGAAAAGGAACAAGCAGAGTTAGAGGCAGGACAAAAGAAGTTATATAGACCGCTATATACAAATATATATTTATATATTAATGTTTTGGAAGGCGTGGAGTGGGGAAAAACAATACCAGTGAGCGTGGATGGACTAGATACAGAGTAGTTATGGAGCCCCCTTTGAGCAAGAGGAATCCGGCGCTAAGATTAGCGGATTTGGCAGCGACTCAACCCCTTCCTCATCAGAATGTGACAGGCTTCCCGGGGATAGGGGGGCATCACCCTCACTCCCACCATGCCCACCTCCACCCTGGGGAGATGGGCAACGACCCTGGAGTGGCACTCACTCCATTTGGACCAGAGCACATGGCACAGACAAATGCTCTCAAACTTAGTCCATCTCAGCACATTCAAAGCCACCCCGAAGCCCAGACCGCGGCATCTTTCACTTCTTCTCAGACCACAGTTGGTTTCCCCGTGGCTCACCCCCACTCAGGCTACGCCACCAGCAGGGACTACATCCTCAGGAGAGAGCTTTCAGCCTCTGCTATGCACGCACTTGGCGACCAGCATAGTTCCGCCTCCTCCCCTCATCACCATGGCATGTTCATTTCCCCAACAGGTGCTTATGGGCACGCGGAAGGTGGTGCCCATCCTCTTTTCTCTGGACTTCACGATCAAGCGGCCCCAGGTGCCCACCACCATGCTCTCAACGGGCAGATGCGCCTGGGTCTTCCGGGGGACATCTATGGCAGGCCAGAGCACTTCGGCCACAGGCCCGAGCACTATGGACCTTCTTCACTCAACAGCTACAACTCCATGAACTTAAATGTGAACATCGCATCAGCTCCTCACGGAGCCGCGGGGGCGTTTTTGAGGTACATGAGGCAGCCCATCAAGCAAGAGTTAATCTGCAAATGGATTGACCAGGAACAAACTTCAAAGAAGCCGTGCTCCAAAACTTTCAGCACTATGCACGAGCTGGTTAACCATGTCACCGTGGAGCACGTCGGGGGACCGGAGCAGAGCAGTCATGTTTGTTTCTGGGAAGACTGTCCGCGAGAGGGGAAAGCTTTTAAGGCGAAGTACAAATTGATAAATCACATCCGAGTTCACACAGGAGAGAAACCATTCCCCTGCCCGTTCCCTGGTTGCGGGAAAGTGTTTGCTCGCTCGGAAAACCTCAAGATCCACAAGAGGACACACACAGGTCAGTTTTAAAGTGTGCTTGCGAACTAGATTCACAAAGCAGAACACGCTTTCACTCATACGACGTGATACAGCACGTTCAAAGAGCAAGATATTTTACCGTAATATTTGTACAAGTATTTACAACTACCGACAAAACGTAAGACATATATATATTACACTTAATGTACAAAACTAGTAAAACCAATTTTCTCACACAGGGAGCCGTATTGTTTACTGTTCAGAAGGATCCACAACTAATGCAGGCAGCAGTCGAGGATGATCACGCTTTAGTTGTTCTCTGTATCAGTTGTATTTATGAGAAGTGTGATTCGTGAAACCTGGGTCGCACTTTTTAAGTGCAGTTGAAATTTATCACTTAGGGCAGATATTACCCCTTGGAGAATGATTAGGTACATACGGCTTAGTTAATTGTTTTGCTGATTTATTGTCATGTCACAGCTTGCAGTCAACTGCACGTATATGTCTGCTGATTCAGATCTCTATTGATATACTGCACAAACTCCAGCAGAATTCCAATCGAAGATTTAATCAAAATAAATATTCCAAGCTAATGTTTAGCCTTTTTACTATATATTTACATTTTATCTGCTACTGTTTCCGATAATAATTAATGTCAGCTAACTAAGATGAGAACAATTTACCTGTCTTACGAGATCAAGTAACATGAGGCACCATCGACAGACTTATTTCACCACTCTAGATCGACATTCAATGTTCAGCAAAGACATAGTTTATTTACTCTGAAAATAATAGCGTTGAACACGAAAATCTTACAGTTCGGACATGTAAATGCATCCTGATTAAAAAAAAATGTTTTTAGATTAATTTTATTTT
Organism: Megalops atlanticus; assembly: GCA_019176425.1. Taxonomy (NCBI): domain Eukaryota; kingdom Metazoa; phylum Chordata; class Actinopteri; order Elopiformes; family Megalopidae; genus Megalops; species Megalops atlanticus. The sequence goes on from CM032886.1 coordinate 14,562,913, forward strand.
TACATCAGCTGGCCTGGTGAGGCGAAGGTGATGTTAATTATACTGTCCATGAGTGACTGTGGTTTTGCAGATTGGCCTGTTTTGTTAACCGCGTAACAGACGAAATCCAGCGCGACAATAAAAACCCTGTCGATGCCTTTGCTCGTAACTTGTGAAAGGGTGCAGAAAGCTCATGAAACAACTATTGAAAGTGCGCTTTTTGGTGGTGGTGGTGGTGGTGGTGGTGGTGTGTGTGTGTGTGTGTATGTGTGTCTGTGTATATGTGCGTGTGGAGGAGGGGTTGGCTGCGACTGACGGCTTGCTATGCAAAAAAGCACAAAATTCTTTAAAGTTAGGGGCTGTCGGGCTGATTGTCCATGCAATTTATTTGCACTTAGTTGCTGTTTTTGCTACGCTCGCTGTACCCGGCAAATACATCATAAAACCGTTAGAATTTCTTCTGTATTCCGGCATGGATTAAATGTTTCAGTGAACAAACCACGTGTACCACCTAGTGTTGTTTTGGACAACGCGCGTTTAACAACGCCCAATACAATTGTTTGTAGAGGCTGCACTTGCAGACTGTGTTTCTTCTATAGTTTATAATGAACATGACTACTACTGTCGGTGGGTTCGTCATAGTGAATATTGCGACTGAAACCCTCAGGTTTTATCCAAAAACAGACGGTTCACCCACAGTTCGAAGACCAAATGCATTTCTGACGCTATCAGATGTGGTTCCGACACTTATCAAAAACATGATGCTAGGAAAGCCTTTCCAGTCCATTATCTTGTTAGTATGGTCATTCACACTTCTAAATCTTAAATACACAGCGGTAGTTAAAAATATCCTGGCCTATGTTCTCAAAAAAGATTCGTAAACACACCAATTGAGCAACTCTACTTTAAATACTAAATATTACAAATCGTAAGAACTGTGTTTGAGGAAAGAGAGCAATGCGTTATTAAAAAGCCATACCAAATGCAAAATAGATAGAATTCATAATTTCGAGCCTTGGTAGATACGAATAACGGGCAGCACAGACATGAATCACTAATGACGTATGTGCTATGCAAGGGGGAAAACACTGGCTGTAGTCGCACACCATAAACGCACACGCTTTTATGTACGTGTGGGAGTAACTGGCTTGCATATAAGGATGTATAATAAATTCAGTGTATGCTAGACAGGAAAAGCCTGCGGCGGGGTAAGAGAACCACAGCAACCATTTATGAAGTAATTACTCTGGAAGTGTCGTGTTGCCAAAGCGTATAGGCATTAAATTTAACCAAGGGCCTCCATTAGATTATTTGAGATGTCGACTTGAATAAAACACAATATTATTTTTTGGAAAGAGTACAGTTTTCACTTTTAGTTGTATGGGTTCATTTTGGACAGAATGTGTAACATTTTAAAGGTATTTGGTATCCTTTACACGTCAGATGTCTCTGAAGTGATGTTCACGCTGATAACGTTGACTAAATAACTTAAACAGTTTCATATGGGAGACCTAAGAAACCCCAAACCCTTCGGTTTGTCCATGTTTTCTCGAATAAGGAATGCGATTGGGACGTAAAGTCAGTCCAAATGACGCATGTTAAAGCAAGTCATAGTCAACTTTACATAAGAGTTTTATGTCGACATTTTGGTGGTGGGTGACATTTCTGATGAAGTAGCCATGTGGTAGTTGTGTTCCTAGTGTGTAATTGACTTGAGATTGTGTGCTTACATTTGAACATCTTTTTTAGGGGAGAAGCCATTTAAATGTGAATTTGATGGATGCGACAGGAAATTCGCCAACAGTAGTGACAGGAAGAAGCACTCTCACGTCCACACGAGCGACAAGCCTTACTACTGCAAAGTAAGAGGCTGTGACAAGTCATACACGCATCCCAGCTCTTTGAGAAAGCACATGAAAGTTCACTGCAAATCTCCTCCACCCCCTTCTGCCAACACCGGGACCTCTTACCATTCCTCGTCTACTACTCTTGGAACTCCCCTCTCCCCGACCTCCGAGCCTCATCGAAGCCGCTCGGCAAACCTCTCGCCTCAGGTTACCAACCTCAACGAGTGGTACGTATGCCAAGGGAGCGCAGGAGCTAACAATCTTCACACCCCATCCAGCGATGTGCCAACGTCGGACTCGGAGGACGAGGACTCGTTCAGGAACTCAGATCCGAGGACAATGCTTTGATATCGACAAAAATGAACGTTTATCTTACTGAAATGCAGGTCACGAGAAGTGGCCGATACACGGGAATTTAAAGCATATCAATTTGTTGACAATGGAACACAAAACAGCGCCGCGGATGTCAAATGGCGAAGAAGAGCCTTCGAAATCTATTTCGTACATTATTTATTTACTACTGTCAGGATACGTAGATGACAGGGACGTTAATCCCTTGAAACCCTTACATTTCATATGGAAACAACCATTATTGTCAATGGGACCAGGGGAAATAATTTAAATGTAATAGAATCAGATTTCAAGATTTGTTGGCAAATACTTAATTTACAACACTGAAAAATAACAAAAAGCTGTATACCATAACAACATGTTTCACAAATAAATACTTCTCTCTTAAATCAACCTTCATAAATTCACAAAGGCATATACATACATGTACGTATAGTTTAGCCTTACTAACATGATTCAGTCATCACTGATTAATTATGTTCGGATGACATTGTCCATATGATCTCATCACTATCGCAACCTTTCAAAGTCTGACCGTTCTGATCCATCAGTGTCTAATCTGCACATGAACAGTAACTATAGTTTTCCAGGAAACAATCGCGATGTACCTGTTTAACTATCAGGAAATCCATGTACATCTATGCCACATATGGGGGGACTTCTTTACATATAAAGCCTTATCAAACATTCCATGCAATAGCTCTTAAGCATTTGCATTGAAAACAATCCAGTATAACCTCCAATGGCGACGTCCACATGTCGCCTATAAGTCATGGATAGAAAAATAAAGGCAAATGGATGCGTTGCAAAGGGTGTGTGCTTTGTTGAAATTTATACACTAAGTTCTAATTAATTTTGTGTTATATTTAAAAACTATTTAAAAATATATTTTATGCAAAATTCACATCATTATACAAACTCGTTTAAGAGTACTAATTTGTCCTTTGAGACCCTAAATATATAAACCTGACAGGCCTATCCCTGACGGATTTGTATATAATTGTATTGTTGGTCGTGAATAGTGATGTAGTCTTTATTACAAGAATGTTGTTTTGTAAATTGTAATTTATTTGATGTCGTAATGTTGTCCCGAAATTACAGATACACCAAAGAATGATAATATTAATTTTGGTGAAATTTAGTGCTTTTTTCTGTGGTCTGTTATATATTCTCTTCTTACTTGAATAAGCTGTGTAATGTGAAAACTCTCTCTCTCTCGCATGTTCAGTGTAGTAGCTCTGTATTTATCGTTGAGGTGCATGGTGCTGTTTATTTTAATGGAGATAAAAAAAATACAGAAACAGCTTTGACTATGGAGGTCTTGATGTTCGTGACAAATTGATAACGGTTATATTCATCGTAAACTTCATAATGAATAAACAGAACATTCAAACATTTTTTGTCTTTTCATGTACCCTCAGTTGATACATCTTCAACCGTACCATCTTTGTACTACTTTAAACGATACATTAAATATGAAAACATTTTTTGTTAACGTCATTGCTGTTCGTGTGAAGATGCAGTACCACGGGTCCAAAAGAGTCAATAGGCCTATGTGCTGGATATGACTGATTAATATAATATCAATTAAATATTTCTGAAGCATTTAGTGATATGTATGACTCACGAAGACGTAATGCCTTACTATGGATTACAGCAGTGACTTCAACATAAAGACGGGACTCATTTTAGCATTATATGCTTTCATCCACAAAGCATATGTAACAGCAGTGTGGAAATCACCATATGAACAAATCAACAAATGTCTACATAGACATAAACACACAGTTGAAGAATCAGAGCTCGTGTGTGTGTGAGTGTGTGTCTGGGGAGGGGGTTAAATAAAACTTTATTCTGTGTAGCCTGACAAATAACACACCCTGTAGAATAGCAGGCATATAAATGAAGGGACTGATCAATGGTGAAACTTATAGGTCCCTAATGGAGTTCCGTATGAAAGGCGGGACAGCACAAAGCCACTGAAGCATGAATCATTCATGGAAATATAAAAGATAAAAGATATCACAATAAGCAGGCTCTTGTATAGAGTATATAAAACAAGTTTCCCCCTCTTATTTCCATCATTAAAACGCACAATCTCACTTTCAAAGTGTCCCCTGTCCAGTCTATAGAATTAAAATTGACCAACGCAAGTCCTGCTCCACTTCAAAGTAATCTACTCCGGAGCGGAAGGCTTGGCGCTTGGACAATCTTCATGGTGTGTTAAGACTTCTATAGCAATTGGCAAGCGCGGAGTTCACATTTGAATACATCTAGTCGAAAACCACTTACTGCCACTAAACCGTCTGTCATCTCAAAGCAAACAGGGTCTCTTCTCTCACGAAGTACCAAACATCTCAACAAACAAATCTGTACGCTGGTATAACAGTTTTTAACGGCGACGAAGTACAATTCAATGGACATAGAACAGCAGTAGGGTTAACATCTTCGTCTATTAAAAAAAGAACGCTACTGGAATAATCTGCGTCGGGGTAAATGTGGTATATACAGGTGATTTTATTTTGCACTCTGATCGACCTAGTACTGCAATGTTCGCCAGATGCAGGTGGAATGATTTCAAGACAAGTGAATAGACTGGTACGATGCTTGTGTACCTATTCACACACAGAAAAAAACATCTGTTTATCAACGTTTGACTTTGTCTCCTGGAAACAGGTTTGTCTCGCTTGGTTTGGGTACTTTTTCAAACAAAAAAAAAAAAACGAACACCAGAGAGAAAAGCGCAGAGGAACCACATCCCAAGACAAAAAGTCGCAAGAGCCTAATCAGCCAGCGCGAAGTTCAAAGGCAGATGCTTTGAAATTCAGACTACTGCTTTTATGGTACATCAACACGGAGCGTTAGGATTGCTATGGCAATGAGCGCACCAAAAGCAAGCTGCATTCAAAACGGCCCGCCTCGATTCGCGACACTCTATTAAGATACAGTTGCATTGACCTTTAGTTTCATGCCACGTTAGTTCAGTCAATTTTCACTTCATCAGATTCCTTCATATTTTGTCCCCTCAACCTTATTTACCATCTCCCTATATATTTAAATGACGTTGTAAACAAAATGGGCGGCGTTACCCATCTCTTGCCTTCAAAATCCTATTTTGAATGGCGAAATAATTGTTCTTTGTTTATTTAATACAAGTGCTCTGTGAATGGTGAAAAATAAACACGATGAAAAATAACCAAACAGATGATTCCTCCGAGTGAAAAAGGGAGACTCAATAAAGGATTGAAGCAGTCACCGTTGAATGCGAAACGCTTTGAAGTGGAACTTATTATCTGAGGAATAGTTTTTGGTTGTCCTAACGACGCTACTGAATTGAAAAGGCTCTCCTTTTGTCAGCGATTTGTTCTCCTTTACTAAGATGGCCGTAGAAATCACTTACACGAACTGCCTTAACATGCAGCCTGCAAATCAGTAACTTTGTAAGTCAGACTTGCAGACGCCACTCTGCAGAGGACAAAGCAGAAGTCGCAGTGAAAACGCCGTTAGTTTTCTCCCTTCACCCCCACCCCCCGCCCACATTATTCGGCAGTATAGAGGCTTCAGAGTAAACCGTTTACCAGAAGAAACGCTGTCAATTCAGATTTTCTCTCTGATACGACAGCTATCCTGAGGCTGAACATTTGATTAAAGTCCTCTCTGCAGTCAGACGATTTCAGCTAAATACGTGTATGTAAATAAACTGTGAAAAATTGAGACAATTATTATAAATGAACTTTGTTGTTCTTTTATTGGACAGAGCCACACGTGCGAATGTTACGGTACAGTAAAATCAGCCCAATTCTCCAACATATTGTTTTTATTTAATCAAATATATATTTTGATGCTGACGATGACACAGGTAATGATCGCAGAACTCAGGAAGAGAGGTCTTATTTTATGTGCCACCAGTAATCATGTGTTTATTGACCCATTGCACTTGGGTCAGAAAATAAAGCTTCAGCTTATGATTGTTTTCCTCAGAATGAATCACTAACCCATCTGGTATTTGTCCGTATAAACAGATATCATTGGAAGGAAACATTTTCTATGAGTATTAAATTTTTTTACTCAACAAACCAAAAAATATCCAGACAGATATAGCCTGTTATTCTACCTGTAAGGTAAAGGTAAACAAATTTGTTTCAACTTCAGCGGGTACATGTGTGTGCTCACACACACACACACACACACACACACACACACACACACACACACACACACACACACACACACACACACACACACACTGTGCCGACGAATAACGTGGACAAGAATGTATTTGTAGAGACAGGCGCGCTATTAGCATTGCCAGGCCAGTGCATTAAATATTGAATGACACCACGAAAAAGAACTTGTCAAGGGACACTGAGCCCGAAAGTCTTCTTTTAACTTTTTTTTCTTCAGATGCCTGTTCAGCTGCTTAAGCTGGTGTTAATTAAAGCGGCTTGTAACAAAGTTGGGTTTAGGCTTTGTCCATTTTCTTATAGCAATGAAAGGAAATCTTGTAACGGTAGTTAGTCCTCCCTGGCCCTTTTCTGTGTGATTTACAGCTTCTTGTGTTTAAAGAAGTAAACGGTGAAATTTAAAATAACCTCATAAGCCAATGGCGTATGCTTATTCAATGCTTTCATTTGAGTCCATGTGAAAAAGTTGAAAAGCCAAAGGATTAACAGACGTGAATGTTTGATTATGCGCTTTAACAAAACGAGAACGCCTAACATTGGATTGAGAAGTAACTGTACTGGTCAACGGTCTTTCTTTCAACATTACATAGACGATCTCTCTATAATGTTCTCAAGAATACGTTTGACCACAAAAAGGAAAAACTGAGAAAAAAGAAATATATATTAACACATTTTACACGAACACAATTAGACTTTTCATTGCTAAAGAGTACCAGTTTTGATCCGAACATCAAGCAATCTTTAATTGATTAAATAATTTTTACTCCAAATGCAAAGCAACAAAATATTTTTATATTATAGTTAGTCATATGTTAAGTAGTGTAATTCCTTTTCCATTTCACAAATGTGTGACAATTTACCAGAGAAAGGGAGCAGTTATTTCCCAAGTCAATATTTAATGTGATTCATATTTATAGGGGATTTGAATACGTCAACGGTGATCGATGTTGTACTTATATAAGAAGCGTACTTTCTTGCAGCATAGAATCTTAACGTAAGTCATTTGCGTTAAGATCGCTCAGCTGTCCATGGGGCAAAGCAGTGGGGATATAGTGTAGGACAAGATCTTGCTTTGGTTAAATGACAGAATTATTTGCTGCGCCTGTACCGAAAGTAGTTCACCAGCTGACCAACTGCAAATCAAAGCACTGACTCTCATTCATCGATCCATTTTTTCTGAAACCTAGGTAACATGAACGTATTTCTGTGAATCATCTTTGAATTTACGCGAAATGCGTTCCTTAAAAAAAATCCACGCAGTCTATTGTGCAGAGGCCAGACCAAGAAAACTGGGCACAAATTCATTATCCAGGCATTTTGCCAAAATCTTCTATGCACCCTACCTGGCTACTAGCTTAAGTTTCCTGAATAAGTCAGGAAAAAATTACAATCCAGTTGCAGTAGTACATGCCACTTCTCTGCTCAAATCCCACCCTTTAAAATCAAGATTCGACTCGGATCTGCAAAGTTATGAAGGGTGTGGACATGAACTTTTCTCAATACAGCACGCTGTAAGTATGAATACCGACTTCTTTCTCAATTATGAGGACAAATCCGAAATGAAATGTGCGTCTGAGCCTGTCAGTTGAGTATGCTTTTGCACCCTGCGGTTCTACAGGAACGAAACAATTCTTGAGCAATTTCGGAATGCTATGGAAGGGAAATGTTTGTGTCCTGTTAGATTATGACCGGCTGGATTTGCTTTGTAAGTTTTGGGGACGACTCGTTCTTCTTGCCGGAGTCCAATTCGAGCAGCTGTGGTTTCACCTATTAGCCCCGATGTCTTTCCGAGGAGATTGGTTGAGTTAAACATCCGACAATGGGCGCACCGGGGTGCCTCTCGCCTGACCTGTACACGGTTTTAATAGTTTCATAGGAACTTCATTAAATCAATTACTTAGTGGGCACATCATAATTTATTTGTAATTAGCTCTGAAAAGCTTGATTTTGCGACATTACTACAGAGGACGACCCAGCGGGTTTTTGTCCTGTTCTACAAATACCTTTTATTATTTTGCCGGTCATCACAAAAGTACAATGTGAACGTCTTAATCATATATGTAACGCGATTCCAAACAGAGAAGAGTTCAAGACTAAACTTTGCTAAACCGGCTAAATATTTTTTGCATGTCTGTCTCCAGCAGTAGCTCACGAGAAATTGTACGCGGGTAAATATGCGCGTGCACAGCGAGGGGAAAAGCAGTGCGTTAGGTTGCAGAGTTTATGAGTATTCAACAGTGCTTGACAAGTGAATTTAGTTTGGCATCCTTAGTTCAATAAAGCGTGTTTGCAAGGATAAAATCATATTATTGAAACTGGCCCGATAAAACGAACACAAACACAGACAAACATACAAATATTTGAAGTTGAGAACTTTTATCCATATCCATTTTATCCAATTTATCCATTTAAAACTTGTTGCCGTGAGTGCAATAATACATGTTCTAAACACAACAAAACTAAATGTTGTACAAGAAAGAATTAAATGATATTATCACAACATGACCTAATAGTGACGAAAATTAAAATTAGAATGTGACCAGCCGTACCATAACTGACTCGGTCTGTGATATAGCAAAGAAATGCGTTATCTTCAGAGTGTAATTGTAAGAGTATGCAAATTCTATGTGTAGTAAGATTCAAGTAAATTTGTCAGGAGTTAAAAGTAGATGTGCAGGATGTGCTCCCATATCACATCGATTGATTTCACAACAATTTAGTTTTTAAAACAAGGAAGGACAGAGTAACTAAAACAACTAGAAACAACTAAAACAATCAGCCTCAGTCCCTTTTACACAATTTACACAACTTTCTTTGGCAATAAATAAATAAAACCACTGTTTTTGCAACTAACACCTCTACATTCCACCAGATGGATCACACTAAAATCAGTGAATTGGAATTTATGGGTCAAGAACATGAAGTTTTTCAAGCTAATCAACAGGAACTGTAGTCAGAACATACAGGGTTCAATCATAAAAATAGAGCAACAAACCACTTTCATGTAAATATTTAAAAAGATTGGATAGAATTAGCAACTTCTAAAAGGATTCAAATTCAATTCAATTCCAATTCCAATTTTCATTAGATACTGAATTCCACCCCAGCTGTCTGTCGATTTAATCTCTCCAAGATGTGGTTATCTTTTATTACTAATACTTAATGCATTGTTTTCATCTTAAGATTTGTGAAGTTTATTCATTTTTCAGTCATGCAACAGTGAATCCTACACATACAGAACTATTGTGACTATTCTACATGAGTGTCAAGGATCATCTTATGCAAACATCATATTTTGAACATCAAAGCATATGGGAATCTTTACTGGATTCCAAATGGGCTCATTACTGTTTTATGAGTGGTGCCTATCCCTTGACTCAAATACATATGCACACAAACACAGCGAGAGAGAAAAAGCAAAAATCTCAGGTGTCCATTGGGTATTAGCGGGCTGTGAAAAGGAATAATCCAGGAAAAGGTTTATCAACATATGTGTTAGGATTGTACATTCTTTGTTTCATCACTTTTGGAAAAAAAGAGGTACATACTGCATACCAACTGCTCTAAAAATGATCCGCTAAACACATTATGGAAGCATGGACTAAGTGCACAGAAATGAAAGGACATTCTAGTTTAGTCACATACAACTCTAAAACGTCATGTACCTTTGTGGTTATTCCTTACAAATTAAGTTAAAACTCATTCCTGCCACAATAATGTGAGGACACTGCAAAATGCAATCTACATACTAAAAACAGAGGCCTCATCATTCCTGTCTGTCTCCCCAAAACCATAGAGAAGCTGACATAGTGTCTGACCACTCTGCAACATCTGTGGGCATAAAAACTTGGTGGAGGTCCAAACCCTGATCCACAGGACTGGGAGAGCTTCCAAGGCACTAGGTGTTAAGAGCAAGGTCGTCCACGGACAATCACAAGAGCCAATCACTGATACCTGGGCCTTCCGGCACACAGACTGCAAAGTAAACATTGCAGAGGCACATGGAGACCTTGCCCCGTCTCTGTACGGTTGACAAGTGCTTGTTAAAGGGTCCAAGCACACAGGACTGGACCAGCAAGAAAACACAATACAGCTGAGGGCATCATTTGGTCTGCCCGTGGATGATGTCATAGCTAGGTGATATCTTCCTGAAACATCCTTATAGCAACTGCAGGTGCTGTGCTGAAACTCTCCTATAGGTATAACAGGTGCTACTGAAAATGCTCTATTGATGGGGGAGGAGAGGGGGAGAATTTCCTAACATAAGACTACTCAACCCTGGTCCTTCACAGCTGCAGTGCTCACAGACTTTTCATCTCAGGTTGTGGAGAACCACAAGGGCTGCTCCTGTAATTACGCATCTGATCAAATGAATCACTGCCTTGATTCAAGCAATTTAGCCCTTGATCTGAGTAAGTTGTGGGTATAAAGGTATACACTTTGAAGTTATAGCAGTCTTTGTACTTGTATTTTGTAAGTCTGTCTATATAAGAGTGTCTGCCAAATGACAAAATGCAAATGTAAATGGAAAGGGAACTTGGACACCTTCTAGATTGCAGCCCCCCAGGAGTTATATACCAGAGTATAGCCCTGTCCTAAGACAGTGTCTGCTTCTCATTGACAACAGGCACCATATCTGGAACAGTCTTACTCATCATTTCACAGGCACAGATCATCATTTCTGTTAGCAGATTACAAACCACTATTCCAGTAAGCTCAGTCTCTCAGTCTCAGAAATGGTGCCAAGAACAAGTTACAATCCCTAAGGCCCTAAGATCAGGCTGGCCATTGCAAACCTCACTATTTGTAATTGCAGTGTTGCCTCTAATAGGCAGCACTGCAACTGGTTAAAAACACCAAGGCCTGCCAGCATAGCTTACACTTTCGGAATAACAGAGTAGTCCCTCAAAATATGTACAATCATAATACACAGAGGTTCTCATCTTCTGTTGCTCACTGACACAAAAACACTCCAAAAACTGCAATGGCCATTCCGAACGGTACTAACATTACCGAGGTTAGCAATCTGACACAACATACAGTGATACATTCTTTCAGCTGTTGATCCAGCTGGGCTTTTACTGGAGTGATTGAAATAAAGTCCCAGTGTGCAAGCATCGATTTAAAACCTGCAATCCCAGAGACTAGTGACCTAACCACTTTACCACAAAACAATTCAAGCATGCAGTGCATGGGTTAAGTATGCATCTGCAACACTATCCGTTTATTTTGGCTAAATAAGAAGGGAGTTCAATAGAGACAGAAAGGCCCAAATTTTTACTGAATGACAATTTTATTGTGATTGCTGCCAGATATTAATATAATATTCCACAGTCTTTTGTGAGTTTTAAGATACACCACTCTTAAGTAGGTGCTTCCATAATTTGTAAACAAAAGTTCTTTCTACCTTTGTTTTGATTAGAGGGTAGAAAGATCTTTTAAAAAAATAAATGCAACTTGAGTTGAGTATGTGTTGAGGCTCATCCAGAGGGACCTGACCCAGCAATTTCCATTTCGATTCCTATCCAATACAACCCAAAAGGCAATGCAGTTTCTCTCTAATGTGGAAAATACTTTGGTACATCCGTTATTTATATCTAGATTTCACCATCAGGTGGGCCTGCAGTGTCCTATAGAGAAACACATTTTCTCATTGTGAAGGGTGAATCAGACTCCTTGTGTTTCAATTGATTCAATTTATAATCAGCCTTTCCGTTCCCTGTCCCAATGACATGCTTTCTGCTGGGCTGTTAAGATACAGCAAGGCTGAACTTCAGACAACATTTAGTGCTTCTCCGTCTTCCCCTGATTTTTTTCCCACAAAATCATCCATGCTGCTGTTACACTGCATTCTGCCCTTTTACCCACATCCGGCACACACCATCAGAGGTTTGACTCGCGGAAAAGGTCAGCGTTCAGCGTGAAGGATTCATTCTTACACAGCTGGAGGTGAGAGGAGTGGTGTCGTCTCTGACGAAAGCAGAGATGTACAGTACGGGGGGTCACATCCACTAACTCACCCAGGTGAAGTTGTTCTGGGGTTGGGCTCACGGGGCTGAGTCGTGTGGAACCACAAACGTGGAAGGAATTGAATTTACCTGCATTGGCGGAAACTGCTTCTGCCGGCCATTTTGGGCCAATCTGCAGAGTGCAGCTCCTCAATGCTCCGCTCCTCAATGGGATTTTAATCCCAGACTGATAAACCCATAAACCATCAGAGAGGAACCCCCCGTTGGCTGGCAGCAGCGCCTCGTTGGTCATGTGCATCTCCTCCTGGCTTTGCTGAAGTGGCTGCCTGGTTTTAGACAACGCGAATGACCATCACTTTTCCACAGCTCTTTGGATGCTGCTCTGGGTTCACAAACAAAACAGTGTTGCTACCTTATATCTACTGCAGATTAAATATGATTTTTCAGCATTGCCCACACACTGTTACAGGGAAATAATCTCCATCGAGACTGCATATAAGTTGTTTATCACCACCTGTGCATTAGTGAGTCAATAATTCCAAATCGATTGCCATATTATACACACCATTCAACAATTCAGTCACAACAGTGGGAAGTATATTGAATATCAACTGGAATTGAACATTTCCTCAGGATCTAATGGCAGATTATTACAGATCTGGGTCTAAGAATAATAGTGATTTGTATGTTTTATTGTGATGTGAACAGGTACTTAGCCAACTTTGGTCTACAATCAATCTAACCTCAATGCACTTTGTCCTTTACTTTGAGAAACACATTTGAAATGTTTACAAATACATTCATAAGTGTTCATAAGTGTTGATTTAAGATGTTACATATTTTCATTCCTCACTCATCCTTTTTTACAGTGCAAAATGTATTTAGTAAAAAAATACAAAATGTAAAAACATAAGGAACAAAAAAAATCAACATTCCTACTTAAGCTAAATTTGCTCTTAAAAGTTATGAGCAAAGTGTTTTGCAGTTAGACTGAACAGCAGCCTTTGTCTCTGTGAAATATTCACTCTCTGGTGCTCTTTTGAAGGGTTACGATGAAGGCAATGGTTGAAAACATGACTTTCAGAACAAAGCGCTCCCCTCACAGAGTCTACAAGGTTGGAAGGGCACATCCTCAAAGATCATTGCTAAGACCTAGAACAAACAATCCCTGCACAGTCAAGAATGATAGATACACCCACACACAGTAACACAGAATTTAATAAGCGCCCTTCCTTAAAATGACTTGCAAATTGTGTCAATATTACTACTGAACATCTAAAAAATAATGTTCAGATTACATACTACAACATCTGAGAATCTTTTCCATAAAGGCAATTCCACATGCTTACTGGCCTTGAGGCTACATAAGTCCTGACAAAACTGCCTTTTGCAAGAACGACTTAATAAATAGGGTTTGCAGAAAATCACCTTAGTCACAAGGTGGATTGTACGAAAAGATGTCCATAGCCCACCCTGACATCTACTAAGTGACAGCACATATTATAGAAATAAAATGGACCATTCATCATTGTGCCACTGTAACAATACAGATAATTCCCAACCCGCACTTGTAAGAACTAAGCAACAGTTGTGGATTAGCAGTTATAACACTGGACTCCCATGTGTGGTATAGCTGTACCCTTGAACAAGGTACTTAACTTGACTGTAGGTGTGCAAAGGGATAATAGCTGTATCCAAACATAGCAAGTACTATATTAGTTGAATGAAGGACGAGTCTGTGTCAGACCTGTAGCTTCAATACAAGTTAATAGAACAACAGTATTAACACATGTATAGCTAACAGTGCTGTTGTATCAAGCACATGTGAAAATACATGGTATTTCAGACATAATGTCAGGCCAGGGGCAGTACAAGGTGAAAAATCCAGATGACTTTAACCAGATTCCCAAATTCAATTGCATGAAACCTACAGCAAAACCCAGACAGCTCTTAACGATGGTTGAAGTGTCAGCAACCTTCTGATAATACACACCTTAAATTCAAAGCCAGTAAGCTATGCTCTTGTGAGATAGCTGGGATGGGAAGGGGGGTGTCCACAGAGGGGAAGACTGGGTTCAGTTTCCACCTTGAACCAGGTGGGACCCCACTGTGGTCTCCCTGCCAATCAAGTAAAGCTTCTCGTTACCTAGGTGAGCCTCTGCTCAACATCCCACTCAAGTCACTCAGCAGATTGATCAGAGGCATGCCAATGCTGTAAGAGTGCTCAGACCGCTAGTGATAATTGCTTTTAAAAAAGTCAGCAAATATTTACCTTGGGCTTTATGGTCATTTTAAACTTTAAAGATAATTTAGGCTCAACGATAACATTCTAGCACTATGTTTATGATAAATATGGCTATGGCTATGTCATGTGCTTACATCTTATCAATGTTTTTTTTTATCTTGAGGCTTTATCACTGATGCATTTCTTGTTATTCATTTACATTCTACATTAACTGTCAATGAAACCCAAAGGTCTTCGGTCCAATGATCTCTGCATAAATTAACTGCACAGTGGATTGTCCCTAACCTTGAATAATGACTTTGAACAAGTTTGAACAAGAAAAGAGGTTCTGATTAAGCATTCATCTTCATTGATCATCATCAATGAATCATGAGCAGAGTGGGAGTGATTGGTAAACGTACACATCATTACAAACATCATTATGAGTTTGACAGTTGTGCAGAATAACAACATATATCTGACAAAAAGTGACAAAAAGCTCTTTAAAAATAATGAAGAAGAAATAAAATTCGAAGATAAAAAATATAGAAAGACTAGAGAAGTGCATATATTCTTGTCTTTATTCTGATTCTTCCACATTCCTATCATGAGAGCAAATACCATGTGTCTATGGTAGGTGCTAGTAAGTGAAAAGAAATCATATTGTAACACTTGTTGAATTCATTCTTCAACATTGAGGAAATAAAAATATTACAGTTAGGCTGTATCCAGCCATTAATCCCCCATCTATGACAGGGAATCTTTGCAATATTTATCATGCAAGGGCAATTGCAGTAGGCTATTCAACAGCCAGGGCTATAACATGCCAGAGACTGTGTTGTTGCTGCCACTTTCTTTGAGATCACGTATTCTAGTGGATCACAAAAAGGTGTCTGTTAGAAAGCATTCCAACAATTAAAAGCTATAAGGACAACCCCTGCTAAAACCTCCTTCAAGCTGGACCTTTACAGAAACAAAGTATGGTCAGCTGCAATTTTGTGGCAAAGTCCATATACAGTTAACTTAAAATTAAACATTATCTGACAGTTTCCGTATGTAAAATGACAAAGAAAAAAACTTTTCAGGAAGACTAAACGTCGAATACGCGGTCATGACTCATGACCGAGATTCACACCTTCGCCTTTATTTGGAGCTCATCGAATGTAAAAAAACACCCCGACCCTGACGTGGACTAATGAAATCTCCTGGAAATGTGTGTGCCGCACACTGTGCTGCGAACTGAAAGGTCAGTTAAGTGGCGGCTCATTAGCCGGATCCCTTTACATTCTGAGGTGAGGCGCTCCTCATTTTGAGTGGATTAACTTCTGAATCCACGTAATACAACGTGTTTGGGATGTAAAACCTCATAAAAAGGTATTATTTGGGTTCCTGAGCTTGGATGAATATAAACAAATTTTTACATAATTGATATTACAACAGTATCGCGAGGCCAATACTGGAATGTTGGCAGACAGCATGCAGAGAGAGAGTGAATAGGCTATATGGCCCTTCACACAAGTACTTTTTACGACAGTACATTGAACTATGACTCTGACCGCTGACTCTGGATCAGTTACAGTTTTGGTTATAGTTAGGATAAGGAATGGGGAATGGTATGTCGATCCTGGATCGGTTTTTGGACGAAGCAAGCACTCAGAGCATCTTACATAATCCAAATTATTTACAGAAATATGTTTAAAGATACAATGAGCGGATAAATTCATAAGCAGTCTGTCTCTATCTCTGGGAGAACAGATTACTTGTCGAAATAAGTTCATTGGCGTCCATAGCTATTAACAGATTATAATTGCATTAATACTGCACCTTGCACAAAATAATTGGCTATTTGCTTATAGCACAGTGATCACGGGAAAGAAATACCGGTCAAATTACAATTAAAGCAAGGATTATGGTCTGAAAAAGCTAAAATGTAGAGACTGTAAATTGGCTTCGCACGATGCAGCAATGTGGGGGACTTTTCCTTTCTATAATCATGTCAGCTTTCCTGGATCAAAGCACCTGTCTTATTACACTTAAAACGGACGTTCAAATAAGCGCAAGACGTTTTTGCGTACATGCTAATGTAAGAAACGGTAATTTACTTTCCTTGCACAACGTGCACAATTACACAACTCTGTTTTGGAACTCTTAATTGGAATTGTTCATTTAATATTGTTTCCATTACATTGCCGTAATGTATGACAATGGAAAGACTACTGTGCATTATAGTTTATCAATAAAAAAATCCCCGTGATCCATTGTTTAACCACAACAGGTAGATTGCCGTTGTTCACATTCGCGACAACCATATAACCATTTAACATGTCGTCAAAAGACGCTCAAAGCATCGCTTAATTAGAAAGGGTATAACTAGCCTTTTAACGCACATTGCTTTAAATACAACATGGATTGGACAACATATAACACTTAGGTGTCTTTAAAATATTCCTCTCATGAATGACCGTCACTAAAATGATGAATGCGCTTGAGTCCATCAGAACAATAACAATTCCTAAAGTATATTTTCAGAAGAAATGGGCGGCGGGATTTTGCTGATAGCTTCGACATACGATGCTGTTATTCTTTAGGATGAAATAAATCTGTGCTCCAGATTCCTCAAACAATACTCTGTTGTAAAGCGCTTTAAATACTTTTAATGTGTATAAATAGAGATTGTTGCAATCAATGATCAAGACACATAACTTTCAACTAAACAATTTCGATGTAATGATAATTATTACATATTATTTTTTTATTCCATTTGACATTTTAAACAACTGCAAAAATAGATGAAGAAACTTTCTTAATATAATTCCAGACTTCTTAAACGCGTCAGTTTGAGAATAGCCCATCTTCTAATTCAGTGGAATAAAACGCCTCTAGAAAACGGATCTGCCACTCAACAAAAATATTTTGTTAAAAATAAAACACACACGCGCGCACACAGTTACACTCACACACATACTCCATACATTATATTCAAATAACATTTGGTCTAACCGACAGGTGTAGTTTCCAACCGGGCTATACTGAAATATGTTCGAGAAAACCTGCGATTAACGACAGAGAGCGTGCAGGATACATTAACACGTGTACTTCCCCCCCAGTGATAATCCAAAACGGGTTTATAATTAATGATGTAAAAAGCAAACTTGAACCAGCCAATTAGGACACTAGAAAAGGTGTACAACAGGATTCGTAACTGATAATAGTTTCCGTATAAAATGTATTCTATAAATATAATCAGTTGCATATCTATTGATATATATGAGCAATGTAACTGGAAGTCATTTGGAATAGACTTTTCAGACAATCTGCACTTTACAATAGTCAAATCCATACAACAATCATAACAGTTTAAAGCGGACGCTAGACCCATAATGAGAATTAAGCATGTATTCTTTGCCTATTGATTTGGCATTAATTTCCAGTAATGACTGTTAGAAAGCATTACGTTTTCATTGTTTGCACAGAATCCTCATTATATTTTAAGATGAACAGCTATTTAAAGACAGATACTACTTTATGTCGCAATTGGAAGTTAAGAGCCATGCGCTTTGCTCTGTGATTGAAACGCTCCCGATGCTGGCTCTTATTGGACACCCTGATTATAGACATGCAGTGCTTTCGGTTTTTCCATACTTTCAGCATGACAAAGATTCCAAATACAGGTGACACAAGATAATATTACCGTTTTAATATTACACCAAATATTTCAAAAATAGTCATTATCATATTTAATTGGATTATCAAAGATGATGTCATAGCATAGCCCTTATACTATGATTAGGCAAAAACGGACACACGCCGGATAAATTGAGCATGTCCGAACAGATAATCCGGAATTGATCAAAATGGCAATACATCGACAGTGATAGTAAAGCATAGAAATATTTTTCGCAAACTAGCCAAGTCTTTCTCGTTTTTCTTACTCGCAGACATCAACAAATTCATAATTTGACTTAAAACATAAAATCATAACTTTTGATTATAATATGACTTTGGCTAAACCATACACAAAACCAGGAGAAATGTATTTTTATTAATCAAACGTTGGTTAAAAAGCATTCATAACTAATTCTTAACTCGTGTACTCTAATTTTCCTGTGAATACAGACGACGTTTCAAAAGCGATCACAAAATGGCCAACAAAATCATTTTAGAATTCTGTCAATATCAATATAAAATACAGGTAACCTATATTATCGTGTATGTTAAAAGGTTAAGAATTCCTGCGCGCCCCAAGCCACATTTTAAACGTTATTCATTGTCCAATTTGCTTCTAATTTGGGATTTAAAACATACAAAAGGAAGGTGGCAACCTTATTATTTTTCTGCTGCCTAGGCAAGGGGTCCATCAAATGCATACAATATGATGCAAATAATATGGTGTAAGTTGCTATGGAAAAACGTTTTTGAAAGTTAAGGCCACCTGCACAGGAGGGGACTGAAGTGTGTTCCTTGGGAACTGTTAAACATTTGGGCCAACACCAAATATCTCCTAGGATTTAGACCTATTGGCAGTACTTCTGTGGGCATTATATTTATGTTATATAACAATGGCTGTGACGAAAGTTAGAGAAGAGTTACTCACAAATGGCTAATATTGCCCCAGGTATAAGTAGAAGAAGAGGTCAACTCCTGACACCTGAAGAAAAAAAATCAATGGTGAAAGTAAGGGGGAGACACCCAAGGTAATTTTTGGAAAGCATGACTGTACAAATTACAAACACAAAACTTAAATTTAAGTTTTTATTCAGAAGCATTCATTTAAGGCATTGCTTGATTTGTTTGTTCTGAGGACAGAAATAAAGTTTAGCCTCAGTAACATGTAAAAGCCTTTTTGTTATTCTAACATGCAAATTCAATGTAGCCTATTGAAACATTAAATAATGAACATGCTACTTATCATTTTTGTTGATTTAGATTTATTTGTATTTATTATTTTTATTTGTTACTTAATGTTTGATTTCTATGGCAGCAACAGAAAAGAAAGACAGCCAGTAGCTAGACAGAAGCCTGTCAGAGTTAAATCCCTTCTAAGTCACACTAGCATGCTAGAAATCTAGCATTGCTAATAAATAAACAAATGCCTAGTAATAATAATAATAATAATAATAATTTAACAAAGTACTTTAAAAAGTACCACTTGCTGAACAGTTTTCAAAGTGAGGGAACAGGCCACATATGGAGCAAAAATGCTTCTTGCATCATGCTAACCAAAAACATGAGACTATTTAACTTGTGCTCAAAGCAGTGTGATGTCTCACTTAACACAATCAATTTGAACATGCCAGTGATGGAGTGTTCTTTTGAATGCATAGTATATTAATCCCATAGTGATAAATGACAGTCTGAAAGCCTAATAATTGTACATTTAAGAGTGTCACGTTGCAACATATAACAGCATGATAAATGTATACTGGTGTTGTCTGTGAAAAACAGATGTGACAATGAAAGTATACAATAACATTTTATCAAGCTGAAAGTTAACAAACTTGCAAACAATTGCAAACAATTTCTCACCTTCTCAGAGTTAAGGATACACATTGCATTTAGATTGAAGTGAGGTCAATGACTCTCTGTAATGAGCTAGCTTGCACTGCACTGGTATTGTGAACAACCTGCTATTTCTCATGTTGGTTGACTAGCTGAACCCTGTGATCAAAACAAGTATACTATATGAGTAGTCACGGTTTTATAACAACAGGACAGCAACAAGGCTATGGTTGGAAAACCAGGAGAGATTATTTTCCAGGGAACAGCAATTATAATCACCACGAGATCAGGTATGAAGAGTTTATTTCACAAACCCACAAATTAGGGATCTGGTTGTTCAAATGTTAACTTGGTATCCTGATACCTGGCAAGCTAAGTTATGATGAATGATAAAATTGATCTCAATTAAGCTGAGATCAAAAACAAAAAGATTTACCAGAATTTTTAGCTAATGAAATCTTCTAACCTGACATGAGGTACATTTGTGTTTCTTCCTTTTCGTTTCTTTGCAGCCAAGCAGTAGCCTATACCCAAGTTAAGTTGCTTATATTAGTTATCGACCCATCATCCTCAGCCACCTTCAGGAAAAATAAACCACAGGGTCTGCAACAGGTCACACTGTATCAGTGCATTCGATCTGCAGGAATATCTCATCCTCCATGAAATCTGCTGAAAGGGCATATGGCAGAGAGACATGCTGTAGCAGTATGGCCAAGACAGCCCAGGAACAAGGCCTGTATGAATACATCAAACAAATGCTGGTTCGCCTTGCACAATGAGCAGCAATTCTCCTGCCAACATGTTACTGTGTCCATCTTTAAACGATACTTCCTTTAATTATGTTGTACCAAAAGATGAAGTCACTTGAAGAGAGACAACCACCAAGACAATGTAACTTTACAATGATGAACAATGTGTTTGCATGATATGATGGATGCACAATTTATTTTAGTAATGACAAACTCCATTGCTTATGTTTTGTGATATGTGCAAGTTTAAAAAATACACTTGGGATTTGTAATAGCTGTTCAATCTATACCTTTAGAAATGGTGGCAGACAAGCATGGGGAAGACAACCATATCCAGCTGGAAATGCTGTCAGACATTATTACTCTGTGGGGAGTCCCATAACAGGCTGCAAGGTGAGTTACCTACAGATACTGCTTGGAAATAAGGATCGGGACTGTGCATCATGAATGTGATACAATATTAGAAAACTAATAGAGGTTCCAGCCATTGATGCAATCACTGTGCATCAAGTTAGCTGATAGTGTTATCAATATATGCAAGCAGATTAAACATCCTTACACTGTGAATGCAAAAGAGCTCAGAAGTAAGGAGCTGTCCTTGATTAAGCCTATTTTCAGGGTACCCATCCAAAATAGGGGCTAGGCTATATCAGCAAAACCTGCCTGTTCACATCCTCTGTGACCTTGCTTTTCATGGCTTACTGACAAGCAGCATTAAATGACTTTGATCTGATGGACATTGAAATAAATATTTCACATGTTCCCAGCATCTTATTGTCTGAAACCTTGCATGAGGTGCACCATCTTGTGCACACTGCTCACAAAAGGCAAGTACTGAAAAATCATTCAGTGCACCCTCTCATTAATTATCAAGCAAACATCAAGTATTATGTTGTATTATGTATGTATTATTATGTATTATAATGTAATATCCCATTACTCATTGCCACTGTCAACGTCTATGCAATGAGAAAGCAATTTTCTTTCATAATCATTGAAGCACTATGTATATGGTCATTAAAGCTTTGGTTGTGTACTCCTGTCTTAGCGCTGTTCTTCATCTTGACACATAATCCCTGCCAAACCATACATATGCCCCTGCTCTTTTTTTTTGGCATACATCAGCTATATA
This sequence comes from Megalops atlanticus, assembly GCA_019176425.1. Lineage (NCBI taxonomy): Eukaryota > Metazoa > Chordata > Actinopteri > Elopiformes > Megalopidae > Megalops > Megalops atlanticus. Next base: position 14,584,847 of record CM032886.1, read on the forward strand.
CATCTTGTCATAATAGCCTTGAAAGTCACTCTGCATATGAACATCTGCCAAATAAATCCCATGCATAACAGTCAGTCTATTCATATATCAGCAGACAAATAGCGTCTATCCCATCTCCAATAAAAGGACAAAAACAAACAAGTATGAATCATGAGAAAATGACATTTTGCGGGCTAAAGACAAAGCTGAAAATGAAGAGGATGAATGCTGGGACAGAGTGTGCTTCCTGTCACTGGGAAGGAGCCTAGAAAGAGGTGAGGGCGATTGACTGTAGCCGAACCCATGCAGAGCTGCAGACTTCACCTGCTCGTAAACGGGGCATTGACAAGGAACACGTGTCAGATGTAATCAGTGTTGTGACTCTGTGTCTGTGTGTAGAGGCCATGGCTGACTTGCTCTGATGGCTTCTTGACTGTCAGGAAACAAAAGTGGCAAATGGTGTATGTGGCAACCACAGTGGTCGAGCATAAAAAATGAATTTGAGCTCACTTGGTCCCCTGCATTTCATTAATCCGAGGCTTTTTCACAGCTCTATACAATCACAACAAAATAGGCCCCGAGCCAAGTCACAATTAGTTCTGCCAGGGAAAACCAACACAGACGACTATCTGAAATAGGAGTTTCTTATTTTGATTCTGTTTGTAGTCTCATTACTATATCAATGTTAATTAGTAAACACTTAACAGTTGCTCAATAATGAAAACATTAATATAAAGTGAACCAAAATCACATATTAACAAGGGCAGACTGGGTCATTTTCTGATGAACTAATAATACTTGAACTTGCTGTCATCATGTATATGTAAATGTGCATGGAATTGAATACTGAGATTAATTTAAAACTCTCAGTAAGAAGATGCATTTGAAAATGAAACCTGAGGAGATTTTAGATGTACCAAGATTACACCCAGTGAAAGACCCTGACAGGGGATATTAGACAAATGCTGGTCCATCAGACAAAAAAAAGAAGACAGACAACAGAAAAAAATTGAAAGACAAAACAGTCACAGGCAAATATAGTGATCTTTGGATTGCATTTTAAGCATTTATGGCAACCCCTTGTTAGGTTTTCAAGTAATTCAGCAGACTATTTTAATTATTACTGTCCACGCTTGCTGAAGCTGGTCCTGATTATTGGTACAGATTAACAATGCTTCAAATTTCATGTTTCTCTTTAATATTTCACTGAAAATACTGAGAGTTTTCCTGATTGGAAAGTGGTGACAACACCCTGCACAAACTGACAATGTAGCAATGAGACTGGAATTCACTACTTTCACAATATTTTTGTTTACTTTGGTATGCAGTAAAACAAAAAATATTGTACAAGTGATGACTGCCTTGGCTTTGTTATCAGAAGATAGGCCAAAGAGCTCCAGGCTGAAGAAGTAAATTCCATCCCTGTGTGATCAGGTCAAAGTGAGAAGGAGCCATGTATTTTGTTCAAATCAGATTTCCTCTCCTTTTGTCCACTTTGAATTGAGAATGATCATCAATACTGCAATTTTTATATACAAAATTTGCAGTTTTTACACTGTCGATTATACAGTATATGGAAGAGAAACTTGAGAAACTTGGCAGGACCCCATACAGTTTAGTTTACACACAGTAAGGGTAACATGCCATGTATTCAATGGAACCGTGTCTGCTTTCCTTATAGAATTAAATTCAAAGTTCCATACATGTCACCCAGCAGAGACATTTGAAGACTTTCTACCACTTTACAGATGGGTACCAGTGACTGCAATTTTGTATTTAATACAAAATTGTTGAATATCCGGAGGGAAAACAATGACACAAATATCTAAAGATAGAACACATTCACAAATCTTGTTTTGTCATTGCATAATTAAAATAATCTCGAACAAGAAACGTGACAGCATCTAACAAGTTTATGAAAAAAAAAATCAATATCTGTGAGTAAGTGTTCAGCTAAATGCATACAGTTAACTGAATGGTTTGCTGACTGAGTCATACAATGTTTTGTAAAGATGCAACACATCTAAAACCAAGGCCATCTAAAACATAGTTATCCAAAGACTTTACCTGTTTCCACAATTATTATAACTTATAGCAGGGTAAAAGTTTTCAGGACTCACTGGATGACCACAATTCCCATTTCCCCAAATTTTTCTCAGCCATGCTACTAAACAAACTGCATCCCATGTGTAACCCTTTTAAATAAACAATATCAGTTAAATAGAAGTGTGTGACAAAGATCATTTCATTGACTGGAGGACACAAAGAAACAAACACAAAAACAAATTTAAAATCTTTCTGTAATATAAAATATGAATTCATAACAAATATACACTACAGAAAACATCCAAAAGAGTGCATTTAAACAGGTATTTAAATGCCTTCTTAACTATTCTGAGCTCATTTTGTAACTATTACCTACATTTCAGGACTTTTACATCCATGTTCTCAACTCATGACAAAAGTAGCCATGGAGAACATATCAACCAGAAAAGTACATAAAACTTTCTATAGTCATGGTTTCAGTTTTGAATAAAAGCAGTTCTTCAGTCCATTTTAACCTCTTCAATGAGATGCTCAACCTTCAGTTTACCATAATCAAGGTTAACAATGACAGGATGCCCCTCATTTTACATTCTTATATTGTACTCCTCATTAAACCTAGTACTCAATGTTCAGTGCCCTTTCACACTTCTTGCCTAAGCAGGTTGTGCAATCGTTACATATGCAGCATGTCAAGACTCAACTGTCCAAGTTGATTGGCCAGTGTGAGGTGATGCCAAACTTTTCTTAATCCACCACAGCTGTTTTTAGGGATTTTCAGACATGTCCTCTATCTTAGGTCTCCTACCATTGATCTAAATTCTGGACCACTGGTACAGAAAGGTTTTAAAGGTACATGAAATAAATTATTTTTGTCACTGCCCCAGAGCTTCCATATCCACGTCTTGTCACGTCTTTCAGAGGTGTCAATGAGGTAAATAGGTTGTCATGCAAGAATTTGCATCTCTGATGTACTCCCACTTGTTCAGAAAGACCTAGACTGACACTGGATCCCAAGCCAGACTCCACCATATGGATCCATATAGTCCAGATACCCTGTTGAAAAGGCAAGACTCCAGAGTTTAAATCCATGACAAATTGGTTGAGCTCAGATGAACTGTTTAAATCCATAATGCCCATAATATGGGATTACACTTCCATCAAATGATAGCCACTCATGAAATGGCAAGATTTTGAAGGAAGTGTTCAGTTCCACGAAGATTTACCTGACCTTGTTAAATGGGTCTCCGGTGCCTTGGGGGTGGTCAGCTAGACGAATTGGTGACATTTACCTTATCAAAGCAGTTTCTGCACATGGTATTAGACATGATGATATATATAGAGCATCATTTTCTAATGACCACAACATGCCCCTTCACTGAATAGTGTTGTACCCTCAGGTAATAAGAGCACCACAGATTGGTGGGAGCTCATCGATCATCAGATTGAGTTGCTTGCCCTTGGTCTGGGTTGAGTAGATATTTGACATGTTGATTGTAAGGTCTCTCAGTGATGGGGACAGAGCAACAAGAAGACATCCATGGGATCAGAATTGGTCTCCTTTGAGCACTGTGCACTTAGCTCACAGAACACATGTCCAGCTGTATTACTAGGTGCTGGCTTTCTTGACTTACTGAAGACGCAATCCTTTCTGCAGTGGCCCTCTTGGTTGTATAGTTGTGGTGTGGTGCTGTGTGGAGCTGGTTGTGATGTGCTAACTGGAAGATTGGGATCAGCTGCAATTGATTTTCTGGTGGACTCTCAGGTTTTTGTCCCACTGGGTTCGGTGAGCTGTGGCGTAGTTGCAATGAAAGGGTGGGCTCTTCAGCTGTTTTTCTAGTTGACCCTCTGGTTTTTGGTTTGTTTCCACTGGGTGCAGCATCAGTGAGTTGTGATGTGAATGCCAATGAGATGGTGGGCTCCTTGTGTATTATATGCTCCATACCAAATATTCCAGCATTTGAGTTTAGGAGTCAGGCTGGCAAATGATCATTGTCCCTTGCATAATCCAAATCAGACCCATCACTGTCACGGTTGCAGACTATAACATCTGTTTCTGTGTGAGGGATAGTGGCAATATCACATGCAGCTTTTTTGGGATCATCTTCATGAAGCATATCAAAAACTATAATAAAATATCCTTAAGTCAATTAAATCTAAAGAGGAGAGATATTTATTTAGAAACAGTATATAACACAATCCTTGCATTATCTCGCTGATCACAATTGTGCCAGACAAAATATTTATGTATTTTGGCAACATCATAGACATATTATAAAAGAATATGCTTTCTAGGCATTTTTAATAGTAGAATTACAAAAAAAGGAATAATTATTAAAATAAATGTTCTGCTTTTAAAGTTCTTTGACGACTCCATTCTTCTAGCATTGAACAACCCTGAAGTAATTGCTTCTGGTCACATGACCACTACCACTAATCATGCCATACTGTGAGCAATTTTACATGACAACCTAATAATGCATAATGTGTTAAACATGAGTGGAAAAGTACAATTATATATATGTAGAGGCTGGTATGTTGATTTTTTTCCACTATCGTAACCAGGGGAATTAAATGGGTTCAAACGTACTACAACTTACACATCATGTTAATTACTTGCTCAGAAGAAAGCCTCATCTAGGGCAATCTTACAGTCCATATTATCCATTCAGAATGCTGGATGATTACTGAAGCAATTACTGAAGGTCAAAAAAGCATTGTCCCTCCAGGGTTTCTAGCCTGCAGCCTCCAGGTTACAAGTCCACTTCCACACTGCCTCAGTAATGATTACCAAAGTTATGAACATTGTTCAATAATTTCTCATATATGATTAATGATGTATGTCAATTTTACTGTATTATAAAACAATCACAGTGTCATCCCTCCATATAATTTGATGTGATCTTAAGATGAGTGAAAATCTAGGGGGGACTTTACAGGACCAAGGGAACAGGGCCAACCCACAGGAACGTCTGTGTACAAAGGTTACTGTAGCAGGACACAGACTGATGCCTGTGAAGAATTCATCCCACAAACAAAGCGCTGGCATTTAACCTGGAGGTCTATGAAACATAATGCGAGTTATCAATCAGGCGGACCCTTCTTTGCGGGCCACGGGGGCGTTATGCATTCACACGGTTTAGACTTGTGAGCCCTCTCTCAGTATCGCAAGCACAAAGAGAAGCACAGCACAGTACGAAGCTCTACTTTGTAACTACTCGCGTCATCGTTTAGGAAAATGCACCAAACTATTGCATCATTGGGTCGTGAATCAGAACCTTCTCGCTCATTATTTGCCTGAGGTGCGCGTTTTACTACGCCTGTCTGTTCGAGTCGTGTAAATCGTTTCCAGTGGCCTGTTTTGTCTGGATGCGGCCAGTGCATTGCTCATGGTGCGCAACGCTGTAATCATCTCTAACAACCTGACAGCAATAAATGGGGGGTTTATAAGCCTCCGTCCTCCTTTCTCTCGGTTTTGACAGCATCCGCCGGTAAACTTTTGAACTGAAGGCGCCTGCGCCGTTCGGGGATCATTAGAAAGCCCGTAGGAGAGATGGCAGAAGCTGCGCGGAATCGGCAACTCGCCCAGCAAGCCGCCTCTTATTCAATAATGCATTTATTTTATCGCGTGCATCAAAAGACATGCTATTGTTTTAATTCGTTTCTAACGTGAATATTGATAATGGGCAATTACGTGGATTAAGATTGAAGCACATAAAATCACTATTATGCGGCTTTTTACAGCTCTGCAGAAAGCGAGTTTAGGATGAAAGGCACTTTAAATATGTAATCATGTATATTCAGAAAAGGCTCCAGCTAAATCACACTTTTTATTAGAACGACCCAGTTTATTTCTACTTACGAAATTTAGAGACGATATGAAGATTACGTTTTACAAAGAAGTACGTACGGGCAGAAAATACAGTGAAAACCAGGTCTTCTGTGCTGCTGTAAACGTGGATAATGCAAGTAACCTAACAAGTGTATGAGATCATTCAAAATACTATTACCGGATGTTCGAATTACTTATCGAAGATAAAGTATAGTTTTGACTTAATAAATTTTCTTGCCTTCCATGTCAAGAAATACATCATTAAAGCGAGATAAATTGTGTTTGAAAAGCAATATTATATGGGTGATCAGTGGCTATCAGACGTCATCAAAACGTGTGCACAATAAGGTCATTTTCACTCGGAGTAATATATGTGCGTAATGTGCCTTTTTGTCTAGACAACTAGACAAAAAGCATTTTAATGAAATGATAAGCATTCCTAATAACTGAAATCTACTAATCTAAAAAGTTACATTTTTAACATGTGAAGATCCGCTTAAAAAAAGCAGAGCCAGAAGAGGAAAACTTTAAATAAAAACACACTGCAATAGAAAACTCTAAAATTTAAAGCATACTGTACGCATCATGCAGCGGATAATCTGGATAAATTAGGCCACTAATTAAGGGCACGCCCTTCCTCAAGTGCCATTTATAAACCAGATTTGCTCTCAAATGAATGCTGTAATCACAAAATAAATGACACATGGGTGGAAGTATTTGAAAATATGTCACTGCTGTGATTATTACAAATTGGCAGTGTCTTTTAGACATTGAGGATTTTTAAGCATAAGAATTATGACGTTATTCCTGTTGACCTAATTTCTTAACATTCACAACAAAATCCTATTACACATATACATCCTGCTAAAACATAAAAAACATACGGAATATTTATAAAAACACAGTAACTGACTCAAAACAACATTATCTTACCAATATTTAATTGTATATTTGATTGCACCACATTGCAAAATAATAGTTTCAATCGAACTTGGCACGTATGAATCAGTTCGTTTCAGCGCTATTAATTTATGACAAATTGAGAGTAACTGATTCATAAAACAAAATTTAAATGCATTTTCATAAGTTACCGTTTTGTTGGAAATGTCACATAACACGTGAACACTACATCTTTACAGGTGAAAGTAGAAGAGATGGAGACCAGAGAATAGCGCTGCTAAGCAAACAAAAGTTAGCGCCCCTGAAGCGTTTATAAATGGATCTTAGATCAGACAAGCAATATAACTGCAGGTGCACGGGGTCGAAAACACAGTAAAACTGAAAAGTTGCAGAGACTTTGTCACACTGTAACGACTCTGATTAGCATGCCCCTAACACTCTCTCTTAGTTTACCAGAATCCTAGCAACAGCAGACAAAGAGACAGGGTTTTAGTGGGGTCCGCGGGGAGACGGCCCGGCCTTTGATCTGTCACCATTTAAGAGAGGGAGTCAGTTCAGACTATCCAGGGCGCAGAAAAGCATCGTCCCAGACCGGGACACTTCACAAGACGAACTGCATTGAGGGGGAATTATCTTTCACCAAAAACACACAGCAATCCAACACAAGGATCACTTTACTAGCGAGGGAAATGACACTCAGTCCGACAACTTTCACCAGTTTTGGGCCAACTGTTAACCCTTTAGGTACTGCATAGTCTACATACAGTGTTTATAAGAATTTCAAGGGCACATTGTTAGCCACAACGTCATATTTAGTTTTGAAATAAAATTGTCATGCGAATTTAAGTAATTGTTACCGTCTCAAAATTCATAAAAATGCATTCGGAAGTTTGGATGCATTTTTGTTGACGCGTTTCTGAGTTTTTTATGTTTCTAAACTCTCACCCACTGAAATATTAACCTTATAAATGATTAGTCTTTTTAATATATTACATACGTAATCAGCTAATATATTAAATCTTTATACCTAAGAGGTTGCCACGGTTATGCAAAACACTGCTTGCCGGCTCAACAGTGGTATGTAACCTACACACCGGTGCACCAAACACTATATTCTTGAATGCACGTATAAAACCTGTAAGCTTAAATGTGCAGTTGCATTGAGTAAGACAGAAAATGAATTTCACACTCCATAAAATATATATTTTAACGAACATCTACGAATTGGGCCTTTTCAGCTTAACATTCTTGAACAAATGAATAGTGAAAACAAATAGCAGTGGCTTGTAGAAGAAATACGCGGCATGCAAGGGTCCGGGATACAAAGACTTGTGTGAAAATCATATAAACAGCCAGTAGGCCCATCACATTTATGTTCACTTCAGTAACAATAATATGTACAATATCATTCTAGGTATCACACACCTCACCTTGTTTCATGGTTCCTTTCATTTTAAGTTGAAAACATTTTCATAACTTTTCATAACAGGATTTGTCCAAACAATTGTTAAGAATGCTGTACACTCTCTTCATTCCTTTAAATAATTTCGAGAGCTCGTAAAAACTAAAACAAAACGGTTTGTATTTAATTCATATAATTTTGCCAACTCTGGCTACTTCATCAAGATTAGTTTTGGTGTAGATTAGGAAAAGGTTCCTGACGTTATGGCACTGAATCCTTTAATTGGCAAATAAACAATAACAAACTAATAAAAATGAATGAAAATTACTTTCACATGATCACGGAATATCTTTGACCTAAATAAGTTGAATGAACGACCAATTTTTTTCCAGAGCTCTTCGTATGAAATTCCATTGTATGATGACGGAGTTTAGAAACGTTGATTCAACTTTTACAGGACTTTGTGTTCGATGACGTTAGTGCATTGTTTCCTGTTGTGAAAATCCTCAAAACTGTAGTCACGGCTATGCAGTTAACAGTCCCTAATGTTCTTCCTTCATAGTAGCCTACAACATTCTATAGTTCTATGAAAAAATAGATAATATGGAACTAAATAATTGTCTAGAATTGGATATCACAGTGTGTTACAAATGTGCTTTTCTTCAATTTCAGTACAGTTAGGCCTTTATTCGGCTTCCACAGCGCAATGAGTTCGAATTTCCCTTGTTTATAATTTAAGCGATACATTTTACTACATAGGAATAATCCTTTGTTAAACTGAGGTTGTCACATATTGTCATTAGCACACTAGTAAAACAATGAAGACATTATTTGGAGAACCCCAGGCGGGAAATTAGGGGAATAAAACCATCTTTACCACACGGGTCCTATTGAGATTAATGAAAAAATTATGCAAAACGTTTCATTTTAATTTTCCTCTGACAGTGTTTTGCATACACGTTTTCTCTTCTGAATTGTACCCGATAATTTATTAAAACCATCTCGAGACACAGCGACTAGGAAAACGGTGCTCCTCGCTTAATTGAATCCCGTTAAGTTTTTTTGTAAGGTTATAATCGTGTTAATTGTAATTTACTCTCTCTGGGATTACTAGTAAAATGTATTTAAATAAATCTGTCGTGTGGGCTGAGACGATTATGTCAAGATGGAAACGTAATAGAAATGTCATGTAAAATTACACCGAATTAGACGGAACGCGCTGCATCCCAATGGTCTATTCAGCACAGACATGACAGTCAAATCAACTGAATTCACATTTGCCTTTTTAATACATAGGTGTTTAATACATATGTTTCCAATAGCAGGAATGGCTATTAACTAGATTAGCAGTGCTTGTTCTCATGTCAAATAAATCGACATACTGTAAACTACAAATGTGAGACGTTATGACTCGTAACAAAAGGTTATATAGATTATACTTCTCTCAGTCTCATTAAGAATTATGCTTTGTGATATCGAATAAATAATGAAATCAGAGAAGGGACAAAACAGGGCCACTAAATTAAATAATACTGATGTAAGGATATAACAGAGTGAATATGAGAAATGGTAAAAGAGGGGGGCATACTGCTGAATTGATTGGTTATCCATAGAATGACGACCGTTTGCAACGCCACTATCTAAGATGTGCTTACTGAACAAACACCTGTTCTGCGTTATTCACAGCAGAAGGTGACAGGGACTGACCGCGAGCGCCTTCCTGGTATAGGCCTATTACATGAGCAGCTGAACTGAAGTACCACTGCTGCCTGCGTTTCACATCCGCGCACAGGGCCTGACTTGGCCGCTGTGCTTAATGTATTGTGAGCTCACTCCAAAAACCACGTACATATTCACAATCTAGTCCCCCGTCCGTTGTGGGTAAAACAGATGGGTAAGACCAGCCTGGTGTCCACAACTGGACGACATGATAGCAGGTGGAAGACGAGATTGGGCACAACAAACCCTGTGCCATTAGAAAATTAAAAATAAATGAGAGCAAAAGGCAAGAAAAGAAAAAAAGAAATATGTGGCTGAGTGCCAAAGAGCCACCTTATTGTTAGGCCTTTGGCTGGGCACAGCGGTGGGTTCGATCTTTCTGTCTGGTGTTTGCCTGGCAGAGACCACAGACCTGAACGCTTTATACAGACACAATTGATCATGCAACATCAAATCTAACTTAATACAGTGGCTTTCATTACCATAGTCACCAACTCCATTATTAACCATTCAACATCTCCCTCAATCATTATATATTTCTCAGGACCCATCAACAAAGAGACAAAGAACTGCCTTCCATTTTTGTGGAACAAAATACAAAATAATGAGGACACTGTACAAAAACCGCCTTAATAGTTGTGTGGCTGCGCGTTAACTTGACTGACAGGTTCAAGTTACTTGTCACGGGTATAAAAAAGTTTTATTTAAAGCACATTATCCATTTTGATCATGAAGGACAATATTGCTAAAATATTCATAGCTCATATTCATTGCTTTTGTTTCAGCTTTCTGTGCAGAATGAAACCAGCAGATGCGATGTGGTGCTTTTTAGAGGGAACATTTCAAAGGCGACAAGGCATAGACGGGACCAAGCAAAGCCAAATCCTTTGAAATTGGTTTATATTTACATAGAGAAAACAGCCCAAACAGTCTCTCCCGCCGCGTGTGTGTGTGAGCGCGGCTGCCGCTCCGTGGTGCAGGTCAGCTCGGGGCTGATGCCCAGTTTAAAAGTATTCATTCCATCCTTTGCCGAGAACAGAGTCTCATAGTCCACACACAAAGGCCTGTGATTTAGCCAGGGACTGAAACAAAATCGACCTCAGATTGTTGATTTAAGGAAACGCATTGAAGTTCTTTTGGCAAGCAGAAACTTTGATCCGGGGGCCGCTCTGGAGAACCCTCGCGCTCTTTGGTTGGCGAGGCGCGGGGCTGAATGGTGAAACAACAGCGGGTTGTTCTGTTTGTTTACCCTTTCGCTGAGCAGCCTGAACCCCAGAGACTGGCGAGCATCTCTGCCTGACCTGGGAGAGGCGGGGGGGAACACACACACACACACACACACACACACACACACACACACACACACACACACACACACACACACACACAGAGCCTGGCACTGCCACGGCTCTCACCACAACCACACTCACAGTCACTTCACCTCAGCGCACTGACAACAGGACTGCCCTGAGAAGTGAAATCCTCCCGTCATATAGGAAGGAGGACACACCACCAACCTCAACTCCTGAAATGCTCCGGGTCTCCCCAGCCCCTCCTTAACTGTTACATAAATTGCAGGTTTGACAAATAAGTAAGTAATCGGCATATTCAGCAGGAACAAAATCAAATCGTCCTGTTTAGCGACCACAGTAAGACAGACACCTTTGCTCCTTTAAGCGAAGTGCACAGTGGTGCCTTGCAGCTTGATAAGCTGCTGGAGGAGGGGGCCTCCTCTGGTGAGGCTCACTGTTCCGGGACGGCTGCAGCCAGGGTGATGATGTTCTGGGCCTGCTTCAGCGAGGGCATGTCGATCATGCTGCCGCCAAAGGTGAAAGCTCCCTGGACAGCGACACAGGGGACACAGCGGAGATGATGTCAGAGACACAGTGTTTTGGTTAAATTTCTGATCTGTGGAAACGCATATGAAAAAAGAAACCCAACCAAATTACAAAATGCAGTTCTAAAAGTGTGCATGTAGGTAAACATGAGGGCAAGGACCCATATACCACTCCATACATTTATACACAGTGTGTCATTATTAATAGTAATTTAAGCAAGTGATTTTTTTCCTTAGACATCATCATAAGTTTGACAGAGAATGGAAAAAAAAACTGTAAATGTAACTTTCCGAAATCTCTTATGTAATGTTCAATAAACTGATAGGTGTGATAAAATTTGAATGAATAAAGTGTGAGTTCTGTTAGCGTGTCCCCTTTTTCAGCCTGAGGAAAACATGACATTCACATAGTAATTGCTCCTTCAACAACTCAGCACATTGATTGCTTTAGAGGATACAAAAGTTTCAGTGTCCTTAAACAAATTTAATTAAACTCTATTTTTTGTGCTGAATCTCTGTAACTGTGCAGATTACCGATTAAAAATATGATTTTTTTTGTTATATAAAAATGCTTCATAGGCCACTGAAGATACACCTCAGTGTGAAGATGCTGTAACCTTTTGGAAAGCATTTGGCACACATTTACTCTTTGTAATAATCTTAAAATAATCAAAGTAAAATAATCTCAAAACGATACATGAGATCAGTGAAAATGGTCACATCCTTGATTTAAAAATAAGGTCTAGTATCACAGGGGGTGGAATATGTCTGCCATTTCGGGCACAAGAATAAACAAACAGAAATTTTGTAGACGACACTTAGTACTGCAACTCTGATTAAAAAAAGAACTGGAAAATAAAAAACAAACAAGAGTGAAAGAACAAAAACTCCAGTAAGAGTGGATTTGCTTTAACCTTTGAGATAATGAACTACAGCAACAACAGAGCCATGACCACTACAGCAGTTACAGTAGTTCCTTGAGGCTATTCTTAGTGTACAAAATACTGGCAGCAAGGTGCGAGCAGATTGTGAATTACCAGCGCACCATCTCGATGGCAATAGCCCACAGAGCAGAAAACACAAGACTCAATGATGCACTAAATTAGGAACAATAATATTCTACACTTAATTTTCTTTTTCCCCCATCTATGAACACCTCACAGCATCAGACTGATGTTGACTCGGATGAGGACATTATCTCTCATGTCAGAGAGGTAATGCAATAACGTAACAGCTCCAGGACTGATACACGCCCCCAGTCATACACAGACACAGCTGTAGCTCAGCACACATAACATGTTTTAGAGGAAACAGATTAAGGGAAATAAAATGCATACCTTCCCTAACTTCTGGTGCTCATCAAAGGCAGCAATGAGCTCCCGTGCCCATCGAACCCTTTCTGGACTGGGGGAGAATTCTTCCTGGACGGCCTTGATTTGGTTGGGGTGAATAACTTGTTTTCCTTGAAAAAAACGTCAGACCAGCAAAGACAAGCACATTAGCAAATGGTTGTCAGAAACAAAAAGTTAGAAAAATAAAAATAACATGAAAATATTAAAGTGAAACCCTTTCCATAACATTTCTTCGGCTTATTTGTTATTTGTTTAACAAGTGATCAATACAACAATATTAAAATATGTACACACTGAGTTAATGCAATTCAAACATATAGCATATAAATATTATTCCCAACTATAATACAATATAATAATGCTGGGGTCAAGAAAGACTATAAATAGTCCTATAACTACTATGTGCATGTACTCATACATCTCAAACTGAATTGTATTTCTTTTTATTACAACTGTGTGTTTGCCGTGCCATAACACATATCAGCACGGAGCCACGGCTGCTAGTTGACATGAAAGTTTTCATTGCTGTATCAATATTTCCCTTAGTCAAATTTGCTAATGGTGGGGAGAAGCAGAATAGGGAACAGAATACAATGAGGTGTTTTAGAAAAATAGTCACTTGAAGATGAAGAAATCTGAGTCCACTGTGACAGCTCAGTTGGATTTCCCTTTGATTTTAACAAATAGGTTTCAAATAAAAACACACCCCAGCAAAAATCAATGTGACTGCATAACATTTAGGTGAAGCCAACACTAAAAAAAAATCTCTTAAGATATCCCTCTCTTTATCTTCGTGTTTGTTAAAGGCTTGTTACACTCTTGAGTTTGGAGGTGTGCAATTTGGAGTGGGTGCCAGCAGCCGTACGGGTCTCCCTCTGTCCCTCTCCGAGCGCTTCCTTGACTGTCTGAGAATTTGGGGGACACAGCAGGGGCAGAGGATGCTATGAATCACGGGTGTCATCCCAATTTTCGCTCCGAGCCCCGCTGAACTCTGAAACTTTACTGCACGCTTAGTTACACTTCAATCCCAGATGTTGGCTGTGTGGATTTTAAACCCTGGTTTTCATTATGGCTGTTCCATGTACTGCCCCAGTGCTTTAAAAGACAGATACAGAGATATATAAGGTACCGATGTCAAGGGTAAATTACAGCAATCGTTCCATTGCCAGACTGAGTATTAATGAGCCATAAAGGTGAAGACCCCGAAACCATTACAGTGCAAGGCCGGGAAATTCTGGCTTTACAGTTACATATGATGGACAGACTTGTAGTTCAACTGTCACATCCTACAGGTCAATGTACGACAGTCATTTTTTTCTCCCTTCATCAGAGGGGAAAAAAACAGAACACAGCAACTTTGTGTCTCTGCCTCCTCACAGTGTGTGTTTCAGTTTGGGGAAACATAAAGGAACAGGCTGAAGGCCGGCCTGCACTGACTGTCACAGGTGAAAAATCCAGAACCGCACAGCTGAAATCGACAGCAAGCCGCAGAAGGAGGCACAAGGCTTTGTCATCTCAATTTCAAGTTCATATTCAGAAAAAAAAAACATGAACCATTTCATCCTCCACAGCAATCACAAAGCGATTTCAAACTGCTGTTTAAATTAACCATGAAGACAATTTTCGATAAATACAATTAGGGCTAAGCTGGAAGAAATGACATAGTCTATATTCCAGTGGTGTATATAAATATTTTATGTTTTATGTGCTTCATCATTCATTGATATGCATCCCGTTTACACAATATTATAATTCCAGATCTTCAGGTAATTTGAAGAACATTATGAAAAATATTATAAGCTATTGTTAAAATGACTATTTTCATGCACTAAGATGTACTGCTAAACCAATTTTAATGAGTTCCTAAGAGGTAGAAAAAAATACCTATTATTAAGTTATGTTTAACATAGAGCTAATATAGTTTACTGTGATTGGTGCATATCACTGGATTCATTTAATTGAGCAAATGTACACCAAAATAAAAGCTCAGCAAAAGCCTTCAATTTCATTAGCAATTTAAAAATAAATTTTGATAAATCTGAGCAAGTCCTCCCATTTAACGACTTCACAAAATCAAATGTCAGATTCCATTATACGTTTCTGATTATTAAAAACATGTATAAAACACATTTGATATTTTTATGGCTTTAGAAGTTCATCATTTTCAATTTCAAGACAATTCTGAATGCCTCAGTTGTGACAGCCATATTAAATGTTTGTCGGGAAAAAACTGTCCTCCATCTTTTGAACTGCCAGTGTCATATGCAAAGTAAACTATAAGTCTGCAAACTGCAATGATGCCAGCCATGGGTGTTTTTCAAAGTTTATTTCTTTTGCTGCTCTGATAAAAAAGGTTGTATAAAGAAAGACAGAATTGTCTCAGTCCCATCATTCACATTGCTAATGTGTCATACAAAATCAAATTAATAGTGAAAACACAGCTATACCCTTTATAGCTGACTATTCAGCAACCATTAGCAGCAGACCATTACTTTAAGGTTTACTGTTGTCACTAAACAACATATCCTTAAACATAGGGGCAAGGATTAGAAGTGAGCACATGGGAAACCCATTACCTCCATCTGCCAGTATTACCTGAGTTAACCCCTACCACTACTGAATATTTTCAGACTGGTTTTACTTCAGCTGTTCTACTTTGTTTACAATGGCTTGAGACAGTGCAATTGGTCATTAGCTGGATTTAGGCCCAGATTCTATCTGACCTTAATGTGGTCTGTCCCTAGTATTAACCAGCTGTCTGAGGTCAGAGCTCCATTTTTTATTGTTGCACAACACCAATATTGTGAAGTAATGAAAGAAGTAATATTTGCTTAAATTTGTTGCTCAACATGAAAGTGAGTGTGTCACAGTTGTGAGACTGATTCTTGTCCTTAATATTTCCAAAACTTTTGTAGCTCTCTGAGACAGAGCCATAAGCAGCTTTAAAAACATTTCTGTTGCTTTGCTAAAATTATGGGTATACTACAAAAAACGTGCATGATATATGGTGTATCTACTTATTTTAGAGAGAAAACAAGCTTTATGCAAAAGTGATTTGACCTTTTAGTATGACAGCCCAGGGTGCTGCCAGGTTTGTGTGCCCGCAATCATATGAGTATATAGCACCAAGTTATCAGGACCAGGATGGTGTGCGCAGAAGACTAGGGGTAATTCCCACAGAGCCTCCAGGCCACTGTCTGTGCCCTCCCTCAGGAGCGGCCTTGTTGGATCAACAGCCTAAAGAGGAGGCCCTGGTCCCATGTCTGCCACGCCCGTTCTGAGGCAGACTGGCAGGGGGCTTGTTCCCTCACATCAACAAAACATGCCCTCTTCCCACTGCAGCCACCTGTTCTGGAGCCGTCGCAGTTTAGCCAGAAGGGTGACAGAGCAAGCGGGCAGGGTGCTCCCACTCCACCCACTGAGCTGTCATTGGCTCTCTTGTCCTCATTGTTTGGGTTACTTCCGTCCCTCCAGCCAATCACAGCTTGCCATCTGTTGGAACCACCTCACTGAATTATTTTTATTTAGCTAAGTGCCGAATGTCGAATGACAGACAGAGCTGCTAGCGCTGAAATACAGCTACGCAAAGCTGCGTGCTGGAGTGTTTATTTTAAATGGCGATTTCTGGTTTATTTTTTCACAGTTAAACCATACAATTAAAAAGAGAGGAATTGCAATGCGCTGAGCCAAAGGCAAATTCACTCCAGCAGTGTAAACAAACTGACCAACTGCAACCGCACACATTTTGAGGGAAAACATTGGTCACCACATGCGAGAAATTACAACATGGCCCCCTGCATATTAGACCACCTTAAACTTCCCCAATAGACCACAAAAATGAGATTCAACTGACAAAGACTGCTTCAGGGGTGTAAGCTTACTGGCCATGATGAAAAAAGGAATGAAGCGGACACCTTGCCAACATGTGCTGTCAACTGAAAAGTTTTTTAAAAATCCACCAAAAAATCTTACAACATTTATTTTTATAAAGCCAGTGACCTTTGTTATCAGCCATTTTATTGACCTTGGTGTTCATCAACTGTACTGACAATTGCAGCGCAGGGCTTAAATACTGTCAAGGTCAATTATCTTGCAGGTAATGCTTCTGGGTGGAGAGTATTATTGCTTAAGTAGACTGTAGGCACTAATAGCTACTAACTAAGATTATACAGCACTGGGTCCATGGTGGTAATCTTTTAATCCACAGCCTTTTGCGTATTCTGTGTAATACTGATTTGAACAATTATTGTTATTCAGCATCCATCTATTTCTATCCATGTGTGTATTCACTTGCATCGTTTCAAATCCAGGTATTTCTCTAAAATACGTGCCATTATTTTATTAGTCAGAATTTATTTTAATTCAGAAGAGATGAGTTTTCCTCCAGTATCTTTACTGTGTGGATACCGTTAACTCCATTCCCACAAATCCAAATTATATTGATTTAAATTCTTTCCATGATAAAACAATGACAAAATTTTATTCTGAAATGACTTATAGTACTGGTCTGGTAAAATTGTTTAAGTCTATATTTCAGCTCTACTGCCTTACTTCTAGGACAGAGTCCCGTGGCCAGTTAGCCAGCAGATACTCATTCAGAAAGATAATCAAGACTGAGTGCAGAACTCCAGGGGTACAATCACCTAGCAAGGAGACAGGGCGGCATAAGATCTGCTGGAATATATTAATATTTTTAATTGCCGCTGACGAACGGGAAAACCAACCACTGCTATGTCACACTTTTTTCCATAACGACGACACAGTCGTGAATGAGTTCCCCTTCAAGCCCCATAGTGTGCGCGCGCACACACACACACAGAGACACACACACACACGTGTGCTTTTCACTCCAATCTAATATCCTGTAAGCACAGGCGATTCGTGCAGTGCACACTCTGCAATGTCATCGGAGAGTGGCGATGGCAAACAAGGTCACAGGCAAATCAGCTTCCGCCGTGGTAAGAGCGCACACGAGAGAGCACACAATGCGAAAATCCATCCTCGCCATTCGTGGCACGAGTGGAGAGGGGGGGGAAAAAAGTCATTAAACTGAACTCCACCTGGCACAAATGACTCGCTCTCGTACATGACGCTTTACTGATCACAGTCTGAGTGCGACATGGTGAGCCAGCTCACGGACTATCGACTTAGCTGATAAAACAAATGGCATGCTTTCTTTCAGCCTTTCCTTCAAGTACTGCACTGAACGAATAGACGTCTGCACATTTAAAGACTGGTGCTCTATTTTTTCTTTGCAGCGCAGCTGCAGGAATGTATTACAAATCTCACAAGAGGTTAAAAAATTGCATTGGTAAAATAAGACACAAAACCAGAATTGCTGTACATTGCAGTGTTTCTAGCCGCAGTAAATGCAAGCACCAAATACCACGTATGAACAATCTGTAATTCAAAGGTGAGGCTGCTGGTACTCCTAAGTCATGACATATGAATCTTGCTCGCCAAGATATCACAATTTCAATTGCAAGGCAAAATGAAATACCACAACAATCTTTCGAAAGGAACCCAAAAGCAAGGTGTAAGATTCACTGAATGCTGAAAGACAGAACATCGCCCAATAGCATACTGTAGGGGAGTGTATGTGTTACTGTATACATAAATTAGTAGGGGTAACACTATGTATTCCGCAAACACCAATTACGTATTCATTAGCAGATCTGCTGCGGAGCACGATTTCCAGCCTCCTGTGGACAGTTACTTGCTCCCTGGGGCTCCGCCCGCGTTGCCTGGCTACAGACCTGTGCCACAGACAGACTGGAGCATGTGCCCATTTCTGCATATCACCTTCGAGCTTCTCTCATTATGTGATGTTTATTCTTCTGTCTTTGTGGGAGAAGATGTCAAAATCGGGGATAGAAATGTACCGTATCTAGTGTACCAGCAAGTCCAGTTAAAGGAGGCGAGGGGGCTGAGTGAACAGCAAAAACGGAGCTGAGATTTTTGGCTGCAAAAAACAAAAAGCCACAATCTAAAAGGAACGTAATTCAGTTCTTCTATTACTCTAACCTTTTTATGTCAGCAAAAAAATATATGAAGTTCAATCATTTACATTGTTTCCTCCTTCCAAGGATTAAACCTTACGTGACTGTCAGCGACCGTCGAATAATAAATGAGAAAATGATTCACACATTTCCAAAGAGGCTTCATTTCAGTTGAAAGCCACATTAAAAACAAAAGAAAGGAAATGTTCCGAAACAACCGCTACAGTAAAAGCATAGATAGAGCACGAAGAGATGAAAGAGCAGCAGCAGAGTGGGGTGAAGAGGACTGGTCCAGGTTCAAGGGGGCTCAGGAGGTGGAGGGTGTGTGGGGTGCATGTGTGGATGTGTGTGTGTGTGTGTATGCTTGTGAGTATATGAGTGTGTGTGAGTGAGTGTAAGAATGTGTGTATGTGTGGGGTGCATGTGTGGATGTGTGTGTGTGTATGCATGGGTGTGTGCTTGTGAGTGCATGTGTATGCTTGTGAGTGTGATTGTGGGTGTGTGTGTGTGTGTGTGTGTGTGTGTGTGTGTGTGTGTGTATGTGTATGTGTGTATGCATGGGTGTGTGCTTGTGAGTGTAAGAGTGTTTGTGTGAGTGAGTGCATGTGTACTCATGAGTATGTGTGTGCATGTGAGTGTACTTGCAGGTGTGTGTGTTTGTGTTTGCGTGGGGGAAGGGGAGTGATGTCGTACCAGTAAAGCCCATCAGTGCGCCCTCTCTCGCCTGCTTGCGGAGGCCTTCTCCATCCTGGTAGTCGATGTAAACAAGGTCGATAGCCTGCAGGCCAAACGCCTTGGTTGTCACCACCACCTTCTGCCGGGCATACAGTAGCTCCCTAGCATCCTTGGTCCGTGTGGCACCTAAAACAAAAATGATAAATATATTAACAGATACGGACACAACATAAAAACAATATGTATTCATTTCATGACAAAACACAACTAATATTGTAAAATTTTGTGGATGTTTGAAAATAAATGATTCCACATGATACACTGCACAGTATATAAAGAAAAATACACAACCAAAATAAGTAATTATTTCATGCCTATAGCGTTTAACGAGGAGGAAAACTTTTTCTGAAAATAAAAATTTGATATTTTTAAAATGATTCTCCAGTACCAAAGAAAATCTTGAGAACAATACAGTTAAACAAGTATCATTCTATATTAGATTTCAGATACAAAAGTCCAGTATACTTTACAAAACCTAATGCTGAAAGCAAAAGTCCGCAAAGTGAAAAATAAATAGAGGACCTATGCTGGCACAGAAGTCGTCGGAGCCGAACACCACACCGTCGTGATGCAGTCCAGCCTTCGGTCCAAGCCGGCAGACCTCCTCGCAGACAGCCTGGGTGACACAGTGGAGACAAACATGAAGAGCTGTGCGTGTGTGTGTGTGTGTGTGTGTGTGTGTGTGTGTGCGCGCAGCCAGACACAGAGTGCGTCCTGGCACTCTGACAAGTCACCCAGTCAAACGGCTCATGTTACCGGCTCTATTCCCACACCCGCGGCCCCCTCTCCAAACAACGTGGCTTTGCAGAATACTCATCTCCTCGCGGGCAAACCTTTAAGATGTAACCAGGTTCAACAATCACCTGGCTGTTCTGTCGGGTTACAGGTCACTCTAACGACCTATGGATCGATGCTACTACTACCTTTGCTGCTTTCTTTACTTTCTTTGATGAGATTTATTTCTCTTTGCTCTGGTTCAGATCCAGACAGTCTGCAGAAGAGTCCACAGCACAGACTATGACAAAACAACTCACTTGCATGGGGGGGGAGGTTGGAATTTGATATGCCATTGTGTCAGCCATGGAGCAATTGGAATTCGTCCGGTGCCTTTGTCATGTTCCAAAGAAGTTTCAGTACTTGCTGTGACACAGCAATGTTTTTTTATGTTGTGGCCCTGGGACTGAGTCTAGGCTAAGCTGGAGAGATGTGCCCAGACAAACAAAACAAAACAAGGGCAAAAATATCAAAGGAAGATAGCATGTTCCCTCATCAAAGACCAGAAAGGTGCCCTTTCCCCTCCTGCATTTCTGAAGGTCAGAGAGCAAAAAAAACTATTTCTGAACAATCACATTTCTGTTGCATATAGCAAAGTGTGTTGTTAGTTTCCTGTGCTTTTAAAAAATTCTGGCATACTGATTCAATGAGTTACCAGAGAAGCAGGCAGGACGTAGAGGCCTCTTTCAAATTGGCTCAAAAACAGAAGGCAGACACGACAAATACACAAGACCCTTTGAAAGTAAGTGTTCCTGGGCTTTGAATAAATGTGGATGATAGAACATACACTGGGTGATGCATTCTTTAATCTGGGGCTGTCAGGACCACATGTTGTTAATGCACAAATTCCTGTCATTAATTTACCTTAAAATTGAGCAGACCCACGGCGGTCTCCACAAAGGTGACCAGGCGAATTGGCTCCGGTAGCGTTCTTCCTTTCAGGTGGTGCTGAAATCTGTCGACAAACTGAAAAACATGAGAGGCAAAATTCACTGTTTTAATGGATGAAAAATTCATCTGTGGAGGAGAACGAGCTGGAGGAGTTCAGCAGAAACCAGGCCTCTAGTCTCTTTCCCATGTATTCTTTTTTTTTTTTTTTTTTTTTTAGATTTTAAGGGGTAGTAGGAAATTATACACAATCACTACAGTCCTATTTTTTAAATGAACAGATTATCAGTAAAAATAAACTAATTAAACATGTCATACTGAGTGTTTCTCACATATTACAGCATGTCCTTTGAGAGCGAGAAGGACAAAAAAGATTTTAGTGTCATCTACTGTCTTAAGTTACATGTAGTTTAGATGACAGGGTGGTGAGAACGGTGCGACAAGCACTTCGATGACACTTCTTACATTCTTTTTTTTCTGTACCTTTCCCACTAATATTCCAGCTTACCTAAGAAGGCTTTATAATGAAGTTTAGCTCTTTGAAGACCAAAGCAGTCCAATTTTTTCCAACAGACCAGTTCACAGCTAGCTCTGGGCTGCCAGTGGGGTAGCCCAAATTCCAAAATCTATCATCTGGAAACACACAAAAGCTCCCTCTGTCACATTTTTCCTTTCAAAGCCAGTTAAAAAGAGAAAGGGAAAAAATCCCTAAAGTAAAAATCTGTTATTCCTTGTCCTTCCTTTCCTAATAAACATGAGCAGACAGAAGAGGGATAAACATAACCTCAGGTAAGCAAAAGCTATTTTTGTAAATAATGACAAAAATAACCCTAACATGCACTCATTTTAATTCAAAGAATATTACTTCATTGAGGGATTTTTTTGTAAAAAAAGGGGGGGGGGTGATCTTAATCATCTTTCCATTCAGTCTCAGTTGGATAAATCATATCTGAGAGATTTGCATAAATATAAACCATCAAAGACTTTTCATCTTCAAAGGGGTTTTCAAGACCCAATAAGCTTTGTACTGTAATCATCAGAGGTCACAACCCGGCAGGAGTAACGCTGCTATGGCAACATAAAAAAACGAACGCTGAGGGCTTAGCATAATATTCCCCCTAACAGAGAGAGGGCTGTGTTCCCAAAGAAGGAAGCTCATTTGGAGGCGGCTCCGTTTCCTTTTTCTCCGCCTTTATCGGGGGGCTGTATTTTCAGCATCGTTCGCCAGATTCTTCTCGAAAATAATCGCGGCGGCCCGTTTCCGGCACGGCGCCATGTACAGCCTGCAGCCCGCTAAATGAACTGAAAAAGCTTACTGCAAGGCAGCACAATGGCACTAAGATTAAGAGGGCTATTAGTGGTGCCTTTGAGTGATAACAAATTAGAGGTACATCTTCACTACTCCGAGTCTACGGATATGCCTTTTTAATTAAATGTTTATTTGCGCATGTTGGAGAAGCGTGTGCAGTCAAGGCGTTTTGGTGTAAAAGACCCTTGATGCTGCTTGAGGAGGGCTACATTCACTTCTTTATTGTTCAGTTATTGGAGGGTGCTCTGTTCTCAAGAGCCAAAGCTGTCCCAGCTGTCAATTACAGCTCATCTGCAGACCTGCACGGCACTTATCCTGCATTAAGAAAAATTCCATCCTCCATTTGCAGGCAAACACTCAGCCCCAACACTTTGCTGGTGGATCCAAAGCTGAAAATGGTTCTGAAAGCGGTCAAGAGGCTGGAATAGAGAGAGAGAGAGACAGGAAGAGAGCCAGAACAAGCAATAAGGCAGAAAGTGGACTAGTTTCAATTAATTTTCTTCTTCTTCAAAAAAAAAGGGGGGGCAGATTAAATGTTTCCGGCCTACTGAAGTGTTCATTTCACAGAAGGGGGGAGAGGAGAAAGAAGAATCGGGGAGGGAACAGGAGGGAGTGGAGCGGGGCGGTCCTTTCAGTCCCCGGTGCACACCCAATGGTGCCCGGTGAGAATGCACTCCTCTTAAGAGTTTGTGGGAGAATTGTCCCCGGACAAAGGAGAGAGTTACGCTTGTTATAGTCCAATAAGCCTTGTCAGTCAAACAAGCGCAGAAAGAGTGGACAATGGGAGAGCAAAAGATTCTCAAACAAAAGGAAACAAGTAAGCCCATCTTTTAGTTACAAATCAGTCCTGAGGTTCCTCTCCTAATATAAATACAAAAAGGAGGAAAATAAACAGCAGAGGGATTTACAGCTCTGCGTACAAGCAGGGGGAATAATGAGCCTTGTATTCCTGCTCTAACTCTCTAAGGACGGGTTAGCAAGCATCTAATCCACTGCAGACAAGAGAGGGAAACCATAAACACATACAATGAGCCCCCATTAGGAGAGTATACCAGATCTAACAGTTTACACCCATATTTAATATTTAATAAAACAGACTGACAGATTGTGTCGGTTGCAGTATGTTTTGCATTATTACCAAAATGGTGCTGCTGCGATCATCAACAGTTTGTTCTCATGACACTGACAGAAGAACACCCCTAAAGGAAATGTAGTTCCAAAGAACAAGAATGCTGTGACCATACAGACAAAGAAAGAAACAAAACCATTGCATACATCAGTTATGAATAATTTTTTCCGTTTAAATGAGACAATGTGGAACAACGGACAGGCATCTTTGGATTAAAATGTAACTTCACAGCACAAGTCACATCAGAGTAATAAAACAGCCCATCCACTGTAGTTGCAAAACATCACAACACCTTCATTTCAGGGAATAATTCTAATAGATTAAGAAACCGGATAAAATCTGTGTTAATTTCACCTGGCTCCTTAACAACACAAGGCAAAAAGGCAGTATACCACTACAGTGACTTTAAACAGGGAATGCTAAATTTTGGAAACGGGTTACTATGGGAGGGAAGGCTCTCCAGGACTAGCTGATGCTGTGGGACCCAGTCGATTCATGTCTCCCACTCGGCACACTTTCAAAGCAGCTGCCTGTGCCGGGTCACCGTGCTGTGACTTTTTCCACTGCTCTTAATCTCACGTGTCCCGCTGAGGCTATGAGTCCTACCATGTGTGAGGCATGCGGAGAGCATGTTCCACACCCACACCAACACACATGCACACGGATACAAGCGCGCACACGGCTACTCGTGATGTGCACAGCCGCCAACCACTTCCAGCGCATCAGTGCAAACCATAGGAAAATTTCCAATAATTGATTTGATGGATTACACTCTTTGCTTTGATGTTAGAACATGTGGAGTCTGAAAACACTCATATGAATGTGGCACGGATCAATAAATCAGTTAATCGTTTTCTAAAGCCTCTTTTAATAAACATATTTCTCAATTTGCCTTTTGGGATTTGATGGAAAAAAATCATTTGTTCACATCAGATCAGGGACATACAAATGTCATAATATACATACATATGCAAATGTTAAAATACATGAAAATAAAATTAGGCTAAACCAAGATTTACTTTATAGGGTCAGCTGGCTGATGTCTTTTGTTTCTTTTTGTTGCGATGTTACTGCAATATCCTTCTTTGAGGTCAAAATGATTGAGAAATGAACCAGCAAGAGGAGAAACTGACTGAACACCTGTCTGTGATTAAAAGGGGAGAAACAGAGAGCTGCCCAGGAAACAGATCTGCACTAATTAAAACCACTAGTTAAAAACTTCCTGCCTCTTGCCCCAAGTAGCTGTAAGAACCAGACTACCCCCCCCTCCCCTTCGTCCTTCCCCCTAGTAAAGACATTATGACTCCTTTCAGGTCTTTCAAAAAGTCATGCAGAGCTGCTGAATACACACACATTTCTGTTCCACTGCACAGCCTCCACACGTCAACTGTGAATGTGTGTGCGAGTGTGTGTGTGTGTGTGTGTGTGTGTGTGTGTGTGTGTGTGTGTGTGTGTGTGTGTATAGGTGGTGTTGTGGAGGGGAGGGGGGGGGAGGGAGAGAGCGCCTACAGCAGGATCATACAACCCTGTTGGACATCGCCAAATCTGCACCTGAGAGACACATATGGAGCCGATCAGGAAACAGTGTTTAATGATGTCGCTGTCTCCTGACCTGTGAGTAACTGACATCCGTGCTGTGGACTTTTATAGGGGAGCCACGGCGACGGTTCGCCTTGAAGTTGCAGCCCGTCATCGACGTCCCCGGCTTTGTGGAGCAGACACGCCGGCATCCAGTCAGCGGCTTGGGGAGCCAGGCCTTCCCTTTTAGAGGTGGAGTCTGTGAGCCTCTCAGGAGGCCTCAGGGAGACACACAAGCTCTCTGGAGCAGCAGTGCCATTTATGCCTGTGTCAAATCTCTCAGCAAAATATTGTGGCTGCTTTCCCACCCTCACAAGCAAAATGAATTGACGAGGTGTTTCAATAGTGCGTTTCTGCACAGTCCGTTGTTCGGTTTCTAATAGCTGCCGACCACATGGCAGGATTTTAAGTGGCCTCCAGTTTCCCGTAGTACCGCAGTGGGTAAAAGTCGAAATTGTACTTATTTCAAGACATCTATGACTTCCAAGTCAGATTTCAAAATGTCATCTGCTTTTTGAGCGGTTGCCAAGAAAAACACTTCGTCTCTCCCCCTGGCTCAGAGATGTGGATCAATTCCCATTTTACAAAGAGGAGGAAAAGTTTGTTATAATTCTTTTGAAGAGGCCTGCGGTTTCCTCTTACTTCATGAGTTTATACATGAACACTGCTGTGTTCTTTAAAGACGGCAGGAAAAAATGAAAAAATGTCACAGATATTTTTAGTATTTCTCGCTTTCCCTTGTTTTGCCAGGCTTACAATTTCCTACCTCACCCGGCACACACTATGAGTAAACTTTGTGTATCCCCGGCATCTGAATATTAATCACTTTGCGGCACCTAGAGATGTAAAAATGCATTCCGTTGTAATTTGATAACGCAATGTCACGCTTTGAAAGGCCCCCTTTGTACTTGCAGGAGCGGCGGCCATGCTTGTCGCCGCTCTGACACAGATTAACACACGTGACTGCGAGCTGCTTGGTCTGCCCCGGGTCCGGTGCGAACGGGTTGATTTTTTTTTTCAGTCGCTCTCTCAGGTTGGCGGTTCTCAGACAGCCCACCTCGCGACAGTGCCGGGGTCATTCCGCATGGCACCTTTTTTCATTACCGCGCCGCGCCTGTTCACACGGCACAACGCGCCTGGAGGGCGCGGCACAGTGGGGTCTGTGTGCAGGCACGCCGCGTTCTGCCGGCTCACCCTCTCCTGATCTCATCCACTTACCTGGCACAAGAGATAGCAATCCCACAGTCATCGATTAAAGCCAACCCAGGGCTGTAAATAAAAACACTAGGAATAAAACCCGAGGAAAGCGTTCTCTTGGACAAACTAAGCATTCCTAAATCTAACTTGTGTTTGCCGCTGGTTGAATATATGCTTGGTGCATCCAACATGCCTGGGGTTCATTGTGAAATATCTTGCGACTTCTTCCAGAAAGTTTTCGAGCTCCAACAAGATTCGCCAATGTAGTGATGAAAGCAAGGTGCACTGCTGATCTTTTTTTTTTTCCAGAGAACAGCCCTGAGTAAACTGTGAAGGAGACAACAAGTGCAGATTTCCCAAAGCACCACGCCTCTTCGATATTTCCGCGAGGTGCTGAAGCAGCTGCATCTGAGGTATCACAATACAAGGTTTCAATCAGGTAAATTCAGTGCAATGCACACACACACACACACACACACACACACACACACACACACACACACACACACCATGCTGACATTAGAGAAGCTGCTGCCCACTCACCCACTGCACTTCTGTGATGTCCTCCACCTTGGGCAGCATCAGGGCTGGGGGCAGCACTGCAGACTGTAGGATGACCTCCAGGTCAGCGTCCGCCAGGCCACTGGACACAGAGTTGACCCGCACACACTTCTCTGTGCGACCCAAGCTCAACTCTGCCAGCATCTTTGGAATGGTCTCCCTGGCTTCCACCTACACCACACCCCCACACACAACAATTGACACATTGATTTGAATTCTTACAAATGGCATTCATTATGTAAGCGTTAAAATTCACAAAGAGAAATAAAAAAACTAAAAGTACAAATAGACTGTGCTGAATAAACAAGTTAAAAAGCAACATCACATACCTACCTTCACAAAGAGTTAATGCAAGCAGGGCATATATGTGGCAAAAAAGAGGGACGCAGGGATTTAAGGAAGGGGTCAAAATGATGCAAAATTAATGAATTCAGTAGCTCCAACTACTTCCAGAACATTTTTAACATGGATGCCCACTCTGACTGAACAGAACTGGGAGAAACACTGTTCTACTATGTCCTGTCAAAATTTCCTTCTCCTATAGATGCAAGAAATTGACAAAGGCCCCAAAGTGAATGAGAAAAGAAAATTGAGCTTTTTACACACTATAACATGTAAATATGACTGCTGAAGTCCTAAATGCAATAGATTGATATCATAAGGTTTAATTTGTGCTAAATCTGTGCCTTACTCGCAAGTTACCCCACACCACAGTAAAGAAGACCTTAAAAGGCCTCAATCTAATTGTAATTTACATATTGCTTCATTTTACCTTGTAATTTTTTTCCACTGGATTCGTACATATTCTTTGTTAATTTCAGCCACTACTGCATACGGCGTTGAGGAAGAAGCAAAGAAAGGTAACAATTGCTTAAGCTTATTGCAGTGGGGTTGAATCTGGGCCAAAGGGTCTTCACAGCAGAGAGCTGTAATAAGCTTCCAGTGTGCAGGAAAATGCATGTTTTAGGCACACAATGTCCTCTCATCATCATAATGCTGAATTAAGGCAACACTTCAGACACCTCATCACAGATTCCCGGTATTGAATACATGCTCATTTCGACTTTCAATAGAAATGCACCTTTATACATTGACCCAGTTATGTAAAAAACATGCAATACACAGCCATGTGTACATTCAATTGATAATGAGCATGCAGGACAGGGAATATAAGAAAAATACACCTCAGGAAAATTGCATTTTGCTCTGTATTTGTTATCACAGTACACTAAACATTTTAAGAGCAATAACAACCACTGTGCAGTTAATACATACTTCAAAGAAAAGTACCATCTGTTCAGGGCTGACACCTACAAATCAAAATCCCGCACACAAAGAAAGAATAAACGATCTTTTATTTGTATTGGATTTATTATCCAATAACAAAACCATATAGGGCAGAAAAGTCAGATGAATACAAAAAAGTAGTACAGCAAAACATTTTATTTAATGACAAAATGGTGACAATATAGTGTAGAGTGTGTTATTGACTTTGCTGAATCCACAGCTGGTTGAACAGGATATGGCGCTGGATCTTGGGATTACCAGGACACAGAGGAGGATCCATGGAGGGTCCTCTTCACTAGAAACAGCTGTACTCAGACCCATAAAGATCTAACTCAGACTGGTCTTTGCACTTCAGCTCTCTGCCAAGCTTGCCCAACACAACAGCAGCCTCTTTGCAAACGCATGCATTGAAATGGCAGGAAGAGGGGTTGGAGGGTGAGGCAGTGTGGAATGGGAGGGGATCAAAGTCAATCTTCAACTTAGCATCTATCAGTCCTCGGCAGCACACGCCTGCAGATTCAACACAGATGTTGACTTTGGGGGGTCTACTTTGGACGAGAATGTAGAGATTCGCTAGAGGAAAATGTGGTGTGAGTTAAAGTGCATGAGGAAACGGTAGCTTAGGACTTGTCAGGTCAGATCAGAGGCAGGCCCACTGAGAGCAGGGCCTGGGCCTGGTGGTAATTAGCCGAGCTCCCTGGGACAGCTGAAGGAGAGGGGATAACGAAGCCTGAAAGAGAAGCACCTAGGGCTGGGGTCATCCCCGCCACACGGAGGGGGCCTCCACCACAGACCACAGAGTGGGGCTAAGGATCCCCCCGGCAGCCAGAGTCTCAGGCCCAGAAAGCAAAGGGACACCTAGTGTCCTTTTCTACGAAATTCAGAACCTTAGGAAAGTGGCTGGGTGTACCTAAAATCCACAAGTAGCCTTGTAAGGGCTGTTGACTGGTTTATGCTCGCAACTTCCTACCACTTTTAAATGCTTACTGACATTTTGCAAAGCACATTAAATTAATTTAAGCCTTAAATAAATAAAGATATTCATGTTAAATGACATTTATACTGTAGAGAACAGGCATAGCTTCCCTAAGAGTTCAACCTAAAAAAAAAAAAAATCAATGGAACACATGGTGATTGTTTAGCACCTTGTCTCAGGGGTACACCATTCACTGTTGCGCCCACATCAAAGGATCGCACGCAGAAGTCTGCTTCCACATGACTGTATCCTGGCCATGTGAAACTGGCAGGGACGTTTATTAAGCAATAACTGTAGATTTATAAACCTGCTGCACATATGCTAGATTTCTGAACATATAGGACATGCTACTGGATCTCAGCTAACAGAGTTCTCTCCAGTATTTGGGGGCTTAGGAAACAGGACATGCTACTGAATCTCAGCTAACACAGTGCTCTCCAGTATTTGGGGGCTTAGGAAACAGAGACATGTGACCTCGAGGTGGCTCGACTGCCAGGAGTCACATACATGGCCAGCCTGCTTGACCAAACAAACTACTCAATTGTCGACATCAAAAGTATAATAAACGGTCTCGCATATCGCACTTGGATAAATCAAATGGGGGCAGGGCAGCCTCAACTGCCAGCTTCAGAGAAGGTAGGCCATATAAAATGCCACATATTAAATTCCTTTGATGTAATTAAATACCTATAGAAAATTGTCTATTGTCTTTTTATGCTCTTAGTGACATGACAGATGTACTTTTAAAGAGCTGAGAAAGAATATCTCTGAGACAGAAATACTTTAATCCTTGGCGATGTCGATAGCTAAACTACTTATTTCTGCAAATTGATGGCGGGGGCACTCTTGAGGGCCACCGGGACTCGTTCCTGTGGGTATGGACCTACTATGTGTTTGAATAACTGACTTTGAAAAGGAAATGTTTTACATTAACAGATCCCCTTCCAACAAGTTGCTTCAAAGCCCCTCCACAATCAACCTGCGTCCCACAGAGTGTCTGCGCAAGGCTGAGTTTGAGAGATCTTTGATATCCACCATCGACTCAGTCATTAAATCTCGACATGACGGCATGACAGCACATACGCAAAATGCTAAAGAGACACAGTTTTTCAGAGGCATGCTTTCAAGTGCAGAAATCTTGACCTCCTCTAAAAAGGCCAACTCCTACACCCGTTGAGAAGTTCACACTCTGGAATCCAGCAGAGTGAGGGAAAAAAACATATTTCTATTCTCAAGACTGTCCTGAAATAATACATTAATCATTAAAACTGTCATAAGGATAGAGATATAGGTACACAGCTACATCCATAGGCCTTACCTGCATATGTCAGAGCATGCCTGCCTGCCTGCATGCGCGTGGCGGTCTGTCTAAGAGTGCATATGTGTCTGTGTGTATGTGTCTGTGTATCTTTGTGTGTGTCTGCACATCACACTGTGAACAGGTGCTGTAACACCCCAAGAGAAGTCTTGTCACACAAGACATGCTGGTGTGGATCCTGAAAATGGAGAGGACCTGCTCTAATAAGAGTTACTCAGTGACCTGCAGTGGAACTGCAGTTAGAGGCAGGGAACAGGCTATCTGTGGGTGCAAGATCTTTCCAAGGTTGCCGTCTCCTGGACATGACACATTGACAGGTGACAAGCTGAGGATGTGTGACATAACATGGAATAAATGGCTGACAGATTTAGGATATGATACTGCTTCAGTTTTCTGTTTGTACAGTAACACAGGTGAAATGTTTACAGCCCCATTCTAAATCCACAAGTAAAAGCACAAAAATCATACTCACTCTTGAGTGCACATTCTATTGTGAGGCTTATCAACAGACATCTTCTTCAAGTAATGCAGTTTTGTGAGTAAGGACCTGGGTTTGTAACCAGAAGGTTGGAGGTTCAATTCCAAGGTGGCTGTTGTATCTCTGAGTAAGGTGAATTGTTTCTATAAATGTATAATATGTGGGTAAGAGGGTCTGCCAAGTAAGTGGATAATGATCATGATGGTACCTACCGCAGCAGTTAAAAGGAGTCCAATGGGCTAACACCAAGCACAAAATACGTTTTTGACATGTTCATAGAAAATGCTCACATCTCTGGCCAGGGATTGGCTTCTCTCAGTGCAACACAACCCTTTGCCACCCTCTTTGTAGCTGATGTCTCTTTTACTGCAGTATCTCTCACCCCTCCCTCAGAGAACATTCCAGAACCATAATACAATCTGCGGTCTACAGCGGTGCACATATCAAACAGCGGTGCGGGCGCTCAGAGTGCCAAGGAAAACAGGGCTCTGAAACTCGATAATGAGAGCTGGGGAAGGCGGTCTCTTTTCTCTGCACTTCAGCGTTTTGTGATACGCTTGCCTGCCTTGAACTCTGGGTGCACGGAAGATTCTGACGTGCCCCTTTCAGGATGAGGTTATCTGGTACTGACGCCTGGGCCATCAGAGACACACTCTTCAGCTGTGACCCCCATGACCACCTACAGGACCACCTACAACAATGCGTGCCACTGAATGAAGGAGAGAGCCAGTGGGCTCTCCTATAATGTGAAAATCTAAACAGAAAAATGTTTTTTTTTTCTGCTGCAAGATGGGTGACTTTGGTATAGACATATTGGTTGCTGTTAGTAATGTGCTTGCTTATTTATTCAGTGTGTTCTGCATATCTTCTGATGCTTGGTTACATAAGGAAGCTTGCTAAATCAATAGAAACCAACTAACATCCAACCACCACCAATAAACCCTACGCAAGAAACCACCGCTAACTGCTGCAATGACAAACTCCAACAAAACCAACCACCAGTCACCACAGGACCAAAGACAGGAGCTGGAGGACACTCCCAAGTCCCCATGCATACAGGCTCAGTGGCAAGTGAACCTCTGAAGAGAAGCGGGCTCAGTTAGCCAGCAGGATGACTCTTCCCCTTCCCGTGGGGCTGTCTTCCCTGGAATGCCAAGCAGCTCCACACAGCGGGATTTGCGACGGTAAAGAAATCACTCTATTCGCAACTGATTGACAGGAGATGTTTTTGCACAAACATGTTTGAAACATAACTGTCATATTCCCCTGTTACCTGACTGAAACACCATGCTTCATGAAACAGTGGCTCTGAGCTGCGGGCATCACCATGCCAGATCTGTCATTTTTTAATACACTTGTGAAAGCTGGGCAACCATTTAAAAATACATTAGTTTGGAGTGCTTGCAGTGAGACTGCGTAAGATTCTTTAAGCCTGATTCACCCATTAAAGGTTTCGCTAACACCTGCTCCTGAGGCCTTTATACTGTAAAAACCTGCATGCTGCTTTAATTGGTGGAATTGACTTGGAGGTATTCATATTCAGAAAGCCCTTAAAAATTAATTGCAGGATGGCCAAAACCACCTACAGCTCAGCTTTTCCCAGGGATTTAACTCCCATAAAATCCACAAAGTTGTTTCCTCTGGCTGCGCTACCATGGCTTGCAGCACCAAGCCCACCTCTTGTCTTGGCCCTTTGACAGTAGATGTCTGCTTCTATTCACACCCTTAGGATGCGGTGTTTCTGTTGCAGAGAGAAACACTGACATTTCATATTCATCCACCTTTCATTTCAACAATAAAGAACAACCAACACTGCATGGCACTTTGTGTCACAAAACCTACAACTGCCTGGGAGAATACAATCTGAGGAAGAACTCCTCTCTAGAGAACACACATTAGGAGACAAAGAAAATAAAGCCACTGTTGTTCCGTTAATATATCAGAGCATTATGAAAAGAAAATACTCACTAAACAGAATGCAGAGCCACCACATAATGCGATGCAGATCCCCAAGTACATAAAGTGAGGGGCCCGCCTGCTCATGCAAAGTTCTCATCCTAAAATGTCATACTCATTTTTATTAATACCCTGGACTAGGCACAAAGAGTCTTGTTCCTAAACACAATTAATGCAAATTTTTCACGTGCATTTTCAACAGGAATGAATGCTTATAGAAAGCTTTCTGTGTGTATGAAATATTTTAGTTATTAGACTGTTAAAAAATACATTTTAGGTCTGCTTTAAAAGGCATTATTTGGCAAAACATGACATCCAACACATTCTTTTTTTATCAAAATCCTCTATATCCATTTTTATGATGAAATGGAACTTTAACCTGCTCCCGTGTCAAACAGGAGATGCAACTTGTCTTATAAAAGCTAGTTGTAGGGCTACAATTAAAAAATTTCACCGTTCACCCCCCTTGCTTCATCTATAACCTTAGAGAATTTCTTTTTTTTAAATAATTATTTGTGTGGACAGGCCTATCACTTTCAATTACCTCCCAATCTTGTGTAAAGGTAGAGAAGATGCAAAGTGGATGCACTGTATAGCATTTTTGTAAAAACAAACAACAACAAAAACAGTTGTAATTTAATTAGTCCACATTGTATCAGATAGGAAAAATGTAAGAGCACAGGTTAGTTAATTATGTGAATTTTAAATGGTAAATTTCAACTATCAGGTAAGTAAGGCAAAGGATATATTGTGTTTTGGAATGAAATAATTGGTTTACTTCTGTTTGAATACTAAATTTCTCATTCCTAAAACAACAAAAAGTGGGTGCGTCAGCATGTAAAACCAGCATGCCCAGTGATTTGCTACTGAGATGAAAATGACAGTGCATCACTGTATTTTTCTCAAGAAACTCACAACAAAAGGACAAAAGTAGTAACATTTTTAAATAGCCGAAATAATTTTGGTCCTCCAGCTTTTCTGCAGCCTATTTTCTGGCCACCCGCTCCAGTAAAAATGAATCCTGATCTGCCAGATATTATGTGGGGTTCTGTGGGTCCTCTGGGATTCCCGCGGATATGCAGGCCTCTAGAACAGGTCTAAGATGTAGTCATGAGATACCCCAGTACACAGCCTGTTGGGAAAAAGTCTTTCTCAGCAACCAATCCAATGAAAACATCATCTGTGGTCTCTGCCTTATAAAGCTATAAGGCAAGGTCAAACTATGCTCCTTCATGTGGATGCAGGTTTTTTTGCACCAACTTCTTCTCTCACGTACTCAATAAAACGAATTTACTGAAATACACTTCATTTTTTGCAAATAATCAACGTTCCAAGGGACGATTCCAACACATGCTTGTTATTCCAGGAATAATTTATGACATATACGTTTTTTCCAAACATTAAGGCGTGAATGCTTTCATTCAATGATAACTGGACCAGTTAAAGAAGGATATTACCAGTCGATCAAAAATGACTGCATTTTGTCCTCCAGTCCTTCAGGAATTTAGCTTGACATCATTATTACAAATGTAACTGGTAAATTACCCAGAATTCTGAATTGATCACTCTAGATATAGGGATGCCAGAATCCAGTGCAGCACTTGTCCAAAAATGAGATGAATGCATCAACTTACATTTTCTTAGTCGAAAAATGAATAAAACGCTTATGGGTTAATGGTGAATTTCCTATATTTGGTGCAGTTAATGGAAGTCTTTGATGCAGAACAATTTCATCGCAGCACCCAGACCCATGTAATTTTGCAGGGAACCGAAACCCAGCAAAACTTCAAAGGCACTGCTGTGTTTAATGATACAGATGCTGGATTTTCGCTAGAGACGGCTTCTCATTTTCTCTGCGTTACCGAGCGAAACTGCGCTCAGGGGAAATCTCGGGGACATGTTCCCAGGGCTCGCCACGGACTCCAAGGCCTGGGGATTGCCCTTTTCTCTCCGGACATATCTAATCCTAAAAGAGCATGAGGCTCTTCAGCGGCCCTGAGCGCTTATGGCCGCCCGCAGGCACTCAACAGATTTCACCATTTAAAGACACATACTGCTCAAATAAGCAGAAGCAGAAACCTTTATGATTCTCAATCACAGTAACATCCAAACATCTCTGCCCAATGCACCACCTGTATGAGACACCACAAGACTCCTCTCTGAAACAGGTAATTCAGTAAATGGCAGTGACTAATGGATGTGAAAACCAAGTGGCAAAGTTTCCTTCAGAATTTTCCACAAACACCCAAAGACTGAACACAGTAAAGCCTTGTAGACACATTCCTGGAGTTATGCTCCGTGCTTTATGGATTTCTCGCAGAGCAGCATAACTGACCAGCGGGCAGCACCATATGGCACGGAAATCTTTGCAGAGTCCTGAGGTGGTGACTCATGCGACTCCCTGATTTCAAAACCCGTGCAGTGCGTCTGCTCCAACTCCAGAATGCTGCAGCGGCTCAGTTGTACGCCACGTCAGGCTCACTGGCAGCCCGCTCAATTCCGACTTTCATAAATCGCGTTAGGTATGAATCTGCTCCCTTTACAAAGGTGTGAGCAATATGTGACCTTTCAGTCTTTTGCAGATTAGAGGACACTAACAAGAAACTGACTGGCCATGAGAGGGAAGTCGTCACGGTATTTCGCATCTTTGATTTCATGAGGAATTCCCAAGCTGACTGCTGTGTGCTTAGGATTGTTGCGGGAAGATATATCAGTCAGCCTGCAAGCAGATGATCTATTTACTTTGTGAGGCATTTACACACATGGTTGCACTCATTACCGTCTCCGTGCTACAGGCATCTCTCATCCTTCAGGCTGCTGAAACACCACAGCATCAACACCGGACCGCAACACTCTCTAATTGTGGTCAAGCAGCTCGCCGTTGCTTTGCAACACCTAGGCCTACATCCATTACTATAGCTCCAGCTAAGCGCCCCCATACCACTGCGTCACCGCGCAGCCAGGTGCCGGCCCCCCGCTGACCGCCCGGCGTCAGCCTCACCCCCGCTGGACGGTGTGCCATACGTGATAGCGGCATGACACCGGCCGCGTTCGCGGGCCCTGCGCTGGGCAGACGGGTCCATTTGTCCATGTCATCGGGGGCT
Source organism: Megalops atlanticus (assembly GCA_019176425.1). Taxonomy (NCBI): domain Eukaryota; kingdom Metazoa; phylum Chordata; class Actinopteri; order Elopiformes; family Megalopidae; genus Megalops; species Megalops atlanticus. The sequence continues at coordinate 14,621,200 of CM032886.1, forward strand.
GGAGTGCGTTTTCCGCGCGGATGGCTCGGATTTCCGCGCGTACCTCTTGGCAGGCTCGGCCGGCGACCGCTCCGCAGTGCGCGCCCCCGCTGCGCTCGGCGCGCAGGAGCGCGGCCTGCCCGCTTTGTGCTTCTCCCGTTTCCGCCGGTCTGAGGCGGTTTCATTCGAACGGTTCTGTGGTTCCCCTTCTCACTGGCATGCTCCTCAGGCTTTTGCTGACATTATGGGGTAGCCGCTCAGGCATTTGGCTTATTACTGTTCTGAGCTTCTGAACCAGACTTCTGTGCTGCATTGATGTTGATTTAAGGTTCTGTGAAGACGCTTAGACTGCAATTAATAAAATATGCACTGTAGTTCTGTCACATTTAGGGTACCAGTGTACAGATAAATATTATAATAAAATTGCGCTAAATGAGCTGAATGATTGATGCTGAGCCAACATTTGATTTTGTGCCCCATATATTCTAAATATATTCTAAAATCTAAAATGTAATGGTTACATTATAACTTCTAAATATCCAAGTATTTTAGTGAATATTTATTCAACCAATTGAATCTATTTGCACTTCTTGTTTAATGGTTATTTGTAAAATACTGATGATACAGGCTAATCTCATTGCATGGTGTTGTCTCTAAATAACTCTGTGGGCAGTGTTGTGGTAGTCTGTTTCCTTTATTTCATTCTTAAATTACCATGGTATGTTGCAATATACATACAACTGCTGCCACCAGCAGGACATTACAGAACAATTCAAAAAATGCACCATGCACACACATACACACACACACACACACACACACACACACACACACACACACAAATTTACTCATGCCTCAAATTTACCAAACTGCTAATTTCAGGAAATTCATATGCCTGCCTAAGGAACTCTAAATCCATTCAAATTATACAGAGAATGATATCATGATATCATGAGGACACATATCATGAGGATACTGGCTATCCTGCCTTCTGACTGCACTTCTACTTCAGACCAAAAAAAAACAGGTAAGTGAAGCTGATTGTACAGTACTGTGCTATAATCACTCATAACCATATGGTCTCCTTCTGACATCCTGCATCTTCCATACACATCCTGCCTACACCCTCCACACATCCAGCCTAATCTCTTCCTCTGCAGATGGTTGTATGTGTTTGTGCAATTAACAGAATGAGTGGATATTCAGCACATAGTCACTAATAAATAATGTCATAATGAAAAGTATTTGACCATCAACCAAAGGGAAAAAATGACATGAAATGATGTCCGTGTGATGACTGCAGGAATAAAAAAAAAACATCACAGTGCAGTGTGAACATCTCCTAGAGCATCATGGGATCTGGTCGTGTGCAGGGCACGCGGGACGCAGGAGAGGTCGGGGAATTCAATTTCAGCTTTTTTCCCCTCGGCCATCAAGGTGCATCGCCAGACCTGTCGCTAATAAACTTGTTACCGTGTGCCGGTCCGCGGGCTGCGGGGATTGGGGCCGGGGGGCAGAGAGCAGGGGCGCACCTCTCTGACAGCTGTCAGCCACTACCACCACCTGCAGGAGAGCGGATCAGATGACACCCGGAGGGCCAGATCACGCAGCACACAGGATGCGCATGGCACCACTGCAGGGGTGGGCGGGCGGCGAAAAAAAAAAAGCACAACAAAAAAAATAAAGGAAAAGATGCAGATTGTTTTTGCCCGCACTCCTTGGCGAGAGGACTCGGTCGAGGCCGATCGTCCTGGCCAGGCTCTGGGAGCTCGAAAAAAATGATCAAATCGGCAAAGGAAAACAACATCCGTCCACTTTCACACTCCAGTGGAAGAGGTGGTCCCTCACGGCGGGGCTGCGTAGTCTTGCCATCTGGAGAATAAATCGAGTGTGAAGTACAGTATAGTTTGGGACCGCGCTCCGTGGCGGCGGCTCAGCGGTTAGTTCATTAGTTCCAAACTTCCAGGGATTAGGAGCACATCCATTCTGGAGAAGCGGAGAGGGGAGGCAGACAGGGAGCACAGCTCCAACGGGGAATGTGACAAGCCAGGCGGGGACCACGGGGCACGTTACCGCTAAATAAATAAATAAACAGATAAACACTCTCCACCTCTAGAGAAACGGATTAGACAGGTGTAGCAGGCATCTCTGCTGCGGTGGAGTTTTTTTTTCCCCTCCCCTAATCCACACGCTCTGTGTTTATACAGATATTATCATACGTGTAAAGGTGTTAGCACGGTGCCTCCCCCCGGTCGGCCCGGGTTGAGGGTGACAGTTAGCGGTTTCTGGACAGCTCTCGTGCCGTCTGTCACAGGGCACTGGGCTGGCACAGGCTGGCGGAGTGGACTGAGTCACAGCACTGCTGTCACTGCAAACACAGTCACAGGAAGGACCGTGGAGTCCTGACAGCAGACGCACAGTCAGTTCTGAGAGGCAGACATCTATAACGTCTGCTTATACTATTGCTCGTAACAGACTTCTTTCCACATTCATAGAATGCAGTTTTGATGTTCCAAATTGTTGGAACACAACACGTACCATGTCTCAAAAATTAAATTGAACCTTTTTATGGCAACCAGCTCCAAAGTAACTTATGAGGGAAGGAATAAATCAAAAATGCAACTAATTTGCTATCGGTGGCATGCATTTCCTTTTTGCTTTTCCCATAAAAATGTAACAAATATGCAATAAACATCAAGGTTGCCAAGGATGACCGGGAGATTTTTATTTCAGTCTGAGCTTTAAGATCCCCTCTGTTGGTCAACACAAAGGTCATTATCTGGGTAGAGTCATTCAGTGGGGCAGGGAAATAAAAGGCCTTTTTATACAAATGAATAGACTCCTCTCCTATGCGTCTGCAACTACCACAATGGAGAAAACATCTTGAGACAGTGTGGCCAGGGAGAGAATGGCTGAGGAGAAGGTGAATTTTATTACTGGACTAATGACGAACATTTATATTGCACGCTACCAATTAATGACCAATAACTACCAGATCACAGGTTTTGGCATAGGTTGTCTCACTCTTTTTCACAGACGGTTTTTAAAATGGACTAAATCCTGTGCTTGTGACTGCACATGTTTTCCTGGCAATACGATGGCCCACGATTCACTATTCATACGTACAGGAAAAAAAAAAAAAAAAAAAAAAAAAGTAATGGGATTATTTTCTGGGCCTGTTAAAGAGTAGTGCTTTCTCACTACACTACAACATGATTTTTTGCAGGGTGAACCATTAGCATGCTTATCTGTGAGGTCGAGGCTCACATTAATTCTATCAGTCCCGACAGTGACACAGGCCTACACGGAAAGGCTGCTCTGTCTATTGAGGAAATGAAGGCCCTCTTCTAATGCCATTTTCCCCCCTCTTCAGATCACAGGCGCTTAATATTCCCCAGCAGGATAATCCTGTATAGGCAGAACCTGGCTGCTGAATGGGCTGAAGGAGGGGGAAAAAAAATCAACATTTACAATTATTTCTTGTAAGTGGTATTAGCACATAAAAAGGGGGACACTAATGCTGCGAAGCTTAAACTGAAATAAAGCTTAAACCAATATTAATCTTTAACCCCTTTGTAATTCTTTAGCGTTGTGAAATAACGTTGGCCCAGCTAATAAAAATGTCACACATACCTAGAATGCCAGTGTGTTGCTATTTTGAGATGTCTTGACTGATACTGTGTAGAAATCAATACAGCTGACTGCTGCTGTTAAGGTTCACATCCATCATAAGTAACATACAGCAGCCTGATTGGTCATTACAGTCCTGTTACCCTTTCAGGGTTTGTCATCAGCAAATAAAAACAAGGAGTACTGAAAAACATTGTTCTCTTCCGTCAGCATTTTTAAGTGGACACACTGTCACCACTCACAGCTTTTCTTTGAACAGGAATTGCCTCCAGCAATATAAGCTACCTTTATTATCATGCCTTAAAAGCTTTTGTCACACGACTTTTTTCCCTCAATCCCTTTCTCCAATCACAATTTCACGGAGAGGCAAGCAGGGCCAATTGCGTGGCGGTGTGGGCGGGTCGAGAATGCTTGTAGCCCAATGCATCTGCTCACGTCCTGCGGTTAGCTCAGTGTGACGCGGTCACCTCGTTTCAAGGGAATGTGAGAGGGGTTACTGATCCTTTTATTAAAAAAGACGGAAAGTGTGGTCCTTTTAAGTGTCTGTCTTACTAAGGCAATGTTTTATTGACTGTTTTATATCACCTGCTTTTTCAGTAAAATAAATAGATCATGTAGACTTCAAAATTCACAGCGCAGAATATTTACATTACATTCATTACATTGCATTCATTTAGCAGACGCTCTTATCCAGAGGGATTTCCCGCAAAGAACACAAGTGTATCCATTCAGGTTGAATGAATTTACATTATATTACATTACTAGCATTTAGCAGATGCTCTTATCCATAGCGACTTACATAAGTTACAATTTCTTTACATATTACCCATTTATACAGCTGGATATTTACTGAGGCAATTCTGGGTTAAGTACCTTCCCCAAGGGTACAACAGCAGTGCCCCAGCAGGGAATCGAACCGGCAACCTTTTGGTTATGAGCCCTACTCCTTACCACTATACTACACTGCCCCTTGAATGAATATTTGCATTCTCTCATACAACCTACTTACATTAAAAAGACACTCAAAGGTAAAGCAGCACAGTATAGAATCAAGCAGAAGCAAAGAGACCCGGAGAGTTAAAGATGTCTGGTGTATTGCAGAATACACACGACTGGCTGTCAGGCAGAGGTTGCTTTCACCTTCTTGTTGAGAGCCACTCCGTCCTCACAGTCCAGCACGGCGCAGTCCACGTCCAGGGAGGTCAGCTTGCGCAGCTTCCGCTCGTCGTTGCCGGGGACGTAGAGCACGGCTCGCCGGGGCACGTACCTCAGCGTGTGATGGAAGCGGCAGCCGCAGTGACACCACGGCCTAACCGCACGCGCCAGCCGCGGAGCCTCGCCCCTGTGAGACAGGAGCACAGACACACCGCAGCCCATCAGACACAGGCAAGAACACACCACCGGAACCCTGGACTATGTGTAGTGGTAGACACCTCATACCCCCTCTAAAACTGGTGAGAGGGTAAATGATTCATCAACTTGTTGTGCTTTTCAGAAATCACACAAGGAACACTGGAATGACAGTCATGCCATTTACAACGGTATGGGTTGGTAAGGTATCCCCCACACCTATAAAGTACTGAGAGTCATTAAAATACACAGCAACATGGCTTCTGTCCACACTCAGGTTAATGATGAGTGTTCAGCTTAACCCTAGTCAGTCAGCTATACTTTTAAATTAGACTACAGTTGATTACAAAGTAATCAACAGTATCGTTTCATTAGCATTTCCTAATGAAATAATGAAATGTGGAGAGATGAATATTGGCTGAGCTTGCAGATACTGTTTTTGTCATTTGCTTTGAATGTAGCGTCAGCTGTCTCCCACAAAAGAAATCTCGAGCTTTATAATCAGGAATGCAGCTAGTGAAAGTGTTCCCCACCTCATCAAGTCTTTAGCTCAGGGGAAAAGTTTGTTTTCCTTTCAGATCCTTGCCCAGGTAGAAAGCAGTGGTGACCTGTGCTTTGAAACACTATCACTGACTACATCAGAGACAATCACTCTCCCCTCATTTCACTGCACCCAGCACAATCAGGTGAAAACGTCTACAACCTGGCAGGGGGTGTGAGTGAGAGAGAACGAATTCTGGCCCCACAATATATTTTAAGTTTCTAAGTACAAATAATCAGCACAAAACTTCCCACTAAACTCCTATGCCAGTGACAGCTGACAACTTCAAATCTTCACAAAACAGTAGAACTGCAAGGCAGTATTTTTCCACTTTAGCTGGATAACACCACATGGAAATAACAAGAGAGGAGAAACTAACAGTGCACAGCTTTTGAGAGAGAGATAGAGAAGTAGATCAGCGAGAGCGAGAGAGAGCGAGAGAGAGAGAGAGAGAGAGAGAGAGAGAGAGAGAGAGAGAGAGAGAGAGAGAGAGAGAGAAGCCCCACAAAATAATTAAAGTTTGGACAACACAACACAGCACTTCCTACTAATTGCACTTGGAAATAAATGTCTGGCTGTTGAAAACGGCGGCGGAGGCTTGTACAAACAGGAGCGGCCCATTGCAAAGCCAAGAATCTTGTTCATGAGTGTTGCCTAATGAAAGCACTCTTACAAACCCTTTTATTGATTCAACTGCCTAGAACGCATTTCATCACACATGCTAATAATCGCAGTTATGGCCTTCACATTTTAATTATTTTTTCTGTCTGCTGGATTGCTCAAACAATTAGCACTAATGAATGGCTGGAATCACTGGGATCATATATATCTAATTACAATCAGGAACAGTTCTCGCCTGCCTGCACAATTCAATGCCCCTGGGAGGGATAATATTTGTTGATTGTGTTGCTTTTCTGCTCAGAGAAGGGGAGAAGAATAGGGAGGAGAGGGGGACACAGCACTCTGTTAAAAGGGGGTGTAGAATTCTCTTTTCTGTCTTTTGTTCTCCAAAGGAGCTAAAGTCACTTAAATAGGCGCTTAATCCTGTCCTCCACGCTTACAATTGCCTTCCAGTATCAATCAGGCATAATATGAACTAAGATGATGCAGCTATATTGTGCAATTAAAAGCAATTCAGGTAGTTATGGCTTGGAGCACTTTGCAGGGGCCATGTACAGTGTCTCCGTGGGGATTCCGAATACCGTGGTGTTTAAATCTGGTCAGTAACAATATCTCCTGAGGGGGAGAGGGCGGGATATGCAAACCCCTCTCCTGGTGTGGACTGTGAAATAGAGAAAAGGGGGAGGGACTCGCCGTCACTTGAGGGACAAAAAAACCTACAGTGCTCATATTGATGGGTAAAACAAAAAAAAAAAAAAAACAGCAAAATTAGGGGAAGGAGGTGGAGGTCGTGGGGAGGGCCACGCACGGCTGCAGGGGTAAAAAAAAAAAAGCCATTTTAAGTGCCCACTTGAAAGGCAAATCAATTACATTGTAAGGAGGAGGCTTACGAGAAGATGGCACTGGTAATTAAAGAAGAGATTTGGCGAAAAAGGCAAGGGAAATGGCAGCCCTTGTTGCAGAATCAGAGGTGTGGTGGGGTGTGGCCTGATGGTGAACATTCTCTCTTCTTATTGGCTTTTTCAGCTCTGCAAAGGTCTTGCTTAACAGAGACCTTGGCTGCTACCAGGGACCAATGTGAGTTTGCCATTGCATATCTAATAGAGGGAAGACTTTGGACCAAAAAGTAAACCTGTTTGTGGTTCTCTGACAGGTTTGACAAGTAGACACTGCAGCCACTTTGAGGGTTGGTAACCTCCACAGTGTGTTGAAGGATTTTACCAACAGGGTATTGCTGTGCACTCCACAGTGAGAAGCCAGGCTCTGGTATTCAAACATTCCAGGTACTGTTCTCTTGCTGCTACAGAGCAAATAGTAGAAACTGTAAGCTGCCAGCCAGCAAGAACAGAACCAACAGTAAGAACACGGGGTTCAAAGAGAATGTAGGAACAGCATACAAGCTCAAGCTTTGCCAAATTTAACCTCACTGCAGAAGGGAAGAGAGAAGACATACAGAGGCAGGCCTGGACATCGAAGCCACAGCCATTTCTCTTGTGGCTGCTGGGCTACAAAGGGTTTTAGCCACAACAAATTGCTTGTAAGTTTTATCATAGTGAGTTGAGTACATGGCTTTAATGGATAAGGAAAGCACAGCCAAGAAGCCAAATCAGTTTCGCATTATGTTACATAAAAGCTGTGCTGCCTAATATAATTTAGAGTTCAGAAATGTGTGCTTGCTAACAATAAGAAACTGAAGAAGTACAAAACAATTATGGTTTATAGATACAAAAGCAAAAACACGAAGATTGTGAAAGCAGATTCACTTCAGTAGATTGAGCATAGTAGTGTCATTTATAACACAACAGCAAAAGAACAGCAATACATTAAACCCCACTACAGAGAAAACCAGTGACATATCCAACTGATCCTTTTCTGCATCATTCTGGTAGAGGATTTGAGCACAGACTTTCTTTTGACTCTGGGGTCTGTTCCAAAAGTTTCTGAAAGAGGCTAACTGATGAGCAAATTAGAAATCCAGCCTTTATTTCCTAAATAAAACCAGGCTCTCCCAAGCTTCAGTCTGTAGCTGCAATCCTACCAATGCATCCACAATATTCCAGCCCACATCTGGGCTCTCTGCCTGGAGTTTTCTTACTTCCTTCATTATTGGGGCTTGTACTCCTACTGTCCTAATTGATTGCTTTTCCACATACCATACAGCCTAGATTGACATCCATCTCTATGATCCATGAAACCCCAGTGACAGAGAGCTAGTGCCACATCCTCCATCCTTTACAGTATGCCAGTTTGTGGCTCCCACTCAAGGTTCATTTACCAGAGAGCGGTACAATGAAAGTAAAATTGCTACACTTTGCAGCTTCCATAAAGCATATCTACATCACTGCTTCATAAAAACCTCAGACTGTAAAAGAGAATCAATATCTTTGATTTCAGGAGTTATTTTAAATGATAACAAAGCTGTTAAGATTCGGCATGGATGTTAGATACCATGTTTCTTGAGAGAGAATCGTCAATAGCACACTGCAGTCTATCCAGACGGCAACATTAAGGGATCTTCCCACATCCAGTCTGACACAAAGATGCCAACTTCTAATTTAAAGGAAAACAGTAGGCTAGATTTCATACAGTAGCCACATATACTTAAACAAATAAAATTAACTTTCAAAGAGTCAGATAATCACATGCTTAAAACAAAATAGTCATATTTTCAAGGAAAACTACTGTACCAGTAAGAAAAGTTACAATCAATGAGCATGAGGTTTTCTCTATATTACTTATTCAGTACATAAATTTACTTCTCATCTGGTGTTACTCATATCAGAGAACAAAAACACTATTAGCAAATGGTAACAGCAATGGCAGATATTAACTGTGAAATACTTTTTCCCCATTAAAACAAACCAGACTGGGTTCAATAAAACCAAGCAGCATAACCTAAATGTTACTGGCACATTACAGTAGCACTGGAATCACCAGGAGAAAATCTTGTATTAATACATACCTTACTTGAGAGTTTTGCAATCTGGGTTCCCTTTTTCACCATCTGTTCAATATTTCCCTGCCATTAAACAATGATATATGTTTTATAACTTTTACAGTCCCTCAAGTACATAACATTTCTACAGTTTTTCTCTTGAAAGCTTACCATAATATGAGGCAGCATGTATACATTATTGGCTGTAATGCAGTAACGCTGTGCACACTGTTAGAGGATTTACTGGTAGGACTTCAAGAGACGGCCCAGTGTTTCTGTGCATTAGCGGTTTTATATGCAGCTGCATGGGACTGGTTCTCATTAAGAAAAGTGGTCCTAGGCCCTAGCCTATGCACAAAACTGACTTCTCACAGGAGGAAGAGGAAAAATTCAGGATCAATGCTTTCCTCCCTCAGATAAACTCAGTGTGTCTACCATGCCTGGGCAGAAAGCTTTTCCGATAGTTGTGAGCAACAACCATGTGTGGAAGCATGACATTGCTAATAAATGGGAAACTCTATGATCCAAAACAAGAGTTTTAACATAAAGGTTTACAGTGAAAGGTTTTTTACTTTTTGATGAATGTCACAAGGGTTTTTTCCTCCTTTTTGACTTTTTGTTGGTTTAAAATTAAAGCAAATATACTGCCTTACTACTTACCTCATTTTTTATGAAAGAATCCTGCACAAGTACAGCGCATCTTTATATACCCATAACACACCCATTAATAAACACATATACTTTATAAATCACATAGACAACCCATAACATTCTTTATTATTCAATGCTTATGAAGTCATTTTGCTCAAGGGCTCAAGAATACAGTTCTCATGTAGGACCCTCCAAAAACATGTTGTCCAATATACAATCAGTCCCACAGTAAAAACTGTTACTGTGATTTGCTGTGTTTCATAGATCAGGTAGATCTTGTGAAATGGAATGGCTTGATGCTGTTGCTACTGTCAGTATTCATGTCATTTGATTAGCAGGTGCCTGTATTGCAGTCACACAGCTGACTTATCAGCACATCATCCGTTTATTAAGCTGGATATTTAATGATGAAAAAACCGGTTAAGTACCTGGCTCACGGGCACAATGTCAACGCACCAAGACTGAACAACTACAGTAATATAACCTTGGCACTACGCAGATTTTTCAAGTTATATTCAAATACCAAATGAAAACAGCATTCAGTCATAATTTAAGGTCTCTATGTAGGATACTTTGTTTTGACAACCACACAAAAATCCATTCTAGAACAGAGATGCCCGACTCTGAAAATCAAATTGTTCATTTAGGAGATTCAATTAAACAGGATCACTTCTAATAAAGTCCTTAATAAATGTCTTAACTGAATTGCACAGCTTCAGTATGGTCCCATTTGAACTCCTCTCTCCCAACTAATGTAAACGCTGCCAACTGTGCTCCTCTCAAAATGCAGATTTTACAATTATTTCCAGAGCTGTGTCTAAAATGCACAACATTTAAGATTTGTGTTTCTGCTCTCTGGTAATCAGCTTCTTTTTAATATGCAAAGTACTTCCAGGGTTGACCATGTTTAAGCTTTTAAATTAAATAAAGAAATAAATAAATAAAGATGAATGAGGAGGAAAATCAATGCCATGATGCCTAAACAAGTCTCCCCCGTCCCCCACAAAGGAGATGGGGGGAAAAAATCAAAATGGTCAAAAGTCACTGATATTTATCTCGTTTTTTTTTTTTTTTTTTTTTAATCTCTTCTCTTGTACTTCCGCATCTGTGAAATGGCGGCGAGAGCAATGCTAACGAAAGCTAATTCTCAGCATGAGGCTGCATTTCTATTTAAACCTTGGGTCTGAAGACACAAGGAGCTGGTGGGGAAAATGAGCAGAAATGAACCGGGGGGCACAAAGGAAAAGCCAGGCAGCTAATCAGAGAGTGTTTCTGACTCCGTGCAGTGCCCCGATGAATGATCCAATCCCCTCCGAATAAGATCAGCTGGTGGCGACTGACCCCACCAACAACATCTCAAGGGCTGCACAAGGGCCGCTTGTTCCCCCTCTACTCCACCCGGCCTCATTAGGGCGGATTTTACGCCTTAATCTGCACAATGAGGATGAAGTCATACCAGTTATCTTCAGCGGGCAATGCATCTCGCTACCTGTAATCCTTTTCAAATGCTTGCGCTTTCTCTCTGTACTGACAATCTTCACGAACAATGCACTAACAAGTCAAAAGTAAAAGGACCCGGCTTTAATGCCTAGCTGCTTATGCCCATAGTCCACAACACTTTCAACTGTCAGACATTAAACTCTTTCTCTCTCTCCCACCCCCTGCCCCCCTCCACAGCCCTGTTCCTCCACCAAAATAGGGAGACGTCTATATCTTAGGTGCTGGGAGAAGCCACAGAAGTGAAAACCAGGAGGCTAATTTGCTATTAAGTTAAACTCTAACAGGCCCTTACCAACAAATTCTGCAAGGCATCACAGCTGTGCACTAATAAAGAGTGGCAGAAATTAACATTTTTAATTTGTAATCTTAAAATGCTTCACGGAGCCTATCATTTGGCTTCTGTATTTTTTTACATTGGAAATCACATGAAAGATGACAGAAAAAATGAGATTTCTGTGTTTTAATTATTCCTTCTCAACAAGCTAAGAAAGAGGGGGAAAAAATCAAAAAGGGGGAACAAGTGTTGAGGAGGGCATGGGGGTTAGCTTCAGACTTAGCATTTTTATTGACTCTGAGAAAACAAAATAACGGGGCATATTAAGAGTGTGCATTCGGCAATAGACATTCAAGTCTTTGGAGCCCCATTGTAGTGCTCTGAAGAGAATAGAAAGAAACCCCACTGGCCAAAATCCAGTGGAACATCCCCACAACAGGGCACAACTGTTCCCTTATGCATGACCGGGAGGGAGATGAAAGACGAGATGGACTTCTGAGGTACAGCGGAAGACAAAGGCAACAAAAGTGCTGATCATGAGGGAATGACACAACTCGTTGCGGCGGAGGGGCGGGGAGAAAAGGGCCTCAGACAATGCCGCTCGCGGCCAAAGTGACGCACGGGAGGATTGAAAAATCTACACAAGAAGCCCCCCGATCCCACCCCACCCCAGCCCCGCCCCGCACTCCAAAAACCCACACGGAACCTCTCGCCTGTCGGCCGGGTGGCTGTAAACACTGGAAGTAAAGCTGGCGGGGAGGGGGGAGGCCCACGTCATGCCGACAGAATCGCACCAAACAGTTTTTGTCACCCGTTTTATGTTTCACTGTCGAGATCGGTCAACTTGCTTTTAAAGTCTCCATATATTCTTGTAGTTACCTTTTAACCGCACTGAAATATGCCAATATACACGTACACGTTCTCTCACACTGAGATACATTTTTGAAATGACTGAAAACAAGTAGAAAAATGAACAGTGAGCCTTGTTTGCCCATTATCATTCTGAAAACCTCTGTGAATAATACCCTCCTCATCTCTAGTATTTTGTTTCAGCTAAAGCCATCTTTCATAATTTACAAGAGGCAGTGTGTGCTGCCCATTCTAATTGCTGGGAATACCTCATTTACAGTATAATCATGTCACCTACAAAGATGGGGAATTTAAATGAAGGCAGCGGGGCCACAGGAGGTGAGGAACTGAGATTTGTTTGACATGTATTTATCAAATCTATCCATTAAAAGACATTACACACATGCACACACACACACACACAGGCACACACAAATCACTGCATGCATGTATATATACATATATCATTTACATTTGCATAAACAAACATATACACACACACAAATGGGTGCAAATGCATAGTCAACAGACTTAGTATAATACCAATACAAACAACGCATGGACATACTGTACAATCAAGCTGTTTTTGAGGATTAGCACAGTGCCCAACTGATAATGAGCAGACATTTACAACTGATCACTTCTTTGTTTCCCCAGGCGCCAACTGACCAGCTTGACAGTGAAGGATACAGTACTGCAGTCGTCTGACTGCTCGCCCCTTGTCCGAAACCTTCTCAGTAGCTCGGCTCAAACCAAGGGGCCATTATTCAGCCGCCAGTGCAGCTAACGAATGGACAAACGCAGCAGGTAATTGATTTGTGGAGAGGCGAGAATTAAAATGGAGTTCAGCATCAATAATGATGTCCTGACAAAGGTAGCCCACATAAAATGTAAAACGATAGCCTGCAGCTAGGACGTCATCAAAGAAGAGCAATTCCCGTAAAGGGCTGGCCCACTCTCTGCCACTCTGCATCTCTTTAGGCTCTTTCTCTTGGTAATGCTGTCAGTTAAACTGACAGGAACCATTATGGAAGCCGCTCGTCAATTCGCCTACGTAAAACCAGTTGTAAACCAGTAAACAGGAGACTTATATGGCTTCATTAACAGGGGCACTCTAAATCATGACACAGGGCGCTTGGTTCTCGTGGTCCTCTCTCACTCCTGACGTCCACGCTGGACTAAAGACCAGACAGTCCAGGCTTTACAATGAAGACTTTAAAAAAGGGAGGATCTCGAAGAACACCAGGCAACAAGTAACTGAAGATACTTTAGCCTGTAGAACTAGCAGTACTGTAAAAGCACATACCTGTAGTTCAGTTTCAAATGTGAAGGGCATTTACAACTAATGAATGAATTTTAAAAATATCACACCCTACAAAGTCTGTTTGCAAAGGCACAAGTAATAGTGACAATAAATAACTTCCAACATGTTGTTATTGTCTGTGCATAAGAGTGTGACAATAACACAAGCTGCAGTGATACAGTACAGTAATCCCAATCATATTATCTCCTCACAACCCACCCCATCTGCCTTGCTTTGTTTAATATGTCTGTTAGCAGTACAACCATTCAAAAGAAAAGCATTCTTACATTCTATTATGAAAATTTGCTTCTGGAAAAGGTACTATGGATATGACTATTTTCAGTATGGAAAAGAGCATAGTGACAGTCTCTATGTCTGTCAGTAATGGGAAGTACTCAGAGGCCCATGGGATGAACAGGTGGTTTTTATGTTTTGTTTACATGCATGGGTTTGCTCTCAAATGGGGCAAGGGTGTTGCAACACCTCCATGGGCACAGTAGCTACAGCACAATGCCTGTTTCTGTTCATAATGGCAGTTGAACTTGGTAATGCTGTATGCCCTTGCTGCTCCCCCCACTACATTATTATTTACTCTTTATTTAGTAATATCTCTGTATTTAGTAATATAGTAATATAACTTCTGTACTTGTCTTAATTTAAATAACACATGGCTAGCTCCATCCTGCTAGTGATCCAAAAAATTGAGTTATTAAATTGAGTTAATGACAAGATCACTTGTAACATTATTTTCACAACTTTGCTAGCTAAATAGCTAGAAATAAACCATACGTTAGCTATGATGACAGGGTAACTGCTAGGTAACATGCAAGTTTGCAAGTGAAATAATACAGACAACCAGGCAGTTTGACAGACAGGAGTGAAAACAAAATCAAAAGTTCCCATACTTATATGTTAGTATTGATATAGATAGGTGTGGTATGTTCACATAACGGACTGCTTTTTTTACTTTTTAATATATTTTTAGGATTAAGAAATGTTTTAAATGTATGATTATGGTGCAACTCTTATCTAATTCTTGATTACAGAGCAGTATTTATAACCTGTTATATGGAAATAAAAATATGAAACTGAGACTGACAAATTAGTATCTCAAAAACAATGGAATGAAACAGAAATAACGGGGCATGATTCTGAGAGATTTCCACAGCCTAGTCTGTTTCACATCCAGACTAAATCAATCCAGGCATCTATAATTCAACCTTATAAATGCCACTGACTCAATGAGCACTTAGTAAGATCAAGCGAATAGTAAAAACTCCTTGAGATTCTATTTTAAATACTTTTTTTTAAAACTTTTCCCAGAGAATTAATTAATTTCAAGCATCAATAAGTTATAGATGTAGAATGATTACAAGTGAGGTAAAACACTGACAATTCTTCCAAAGAAAAGCCCTGGGTGCCCTTTAAGACTAGATTAACCCGTTGAAAGAGAACACAGACGGAGTGCTAATGAGACGCCTTCAGTAACAGTGAGGCCTGGCCCGGCACTTACAACTGATAACGCCCCGCTTGCCTTTTCATCAGCCTCACAATATGGAGTCAAGTGCTCGGCCGCATTCAGCAATGATTATTTGTCATATTAATTAAGCCATGTTCGCTTTGCCTATAGCAGGGAAACAATGTGACAAAAAGGATAAAACATGAAGAAAACGTCCTCTCTTTGAGTTAAGCGAAAGGGGGAAAAAGGGAGGAGAGGGGGGAAAAAAAATCAGTCATTATCAGAAGTACTGTTACGGTGCAATTATTTAACGGTTAACAGCACAGGACAAGACAAAAAAAAAGGCAGTGGCGAGCGGACAGATGGAGACTGCATCTGTGGAACAATCCACCTTTTTGCAATGCAAGAGCTTGGCGCTATCTGATTTTTATTTATTTCATGCAAATATATTTAGACATTTCATAAGATGGCACCAAGGTTGCGGCATGTTGAATATCTTTGGGAGTCTGCACCAGATATTCCCGGTATTGTCAGTAACCAGCGGTACTGGGCATGGGAGAGAAGAACAGCCTCAGCAGAATAATGGTGTTGGAACTTTTCTGAAATAGGTGAAAGCTTACTGGACTGTGCCATGCTCTTTGTCTGTCCCTATTCTTCCATTACATGTTCCACAGTGTTTCCCACACATTTTCCCCTACTGAGTCTTTGAACCAGCGTCCTGTGATTTGAAATCCTGCTTCAAAGCTTTGTGCAACTAAAAATCCTGTCCCTACTTCTATACCTTATCTCTTGAAAGTAGAATTTGATTTGTTGGTAAGTTAGCCATTAAATTGGTTTTGTTCACATCCACAAACTTCAGAAATGTGTAATATTTGGATAAATTGTATACTCTGGTGTTAACTTACTTTGATGGTAAAGTATCTTAAACACTGTTTTTCCTGACTCCCTGAGAAACCTGAGAAGTTGACAGACCAATAAGAAAATGTTAGAAGTATGTGTGTCTTTATTATATACATTATATTAAAAACTGTACACAAACCAAACACATACCACAGAGGAAAAAAAAAAAACAAAACAATGCAAGTAACTTGAAAGAAGAGGAAGACTAGAAAAGAAAACAATTCTGCTTGTGACAATATATTACCCACCTCTTCAGCCCTAATGTTCACATAAACAATGGCAGCTCTCGGAATGTATAAAGGTCACCCACTGTTGACCCTTAAGCAGAAACTGACACAGGCATTCAATTAAGTTAAACAATGAAGTAAAGAGAGCTTTAAACTCACTGAAAGACCAAAAAAAAAAAAAAACCCTTCACAGCGACCTGAAACTGGCAGGTCAGCTTATCAAGAGAGGCTCAAACGTGGCAAATTTTAGAATGGAAGCGTTGCTAAAACTCTCGCACAACATATTTTTTCTTGCATTGTGAGCTGGAAGTTGGTAGAATTATACTACCCTGGTCAAGGATTAGTCTTGTATGTGGTTTCCTTTGTGACAATGTGAGCTGCATTCTTAATGACTTGTGATGTATCTGCAATAGACAAAATGCCTTGATAAAAAAATGAATCACAATCTCCTTGCTGGAATGACACTTTGAATGCATGTCCACGTCCAAGTTATATCTTTTTTGGCAGTACTTTATTGTTTGGAGGAAAAGAAAGAAAAACATGACTGCAAGTGAAGCAGAATGAAACACGATCCTCAGGAAACAGACAATTATATGCTTGTGAAAGACTCACAACATTGTATCAGAAAACACTTCACCAATGACTGAAAAACATAATTTTACAAACTGTAAACCTAGAAATTGCAGTCGCCTCCTGTTAGGTCATGAATGTGCATCAGGGTCTCTGTGAGGACATGTACCATGTTACAGTGGTAGTAAGTGCCCAGGAGAGATGGAGACAGGTTTCCTTTCTCTTTTAGAGTATAAGAGCTTCCTCTTTAGATAAGTAAGACAGGCTGCTATCAGTGGTGAGAGATCAGTGTTTACTTCAAGCTAGGTCTCTGGAAGTGAGAAGGCCACTTTTCACTGTGACAAACCAATGTCTACCTCTCTCCTCATACCATACACACATGCATGCATGCACGCACAGACACACGCACACCACACATGCACAAACACGCATGCAACCACGCACAAATCAAGGGGTCACTCATACAGACCCACATAATCATGTGTATGCGCATGTGCACACAGACACACACAAAGGGAGTCTCTCCCAAAAACAGCTATGGCAGGTATTTTCTGTTTTCCCTTTTCCACTTCATGCCCATTTGGAACACTTGGTTCTGTTACTGTAGTGTGCTCTGTAATTCTCCCTGTGGTGTCCAGGCTGTTCTTTGTCAAACTTCTACAGAATTAAAGCAGTGGAGAGGGTGCAGTGCTTTTTTAGAAGAAGCTCTTCTCTTTCAGCTCAGGTCCTGGGCAGCTCAAATGTATGTCTACGAAACCATATTGGCACATATGGGCAGATGGGGAATTTAAAACGTCTGTCCACCACACAGCAAAATATTTCACCCTTTGCTCACTGTTTCGCTTCACTGTTTATTCCCCTAGCACCGATTACATACCTTCTGTCTGTTCTCAATGAACACCCTTTCAAAATAGCTGCATGAATACACACATCACATACAGACTGCATGGAAATACGCTACGTGATATTATGTTCTGCCCAAAGATGATTCATTTTAAGAAGAAAAGAAGTCATAATGTTTGACCAGGAGTTCCTTCGGAAGGACACTGTGTGCGCCATCGGCCAGGCTGGTTCCACTGCCACACGATAACGATCGTCTACAGTACAGCCGAGACCCGCTGCCTGGGGTGCTGAGGTCAACGAGGCTCGCATCTCAAGCCGCGGCACACACATCAGAACACGGCCTGCACTGTCTGCCGGTCAGCCTGCAGGCCAAATCAGTCACGCCATGCACAGGTTTACACGCCTGCCAATAGAGGCTGCTGCAATATGAGCCTGACTTGAGTCATGCGGAAGCACCGGGTCTCTGTGAGGCACAGGACAGTGGGGAATCTACAGCAGGTAGAACAGGAGGGCCTCAGTTTGCTGATGCTCTGTGCTGAGGGGCAGACAGAATCCCTCTGCAGATGAGCTCGGGGTGTTCTGACAGATGGGTGTGATGGAGACACTTAGTGGGGACCCAATTAAATGAAGAGACTGAGGTTGGACTTAAAAAGGAAAACAAATGACAAGCGGCAGCCCTGTTGATCTTGTTTCCTTTCCAAGTGACATGCTTGTGTGCAAAAACTGAACAGTCCTCTTCCTTTGGATGCAATTCCTCTTAATTAAGCGCTCCCTTTTCCTTGAAATCTGATCATTTTCCTTGTTAGTTTACTGTGCCCTCCAGTGGAAGTACTGATTTACTGCAGTGTTTTGCACACAAACAATAAGGGTGAGAACAATTTCACCTTACATCATCAAAATCCTAGATACTGTCAACTACAGATATATGTCAGAGTACAAAAATGCACAACCAACATGTCTGTAAGGCATGAGCAAATGAATAACGCACAGTTTTCTTTAGTTTGATCTCAACATTTGTTGTGATTTTGGTTTGGGGACAATAACAGATCAACGGGAACAAAAACACTGGCCCTTGTTTTACAGTAATGTTAAATGGAGTGGAACTCATCTAGAGAATATTTCAATAGCACAGGAAAAGCCAGGAAAGTTTTCTGTCAGTGGAAAACATGTCCTCTGATTTCAATTGTTTGTGTGTGTGTGTGTGTGTGTGTGTGTGTGTGTGTGTGTGTGTGTGTGTGTGTGTGTGTGTGTGTGTGTGTGTGTGTGTGTGTGTGAAGCAACAGTTAGGACTTACAGTGGAGTCCTTGCATAGTGAGTTTTCACTGACCTCAGTGCAGCACATGAGGTCTACAGACAGGGACTCTCCAAGAGAAGGGCCCTAACACAAAGCTTTCATTACCCACAGCAAATCAACTTAAATGTGATTCATGCTGTCCTGGAGGAACGCAAACAACTTAGCCATACAAAAAATGGTGACACGAGAGTAAACAAAATAAACTGTAAGAAGATGCAATAAACTTTAGCAGCAGAGAGAGCAGAACAGGTGTTACCCACACCCTCAAGCCACACTCTGTATATTCATTTAGTCAAAATACAGACACAAAGATTTCACCTTTTCCACTCAGTGCTCCAATGCATGCTTCTCAAGTAGCCCGTATTTTGACACTGAGGTGTCTGGTGAACAAGAGACGTAGTGTGAATTGCATGTCCGCCGACCGTGATTGTCTCTGTTAATGAAGACAAGCTCAGGTAGGCAGTGAGCACATGTTCCACACGACCCGGGGTGGGCATCACACTGCCTTTAATCACATTTTCTTTAATCCCAAGTCCTGTTATACTAGGACCGAGTGAATACTAGAAACCTCTCATCTTGGAATGTAGAGCATTTTCTTGTCAAATTTATCCAAATGAATCAATAATTCACCAGAAATTCCATCTCTTATTCATCAGTTGAGTGTTTAACAGTCTGTTGATCATTCTGAGTGTCAAAGTAATAAATGTTCATGGAAAAAATGAACAAATCATTCAAACATTAAAAATTAGACTATACCGATGAAGAGCTCGTCTAAAGGCTGTGTGTGCGCGCACACACCATGCGAAAGCACGCACACGCACAGACGCGCGCGCACACACACACACACACACACACACACACACACACACACACACACACACACACACACACACACACACAAAATCTTAACCAAGAAAGCCAAGGGATAATGCCGGCAGCTTTTGTAGTTCTGCTCCAAATCATCAGTGCCTTTCAGAGCCTTGGAGACCGTTGTGTCCAAAACTCCCATAAGACCCAGATCCTTTAATTAATAGTGGCTTAGGCCTGCTTGCTCCTGACACACCAGGGAGTTTCCTGAAGCCCAACCCACCGTGCCCCATGATGCTGGGACAAAGTCCAGGCAAAGAGCTCCCACCACTCCCTGCACAACTGAAACCATACTTCCAGGACATTCAAGCCAAGCCTCTTCAGGTGAAAAAGTCACTTGTGTAACAGGCCTTGCCCTCCTCTGGGGAAGCAGCCAGTAACCCTTTACTTTGACATGATACAGCAGTATTTCTCCTTCCTTCATCTGAACACAACACCAAAATCTTTCCGATCAGACAGAAACAGACAGAATACTGTTGGCAGTAAGAGGTTATAACAAAAAGTTCACTATCAAAAATCCTGCTCCTCACCTGGGGAGTAACACTTGAATTAGCATATCAGTGGCAAACATAAGGTTCATATGTTTATTCCATTACTGTGGTGCCACACAAAAAGGTTGCTGCCACAACACTACTATGTACGTATGCTTCGTTGCCAGGCTTACATTGTAGCACAGTAATTACTTCAACCTGCACCAAATCAAAATGCATTCCTGGAGGGTCTCACAAATTTATGACAATCTGTTCCATATATCATAGTCATGCGGGTTGGATGTGGACGTTTTAAAACACAGTTTACTTCTGTGCCACAGAGGTCTTGGTTCAATGCAGTGCCTTTACAAGGATGTTCTGGGGCCAGAATGTTTGGATAAAATATTGGCTACTTCGATGAATTCAGTAAACTGCCTGCATCGGCCTCTGAAAAGGCATTCCTCAAAGGTAAACTCTGGGAGCCTTTAATTAGTGGTTTTGTGTATAAATAAATTAATGAGAGGGGCCATAGGTTGCCTGCATTCTTTTCTCTTACATATTTCAAAATTCAGACCTGAAATGGATCTTGTATAAAATGCAGGAAGGGTGCGTGAGAGAAACAACATCACACCAAAAGAAAGATCAGACAGGGAGGTGGGGGAGGGCACACGTTTGTTTTCTCGCCTCTGGCTAATGAATTTAGTAAATTACCAGGTGGATGCCAATCTCAGCGCAATCGCCCAGAGACCCCCGACTTCACAGCATCTTATAAATCTGACATTAAAACCTGTAGGCATGCATCTGCGGGGAGCTGTACAAGTCTGTGTGTGTGTGTGTGTGTGTGTGTGTGAGTGTGTGAGTGAGAGAGAGCGCGAGAGAGAGAGAGAGAGAGTGAGTGTAGGAGAGTGTGTGTGTTTGTATGTGGGGTGGGGGGGTAGAGTTAAAGAACCCTCTAACCCCTCTTTTGCCACAAACACGGCCTTCATACATTCAACAAATTAACAATAAGCAAATAAAGAAACATGCTGGAAACAGTGACTGACACTGGAAATATTCACAGTTTTCCTGCAGTGCCTATTTACAGGCCGCTGTCTCTGTTTAGAGAAGGGAGGTGTAGTTTAGTCTGTCACTATGTGCTTTACCCCATCACTTTTTAATTATTCCCAGCCTTGGGTTGGAAAATGCCTTCAGGACGTACCTATATAAACGAACAAAAGCAACAACTAACCAAAGGAGGTGTCAAAACAAGGAAGCGAGATCCTAAGAACACCTGCCTCTCTTGTCCCACAGCGGTACGGCTGCAGGGTCCACTCCACCCTCCTCCATGGGGGGCAAAGGGCAATGACTCCTATAGGATGCAAGAAGGGGCAGGAGGTACCAAAAAGCAGGGACTGCAGGCCCCTTTAACACTGGCATGGATGACAGTGGTATGAGAAGGATACACAAACACACAACCACGTACATACATGCAGACTGCTTTACCAAAGTAACGAAATTCATAACACAATCAAAACTCGTTCCTCTTTCTTAAATGATGGTGTTGTTGCTGCAAGTCATCCTTCAGGTTCTGATTTCAAGAGTGACTTTCATATTGTAGATGTATGGTCAATGATGCTTAAACCTTCTGCCAGCTACACCAACACACCCACAAAGAGAAAGGACAGAGCATTGCTGCTCATGGTCAAGATGTGTGTGAGTCTATTCAAATGGTCCAGATATGAAAAAGATGAGCCGTACGTCACCTGCCCACGGGTAATGGAAAACGCTTTTGTGTGTTGGAACTTGCAGTAATTATGTTGCTCTCTCTGCCTGGTAGATTCACTGCACCAGTTTAAAAGGCACTGTTCTTTTAACACAACCAGCAGTTCAGCTTACAGTTGACATTAACATATAGGCCTACATGTGACTGGAGTAATAAATAAGTTCAAGAAAAAAAAAAACATTATTTAAAAATGAACCCTCAGGAAAGCATGCCGGCATAGCCAACAATGCAAAAGTCTGGTGCAACATGGATCAATGCAGCTCTGGCCTTGCAGAGTAGCTATAAATAATTTAATGCTCCATTTATACTCACTCAATCAACAAACATTACAAACATCACTAACACTACATACAGACTCAGTTTTAAGTAATATCACGAGTTAATCTTTCAGTTTCAGCATTTCACAAACTGAATCAAACATATTTAAATCAAATAAGAGAGTTTAAAAATACAGGGATGTCCCTCACAAACACCAGTACCATAAACTAAAACTTCAAAAGCTTCTCCTCAATCTTAAAAAAACCCTAATAAAAGTCTGACTGTCACTGCTTACTGTGAACTGGAAGAGGAGCACAAAAATGGTTTCAATTTAAACTCACAAGGGGAAGATGTTCCCCTCATTCAAATACATGGTTTCATTACTTCCTTCCTTGAATCTATAGGATTAGTTTTCCTGTGCATATCTCATTTAATGCAGTTTTTAAGCCTACATTGAGTGAACAGAGATTTAATGAAATCTAGATTTACCTTGGAGTCACCTCTAGACTCCAGTTATCATGGGAGAAATAAGAGAATGCAGAATTTTACCATGAGGAAGAATGTGTTCCTGGAAAATCTTGAAAAGTCCTTGTATGTTCTAAAGTGTAGGCTGAGTCCTTGTGCATTAGATTTTGTGGCTGAATTTACTCCCATTTTTTAGTCCTTCTTCCTGTTTGTTCCTCACATAAGTCCTGAAAGAACCCCCAACCCCCCTCTTTTTCTTTCAAATCTGACACACACAGTCCACACTGTGTGCAAAATACTTTGCTGTCCAAGGACCAGAGTCACCAAATATTTTATACATCAAATAATATACAATTAGGTCACAAATTAGCCACAAAAATGTTTGACAGCACCCATTTATATCACATGTTGTACATTCATCAACTGTGAATACGGACTGTAAATGTGTCACGTTTGCACATCGTGGATCCCTACCCACGTCAAGCCACATTCAACACGGCTGATGCTCCTGCGCTCTCTGTAAGTGAATTATTTCATTTTCTAAACAAGATTCAGGCAGACAGTTTATCAGCATTCACACATTCAACTAACTAGTGCATTGTAACTGTCTTATGCATTGCAAGTCGGTATGGATACAGGAGCCTTCTAAACGGGGGGGGACGCGATCAAACATTGCATTCTGTGACACTTTCTGTTGTTTTCAAAACTCTGCTCCTCTTCTTTCTGATATGGACAATGTCATTATAAAGCTATAAACTGTCCAATTATCCGTGAGGAAAACAGCCATGTTTAAAGCTTTCAGAGCCTATTCCCGATTCTTTTATTCTATTATTTTTTATGTTTGATTACCATGAAAAAGATCCCCCTTCCCTTTCCCCCACAGCTCAGCAACGGAAACATCTCTGAATAATGATTCTCCTTTCAATTTTGCCTGTGAGGGAAATTACATAAGTGACAGTTTGTGTGATTACTGGAGATTTTTCTGTAAGACACAGAGCACGCTCAGAGCTTTCTAATTACAAGGGAGGAGTGAGCAACTGCACTACGCAATTCACTGTTGTTTCTTACAATGAAAAGAAATGCTGGACTCCTGCACCTTGGAAGAAAAAAGGTTTAATATAGATACATTTCACTCAACATCTGAAAAAAGGTAACAGTAATCTCGAGCAGCCTTCATTTATGAAGCTATAGGCCTAGGCCGATCAAAAGAAAAATAGATGGTGAATGGATGGTTGTATAAGCAGACTTCTAGAACTTCATATTAACCATGCGGTGGTTAAATATAGCAGGAAGTCCCTATTCTGACCATTTCTGCATCCTGTGTTTTCAGTGATCACCTTTTAAAGGCCAGTTGGGTGCATTCTAAACCAGCAGGGGGCAATTAAGTTTGCATTGCTCAGAGACAAAGTCATGCTCAAGTATTTTAAAGAAAGTTCATAACAAGTAAGAGGGGATATATCATCCTTTTCATTATTTTGGAAACGGGTCATGCGATTTCTTATTCCCAAGTCAGGTTACTAGATGAATCATTACAGAAACCGCACACAAAAATGTCAACTGATCATAGACACCTTTCAAGTTTTTTCACAGCATGGAATTCAACCAACCATCAAAGCAAATCTTTGCTTTAACTGTCAATAACTTTAATTTGGCACTATTACCATACTCAATTTTATATAAGCTCAGAGAAGCAAAACATCTGCTAAAAATACTGAGCAAAAATAACACTGTCTTTATTTATTTGCTATTGACACTGAGAATACCTGTTCTGTGGGAAATAATCTATGTTGCAGATGAAAAGATAAATACATTCTTACTCAACTGGCCAACTCTGCAAAATATGCAAAAATGTAGAAGTGACAGTTCACTCTGCATCTCCATATCAAGGAGAAGAAAACAGGACAAGATACTTGCATGTTTACATCTTTGTAGGCATGTTTAAAACAAATAGCATTTGCATTGAGCAAAAGATCAGATCATTTTCCTTGTAAATTATGTAAACATACAATGTAAATAATGGATTCCCCGTTATTTTGGTCTATGCAGAATTCTGTCAACTCAATCTGTTGAACAGCTATGTTAAGGATGGATACAATGAAACTAGAAGAATGGTTTAAATCCATGATACGAACAGCCAGGGCTTGGCTGGTTAGATACTATTCATACTTTAAGAATTATCTTAAAAGTAAAATGTTCTCCATTACCATTGGCTAGACAGCAAGATTGCTTTGAGACAAGCTAAAAGTGCTCTGCTCAATGTTTTCAATATCAGTCTGGTTTGCTAATTAATCAGCAAAACAGCAATAAAAGTCAATACAATACAATATTGCATAATGCTTTTTGGTTTTAAAAGTACCATAGCTTATTTGTCAGTGTCCATCCGCTCCACAAAATATATAGTGGGTTGGAGAGAACATGCTGACAAATCACACTGCCTTTGTGTTAGTACTGATTAAAACAGTTTTGAACAGTTGCTTTGTGATGAAGGCTGGACTGTGTTAAAGAAAAACAGTACACTGATTTCTAAAATGGGCAAAATGAATCAAAGAAAATGTGCATCTGCCCCTCTACCTTGGGAAAGTCTCTCTGGTGTGTGTCAGCTGAATTCCCCATCAAAACCTCAAATCCATAAAGCAATGGTCATTAATTTCTTTAGGTTGCTATCTATTATTGGGTAATTAATGCAACCCTTGCCAAATAATTTGAAGCTGTAAATGTAAATGTAAATATAAACAGATCAAATAAATAAATAAAGTAAACAAAAATAAGAGCATAGGACCTTTAAGGTCAAATCCTTCTGCAGGAGTACTGAATTCAATGGTGTTCCAATGAAGGAGGAGTCTTATTTTCTGTATTAGCCTGACAAACATCCATTGG
The DNA here is from genome assembly GCA_019176425.1 of Megalops atlanticus. Lineage (NCBI taxonomy): Eukaryota > Metazoa > Chordata > Actinopteri > Elopiformes > Megalopidae > Megalops > Megalops atlanticus. The sequence goes on from CM032886.1 coordinate 14,646,825, forward strand.
ACTATGAAAATAGAAACATTAGCCACTGTTTAAGAGAGTTCATCCTTATATGAATAACTTGATAAACTGAAATGATTATGAAAATGAATTAAGCCTCTTTTCCCTAATTTTTTTTTACCGATCTTCTGTAAATTTAATTGATTTTATGAACATTTTATGTTGTGTATTAATGATCCATGTAATCCAAGCACTCCTCTCAACCATTCTTAGTCGTTCTATTGTTATTTCATAATTGCATCTGCTGTTCTGATGAAGCCCCTCAAGCCCCAGGTCTTTTCCCCCATCATCTGCCATCTAGCGTAAACCACTGTTTGATTTTCCTCCCTTCTCCCTCTGTACTGGATATAGCAGCATTTAGCTGTGAATTAATTTTCATGTTTAGATATGCCCTGCTGTGGTGAGGTTCTGCCGGCGCATAATAAAAATCTGCAACACTGTACATATGGTCTGATTGGCTTTGTGGGTAATTTTTTCTTTGAGTCTAGTGCTTTATCTGAGGGAGGAGGGGAAAAGTCAATAATGGCACTGTGTATAAGACATGAAAAGTCGTCAGCAATATCATACCACATCATGCAAACAAAATTTAAAACCCCCAAAAAAAAAAAAAAACCCTGCCATAATAAGTCCCCAACAATACAACCAAATCATTTATGCAGCATCTAATGCATTTTACCTAGACGTAAGTGAAGGACGAGCAGCAGAGGCAACCACGTCCGAGTGATAATGCGGTGCTCTTTGTATCTGTTTTCACACTGCAGTGCCCCTGGTCCTGCCAGATGGGCCAGGGGATGGAAGGTGTGACGATAGGCGGGAGAGGCCACTGGGACACACACCCAACACCTACCGTACCACCAGCATTTAATGCGGTGTATCTAATGCGGCTATTTAGCGTTTGGGGGGCAGCGGTGCGTGTGTTCAGGTTTTTTTTTTTTTTCTGTGAGACCCCGGCTACTACCTATCCCAACAGCTGTGGCCCAACAGGGTAAACAAAGACCCACAGGAAGAAGCAGATCACTGCAGATTGACCTAAAAGGCATGTCAGTCCGTCTCTGCGAGCTAATGCAGTCTGATTTACTGCAAGCTGCCCTCTGTGTTTGATATGGCCACACGAGATATGGCCACTCAGACCCTGCCTGAGAGGACCAGGCACAGGGATTGTCCAACAGCAGAGATCATATGGGTGAACAAACCTTTAAAAGAAGACACAACAGAACGCTGCAAGCATGCAAAAAAACAATTTTGCACTACATGTCTATTATTTAATGCCTGAGTGGTGGCATCAAAACCATGCTACATAGCTTTTCCTTAAACAAGCAAAAAAATAAATATAGACAGGCCCCTATTGTTTCTGTGGTTTGGTTTGCTGGAGTTGCTTCTGTTTGTTGTCCTGTGACAGGTTCTTTGATCAAAGCCGCGCCAACCGGACACCTGTGGCTAGTACGGACATGCCAGCTCTGGATGTCAAACTCCAAAGGCTCGGGCTCAAAAGGCTTTGGTGCCATTTCCAGGTCGCCACATTCAAATGACCTGCCGAGGGTCTTGAACATCTCTGCAATCAAGACCCTTCCTGCTGACTGAATACAAATGCAATGTGGATGAGACACTTTGCCCCAAAAAAACAGACGAAGCTTTCCAAAAGGCCAACCATGCCCCCCCAGATTTCAGGCTTTGCACTGGGATGGTAATAGAAGAAAGGCAAAACCTGTTGGGAGACCATTTCGGGCACATAAATCAAATTTGATCATCTTTTCTAACAACAAAAACAGCTTATGACAATTTCATAAAATGGCTTTGCAAAAAGCCTTAGTAGTGTGTGACATAAAGCTGATGTAATACATTGTCAAGAACAAACACAACACATTCATTCTCAAATTCAGCAGTAGAGTGAAAAAATGCCTCCTGAACAGAAAACCTTACAAACAGACCTACTAAAAATGCTAATACACTACACATGCAAGACATTAATTTACAATAACACCAAGCAGTTGGGGAGGACTTTGACAAACAAAGAGCTATTAGTGGACACTTACAAAAGTGCAAAAATGATTTGCTTTGTAGTCTCAGCTAAATCAGAAAATAATGAGCTTGCTGGTGCAACTGCTAATAGGTGTTAATTAGATTTCAGCTCAATTTTTTAAACAAGCCATTTGATCTAAACTTCATTTACCCAGATGGGTGTCTGTTTCCTGTATTAATTAATTATTACAATTTGAAGGTCCACCAGGGTTGAGAAAACAAGGCATAATATTTATCAGACTGGTCTCTAGAATACAAGAATGAAAAAAATATTGATCTGACGGGAATTATTTCAAGAACAATTTAAGATTTTGCACTGCCATCTGATTACCAGTGTTCAATCTGGAAAATACTGCAAAAGTCATGAATATAAAAAGGTACTGTGCAACCAGTGATCACAGTGTCTGACAATGTGGCCTTGCAGAAAGACCAGCACTGTTCAAGCCTGCAAGGCATTATTACCCAACACTTTCAATAAACTTTTCTCTGCACAGAATTATGTTGCTTTCATGTGAGAGCTAACTATCATATATAATTATGATAAATCTAAAATTAATAGTGATAAATATTTAAAATTATTTAAAAACAAATACAGCCCATTGTGTCATGACTGTAATACTTCATGCAGGTGTACTGTACATAAATATAAAATATAAAAGACAGGTGAGTTATGAAAAACAGAAATACTGGTGTACTTAAGTGCACACAACACATCCTTCAATCTCACTTTAACTGAATGAGAGTTGCAGGGGAAAGGTGGTTATACTTGGCATTTATATGGTAATAACTAGGGCTGTGGCAAAATAGAAAGGCCTCAATAGCGCAATAGGAACACTAGTGTTCAATTAGCAAGCAAGAAACTTCCTTTATAACACGTGTACGAATGTGCGAGGATTCAATGACATTAGAAAATATACTGTTTTAGTTACAGTATCACAAAATTGTGTGGTTTCTTTCACTGAGTGCCAAATGTTTTGACTTCCCTGGGCAGAAGTAATGCCTCCCAAATAACTACAACAACAAGAGAACCTGAGGCCTTTCTCTTACAGCATATGGATAACCTCCACTCTGGAGTATCATTTCTGTATTAATGAGGACATTTTCCTTGTGGGGACATTTGCCTTTACTTGCAGTTGCTATAATTGTTTTTTTTTGACAAAACATACTGTGTGTCAGAAACAGTGCGTCAACTCTGTAACAAGAAAAAAGTAACAATAGGATTAAATCAAGAAAAGGCTATTTAAGCAATTCTGGGGAATACTAAATGCTGGACCATGGGGGCTTTGGCTGAAGTTGGTAGCAACATTACAACAAAAGTCAAAAAGTTGTTGTCTTGATGTTCTCTCTTTTATGGGTGTGCGGGGGTTGAATTTCATTTATGATTAAGGGGGACATATATTGGGTCATGTGAAATCTGTAAGTTAGCTAAAAAATGAAAAACATTTTTATCTTTCTATGTTTTATGAAACAAAGTACAACACTGTTTCCATTTTCAACAGACAGACTACCAAAGCAAAAAATGTCATGAACAAAGAAAACAACCACTGCTGATGTCCTTCCCAAAAAGACAGTATTATTAAAAATCTTCAATCTTACATCACAATAATACGAAGTATACACTGTACAAAAACAAAACCTCTTCATCGAACAAAGAAATTTCACTTCAAGATCTGATTTTCTCAACATGATCCTCATGGACTAGTCCCAAACCTTTGCATGGACATGCCACTGAAGTGATTGAAAAAAAGAATACAAACACCAAATTAAAGAAGCACATCTTGGCACGCGTTGTTCAGGTTCACAACACGGTCAAAGTGTTGCGTGCCGCAAAATAGTACTCAATCTCATTCACTCCTCCCTGAGCCATCCCACTCCCAGTGTTCCCAAGTCCCTTAACTAAGAACTAATGATCCTCTGATTAAAGTGACGTCAACTAACAGACTTAGTGCACCACGTTTTTAAGACAAAGAGACCCTTTCCTTTGACGCATTCCGCTTTCATTGATTGCTCTCAAACAAAATGGGTCCCTTTTATAAGAAAGCAGGGGAAAAACACAGGTTTTGGACGAAAATCTTAACAAACGGTTGCCAGATGAGGCGATGATTCACCCATTACGGCCCCAGGTTAAGTCACTGTTAGAAATTGGATTAAGGGAACTGGAATGCCACAGTAATCACTCATTCAGTGGTACTAAAGAAAAGACCCTCTGAAGAATAGGAGGGTTTTATATAGCAGTGAGCTTTGATTAGAGACCCGTTTTAACCGCATCCGATGAGTAAGGCTGTCCACCCCCTCGTTTACGGCACGTCCTGACCCCCTGTGTTCCTGTAAATAACTGACGTATTTATAATGACGAAGGGACAGGACCAAAGGATATGCTCCCAGCTTCACCAGTTCGGGACTTCAGAGCAAAAGTAGATTTAGCAACAGTTCACACGACAAAGGGCTCTTTTAGAATGCAACAATGGTGGCAGCTCAGGAAAAAAGTATCATTATGAAAGAGTGAAAGTGGAACACAAATATTAGTCATCTCATGCCACCTTTAAATAAAAACAAGCAACACTAGTTTTCTTGGGAGGTATAAAAAAAAAACTGCAGCACTGAAACAAAGGTAATTCCTTCCCCCTTAAACAAACACACACACACACACACACCATGCATTAAGTTACTTTTAAATGCTTGAAAGGTGTTTCCAATTTTTTTTTTTCCAAAATTGCTTATCATAAAGTGGGTATAAGACACAGGATAAGCACTTGGGCAAGGGCTGTAAAAAAGCCTTCTGGGAACTTGAAAGGCATACAGCTAAAAAGTCTGTGGCTGCCATCTGGAAACAATAAACAAACAAAAGCGACCAAACAAACACGTTGGTGAGAAGATCGATGGCATTCAGAGTAACAAGTACCACTGGCACAATGGAACAATGCAAAAATGTGTTGTTAAGTGGTGCCCATCATTGCTGAATAATGAGCTCTTTTGCGTTTTGTGAAGTGGGGCACTGCGTTGGGTGTTCCAGGCTCCCGTGTGTGGTAGCGCCGAGGCCTGGTTCTAATGAGAAGCAGAGGTAGCAGGGTCGCTGGCAGACGGGGGCTTGACAGCTATCGGGGGTCGCTGTTACAGGCAATGTGAAGACGAGCCCATCAAGCACTTCATTAAAGCAACAAGGTATGCTATTCTGCTCAGCCAGCCAGCCAGCCCGCAGGAGCAAATGGCTGGACACCTCAGACAAGCATCCTTACTGTTTTTAGGAGTGGATGTGACATCTCACACGAGGTGATGGTATAATGAACAGGGGCGAGCAAGGTTCGCAGAGGCGATGAAGGGGAGTGAGACGGGGGGAGGGGTTGAGAGTTTGTGATTTAATACTTCTGACCTTATCCACCAAGTTTATGCTGTCTACAGTGCTTTTCGCGGAGGTATTTCTCAGGGACAAATTCCTGCCAAATTACATCTTCACCTTTCTTGCTCATACATGCTGCCTTGTGAGGAGTTACATTTCTTTATATCCATACTGTCTGGTGTTAAAACAAGACATTCATTTAATAATCCTTTATGTTTTGATAAAATAACCAAGGAAAGACATCATCAAGAGATGTAAAATAGTTGTAGTGGTTTTCAAAAACCACACACAATATAAGACAATGTCTAAAATTTAGATGAATATGTATCATTTTATCAAAAGATAAAAAGAAAAAAAAACAATATATGTACCAACTAACATTTTTTCAACTTGAATATTGGTTTTATTGTTATTATTTTATTGAAAAAAGGTAAAGTACTTAAAGTACTGAAGTATTTTGAAGCCATGCTTGTAAAATCCAATAATGAAGCAATACATGTTTTATACATTATACGATAATCACTTCAGCAAGAACACTCATTAAATACAAACAAGCAGCTGATGAAAGACTTACATTAAATGTCTTGAAATTTCCAGTGAATGGAAACCATGATTGGCTACTTCACACTGAAGGGGAAGAAATCTGATTTACATTATTGTAGGACAGCAACAAGCAATGCTGTGTATTCAATTAAATTAATTGAATAAAATGGCTACTTTAAGAACAGATTCTCAACTATGGTAGAACTCCAGGCTTGTAACACAGTAATCATAAAATTTACACTGATCAGTCACTTCACATTTGTATTTATTACTTGTTCTTTAAATCATCCAACTTTCAAAGAGGAAAACTATAAACCAATATGAAAATAGCAAAGCTGTTTATTTGGGCTGCTCCCTGCTCCTATAAATGGAAAGTGCTCTGTTACGCTGCAAGAGTGCGTTGTGTGTGCCCAGTTGCAAATACAGTAGCTGCCTGAACATCAAAACCAGCGACGCTGCAGGCCGGGAAATGTGCATGTAATTTGAGATAGCCAGCGCCATCTATTGACCGCGACCGCGCGCCAGCCCGGGAACCCCCTACCGCGTATTCTGCGCCAGGATGCGCTCATTTCCAAACCTAATGAGAGTGCTGAAACGTCCCTGGCCTTCGCGAGCTCCTCCCGGGCACGGAGGGGAGGCGGAGAGGGAGCCAGGCCCTCGGAGGAGACCGCCTCCAAACCTTAGGGGCCTCGTCTCACATTAACATCCACCGCACCCAGGGAAATCTGCTCCTATTATTACAATTCCTGTTAGTGCTTATGTTCTTTTAATATTTCATTTTCATCAAGCCATTAAAGAGCGAGGGATACCGTTTCATCACGCGCTCCAAGGACAAAAGATCCCAGTGTTTTAATATTGCTGTAACCGGCCCGTAATAAATAAAACAAACATGTTGAAATGATTTGCATGGATTTTTCATAACTTTTTATAAGAATTTTATGACGGTAAAACAATATTTTGTGCCTTGTAAGGTACCGTCAGGTATTGTAGGCACTTCACATGCAAGCAGAAACTGGATAAAATGAAAAATTATGCACATAATACCAAAATAGCATTAAACTTTGATGTACCTCTGAAAAATGTGTATCATCATATACATCAAACACAGTATTTATAGTTATTCACTGTATAACGGATACACAATTGGGGAAAAATGCAGACATACAGATCATAAGATGAAACCTGTCCATCCTGTGGGTGTGCAGGGGGGAACACTAATCCAGTCTATACAGTTACAGTTAATCCTCATTACTGTGTAAATTACATAAAATAATGTGAATGAATTTTTAACAAAATTTAAAAAGCCAAATGAATTGGAGGCTGACTATCAAAAGCTCCCTGAACAAAAAAGAGCACCTCTTTTAATCTTCTTTTAAACCCTTTGTTGTTAATTTTTAACAACTATAATTAACAAATGTGTTCTGTATTCTGTATGTTTTCACAATTCCAGTCAAAAAATCCAGAACATGATTATGAGGCCATAAACCTCAACAACAGCCTGCATTTAACTAATGCAGCATTCAGACATGTTACATACAGTCCCAAAGATAAAATTTCTCAAGTGCTAAAACAGAGCACTGCAGATACTGACACCATGGGGTAGAAGAGTGAATAGCAACTACTTTTTCTCCACTTCAAATTACCTCATTTCCACCAGGTTATTCAGGCCCATCAACAGCAATTGCAGGCTGTGAAAACAGTGCTAAGATTCATGAGGGTGATGTAAAAGACGTCAAGTATTTGGTAGTTTTATGTAGTTCTGGCACTAAAAGTCCTCCACACTAGGAGCCTAGTTCCATGAGTCATGTAAGCTTTCTATAAGAACTTCATTAAATGAGCATCCCACACACTTCACCTTTATTTCATTTTATTGTAATGATATCCTCGCCTGAAAGTCATTCAGTGAGCGCGGCAGACTCATGAATTTGCTATTTATTTAGCCTTAATGCTCTTTTTGCGGCTGACACTTTCTAATACTAAAACTGCCACATTTTAAAAGTCAGCATCACAGCTGAACGACATTATTAACTCGACAGTGGACGCCATTCTGGCTTTACATGAAAGGCATGGACTGAAAAGCTTGCAACAGGGTAATCTGTATGTTTTTTCTAACTGTACGGTATCTCTGATGAACGTTTGTAGCCAAGGATACTTTGACCAAACAAGTACATTTGTACACAGCCAGATGTAAGATGTTACTTATCTACTGTCCTCAGAACTTGTACCTACTCCTGTACCTTCTAACCCTCATTAGTCACTGTTGTTAAGGCCATCTAAAAACACGATATGGGCTAGTATTTAAAAAAACTGAATAATAAAAGTAAAAAAAAAAAAAACATAACATAAATGACAATGCTGTCAACTCTGTTTTCAAAGAATTTCCAAAGGAAACTAAATGCCACAAGATCCAGTAGAGCTGTGAATGCCATAGAATCTGCAGCACGCTGAGTTACCTGCTTTAGCTTTTAGAAGAAGATTTACTGAAGTGTGGTTCATTTGGGAGACCATCTGGACATTTTTAAGGTTTCTTTCATGTTAACAAATGGGGTGAGTAAATAACAACCTCCCCCAGCCTCCCATTCTATGCAAACAGATAAAATCAACAAATGTATAATCTGTTTATCATTCATTACAGAGATAACAATTTTCTTCAATTAGCTGGATGCATGATCCTTGTATTGCAGCTGGAAAATCTTTCTTTCTCTACATGCACACACACTATACATCTATCTAAATATTATATATATATATAAAATGTCAATAAATTGAAACTATACCATTTATTGAAATTAATTCAATTCTAAGTTATTGCAATTTAATGTACAGTACTCCCATGGAAGGAGTTCCCCTGGCAGTTGCATTACTACGTGCATTAAGCCAAGTCACTAAGTCTCCCTTTCCCCTCAATTATTGTTTCAGAAAACATGGCATATTTCCTCAACATTTCATTTAATCCTAACACCACGTTTGATCTCCAAACCACACAGTTCACACGTCGGCAAGGGACAGGGTTCGAGAACAGGATTCTTTTGTTGTATTGTTCACACATTCCTGAAAGGCTGTGTTTATACAGATGCAATACCATGTGCTATCTGAAGGACTGGTCTTCGGCCACGACGTTCTGTTGATCAAAGGTTTTAATGCTAGAGTGGAGGCACTTGTTTAGATCGTGGTTTTGTCTGCGGGGACTCTGGGCCCAAATTTCCATCTGTTAGCCGTATGGATCCTCTCGGTTACCTCCGGAACAAGTGCAGTCCTCACTGCCATCCCTCCATATTAGTTTACTCAGCTGGGCCCCAATCCTGTTACCAGCGCTTTGTTTTCCCTCAGCAACATGTGTTAAGTTAATGCTCTGTAACGAATTTCAAAGACAAGCTTAGGAAGGGCAACAACAGGTAACAGACCGATTTATTGATGTGCTGCCTTGAGAGGAATACTTTTTTCTGTACGCACCGGCATTGCTTTTTCACCAAACCCATTTTTCTGCGGTCCTTTTAAACCTCAGTATAAAATGTGGTGACCTCTGAGTGGCCGGAAATAAAAATCTAGCCCATTTTACTGGGGTAATAAATTATCTCCACATTCAAAATTTCAATATCTGAAAGCAAAACAGCTCACTTCTTTTGCTGAAGTTACACCACTGCAAAGTCTCCTGCTGGCTGACATTAATGAGACATGTGGCATTGGCAGAATATTCCAGCTGCATCAATTGCTTCAAAGTTTTTATACTGTACATTAACTTTTAGGCCCCATTGACTTCACTCAATAGCTTTTACACATGCAGGGTAATATCACAAATTCAGCTTTATGGCACTACACATGAGTCTCAGGTTTGTCTTAAATTACATTCTGGTGAAGAGCAGATCAGGCTATTGTTTTTGCTAATAGGATTAGGGCCACACACCTCTGCCCTGGCTTCCAGCAGCAATCAATGTGGAAATGAGGTGTCAACACACCACTATTTACTCTCAGCAGATTTATTTTTCTATGAGATGCCAATGCTGGCATTTCACTATGAGACATCAGCTTGCCTGAAGCTTGAAAAGGTCAAATTCCCAAAAGGAAATTCCCATTTACAGCTGAAAGCTCTGACTAAGTTGAGAACCATAAGCCTAAATGTATTCTTGCACTACCCCTATGTTGACATATTTTACACTATGAGCCTCAACCAACGATGTCTTCCAAAGCGGATACCCCTAAAACTGTGGGCACGCTTTGAATTTTTTTTTTTGTCAACTTCTTAGCTGTTGAGTGAAATATTCTGAGTAATCCAGTCACTTGCAAAGACAAAATTTAAGTAAATGTAGCTGTTTTGAACACAATTAGCCTTTTTGATTCACAATGAGCCTTTTGATTCTGCAAGCACTAAATTTTGTAAGAGCTTCTGCATCTGTAATCCAAAAAAAGAGGGGGAAATGTGTCAATAAATGTGCATCTACATGTGATAACACTTCACAGTATGATGGTTGTAACTGTATAACTGAGTACTTCTTAGTTTTGAATTCAAAGCACTTAGATAATAATTATCTATCAAGGTCGCTGAGGTAGACAAGCTTTTGACTGCCAGAATGCGGGAAAACAGAGTCAATGAACAGTCATCGAAGGACAAGAAACTGGCTGCATTGTAGAAAAAACATTCACTCATAAAGCAATTGTAAGTTATTTAATTCAATCCAATTAATTTCAATACAATAGTTCAGGAATGCAGTAAGTAGCAAATACTGATAAGACAAGTAATATTACCTTTATTAGCTAGACAAAGCAAGCTTATTTAGCAAGGCATGCAATTATATCATAAAGCCAGATAGCTAGCTAACTGTAACATTATTTGATCATACTAGCTGTGCCACTCTACAATATGTGACTGAATTAAAAATATAATAAATTTTAGCTCACACTGTCAATTTATAAAACTTATCAATAACAAGTCCAGTAGTCAAGGGAAAGAAAAAGCCACAGCTGAGTGAAGCAATATTGGTAAGTTGTCTTGCTGAAAATTCATTATACATTATTCCTGCGTTGAACAGAGACACATTTTCACATTGTACATTTGACCAATCAGCCACCGGTTACACAAGTGCAGCAAGACAAGGCCTCCTTACTATTACCATGTTGGTCTGAAAAAAAAAACAAGTAGAACAAAAATAGCAATAAATTATTTTTCATATAGTCCTAGACAAACAATCTACAGCATTGTCATTAGACTCTCAGGTTTATTGTAAAAGCTTGCAGTTTTCCAGTGAAACTGGATAAAACCTAGATGGCACACTGACATAGTAGCAGTTAGAGAAAAGGGTGAAGAAATGCCTGTCAGTCTAGCTAATTTAGATGTCAGTGGCTGATGTCAGTGGCTGAGTGTTGCCAGGGTCTTGCTCTGCCTTGTCCTTTTGAAACATCTGCAGTGCTCTGGTAGCAAATTAGTTGTGTACTGAAACAATTTCTATAAATAAAAACAAAAGGAAATAAAAATAATGTTGTGCAAGTGGTTTTATAACAACTGTTCTAATAAACAGCAAGACAGTTAGTTTGCCACAACTTTGCTGTGATCAAATCGCCCACATGGTACCAAAAGTAACTAACACAGTATGCAGGTAAAATAATAAAAATAACTATGGCACATTAGGTTTGGAGATATGAGAAGCAACAGCAATAGGATTTCAATTCTGGTAGAAAAGCACAAACAACATTAATCTCAAGACTGTTTATATATAAAATGTAAATTATGCTCTAAACTGAATGCACAGCAAAGTAAATATTTACAGTCTGCATCTAATTAATTTTTGTAATTAGGCTGCTAGATTAAAAGTAAAATAGTACACCTAACCATAAAAAATCACATGCACAGGAGCCAGCTTTTATTTTGGTAACGGGGCAATCGGAAATTCACCTCTGATTAATGCAAAAAAATCTACTTTGAAACGGTTTGCCTTCACTACCAAGCGTCTGCAAGGTTTTATATAGTCTCTCTTAAATGAAACTGTTATAAAAGCACATTACACTTCAGATTTTATAACCTGCGCTGTAAAGCCTTGGCAGGCCAAAAAAGAGGAAACTGACCATTAACTTATCAGATCCAGGCCTTGGCTTTGTAATTGACAACCTCCAGGCTACTTTCATCACTTGTCAAGTTCATACCGGCAGCCAATTTTTCCTGCAGGATGCTGTTGCATCTCTGACACAGAGGTGTTTGTGACATAGTGCAGCCTGCTGCAAAAGCAAGGCCCAAGGCTCTCCATAAAAAAAAAAAAAAAAAAAAACAAGCACGCACATTCTTCTCCCAGCATTCTAAACAGGCTCCAATTAAGCATGTGCACGGCAACCCACACCAACGTGCTTCGTTTCCTGCCATCTTACAGGAAGACTACTAAACCCCGCTGAAGCAGATTATTTCTAATAGAGGCTACAAGGCTTTGCCACACACAACCAAGTAATGATGCCTTAATTGTTCCAATGCACTCAGATCTTTTAGCAAGGAGGACACTGACAAGGACACATGGTGCAAAGCATGTTATTCAGCAAGGTTTTTCTGCAGATGTTTAAGTAAAATATAAAGCTCTTAAAGAATGTTTATTAAAAGGAAGAGTAAATAAGTGTAAAAAATGCAAACCCTTTGCTCAAAGCATCAGCAACCAGTACCTTCAATTAATTAGGCTTAATACTCCCGTGCTGTCCCCTGGAATAATCTTACCTGCAGGCATTAAAACTGAAACGCTCTCATACACATTGACAGCAAACACGACGAGGAACACTCTGACAGTCACTTCACACTGTAGATTAGCAAGACCATCACTATTACGCCTCTGGAAGTTCATCTGTCTTGAATTAAAACCACCTGGCACCATGTTCCGATGACCAATATGGACAGATTACTGGAACCTTAAAACCATGCTTTCTTTGTAATTGACATTTAAACTGTTTGAAGTTCCTCATTAAGTTTCTCAAACAAATTAGGTACAGATGTATAAAACTAACAATGTACAGTACTAGCTAAGTTAGGGTAAAAAACCCTGACTGCTGTTTGTTACAATTAATTAACAATTAAACGTCAGATGAAGTGGGGGAAAAAAAGCACATCTGCTTAAATATTTGCTTATTCCTAATAATGCCGTCTCTATGACAGATTCATTATTCAGATATATTATCAAGTATATTTCCGTTTTCAGGAGTAATGACAATTATGCAATCTCATGATAAAAACAAAATGTATTAAGATCAGATAAGTAAGTTGTTGTCCACATACACTCATTTTAAATATGACTGAAAATCTCCACAGATATGGAATAGTTACAGGCAGAAGTACAAGCATACTTTTCTATTATAAAACATGTGACTTAAAGAGGCGCTTTCTAGTACTGGCCTAGGAAGCAAATATGGGTTCCTATCTTGCAGAAACGGGATCAACATGCAATCAGATCATCAGGATTCACCTGACATAATTTTCATATTCTAAAAGTCGACATTTTCACCGCTTTTTAAACTTCAGCACGGTGTGTAGTTTATTATCAACCAAACAAACACTAATTTTCCGGACTCCCAGAGTTTTTTAATAGTTGAGGGATGGATGAAAAAGTTAGGGTCGACTTTCAAACACGGTTCGTGTGTTAAATCCTGGGTGCAGAGTTGTGGGTTCTGTTTATTCTCACTATCGGAATGCATATCACCAGTGAATACTCAGAATGTGAACTTCTGCGCTTTGGACAAGCGTCAGGTGGGTTTAGAGTTGCATCATGACACGGTTTGCACGATCGCATGTGACCAAGCAAAACCTAAATGTGACTAGATTAGCAAAACTGGTACACTATGTGTGGTACCAGTGTAATATAAGACGATTGATGTTAAAAACACAGCTATCGATGCCGGTTATTGAGAATGTTGCTAGCGCTCTGTTATCTAAGGTGTTTGTATATATTTTGTGACCGAGAGCATTTCTGGAAATGCACATTACTTCGTGTACCTGGGCATAATTGCATTGTATTTCGTATGTAATAGGTAACATTATATCACCTACCGAAATGCACAATTATACAAGCTATAGTGAAACGAGCTGGTGAACCATTGCAGTGCTTTTACACTTCAATGTCAAACAGACGACCCTGAAAAATGTGTTACAGTGTCTCGGTGCAGTTGACTTCACAGTTATAGTCCAACTAAGATACGTAACTCAAGGAATGCATAACTTAGTTGTGTACACCAAAATGTGAGTAGAAACGCAGACTTACTGCACAGCAATTCGCCGTAGTACACCACCGATACAACTCGCCATCTTTACACGCGTCACTCTTTTCCAGCGGCGGAGAATCATTGGTCAATAATGTGGTTCGGGTGAACAGTTTCAGGACTGCGATTGGTCTATCAACAAAAGGGGCGAGATCAAGAAGGCGGTGTAATTTATTAAAGGAGTAGTTGATGCGCGTTATTTCCCGGCTCGGAAGCGAATTTAGCGGTTGTGTCTGCAAATGACAGTGCCGGAAGGACAGGGAAATAAATTGTTATTGGGTATAATATTGCATACAGCAAATTTGTGTCTGTTTTCACTAAAATGTAAATGAAAAAGAATAACCTGGTCATAATAGCAGGTTAGACGTTTGCTCTGCAGGTGAAATTTGAGGTTATACTAATTAACATAATCAACATTAGCTCATAGGCTATGCAGATATTCAGGAATGATCAAATATAAGTGGAGAGCTACGTAATCACTCTCATGCGAGTAAAAACCCATTGTTTTATCAATCTGCCAATTTTCTTGTGCACCATGTCGCTAAATGACCAGGTTTAACTGATCGCCTTCCATTCAGCTATATATGTTGCCTGTCCTTCTGGCCATTTACCTTGAATAAGTGATTTTTTTCACTGCAGCCAGGTCACTGGAGTACAGAACCTGCCGCTGATGGAGCACGAGACAGCCAGGCAGTAGTAGTAGCGCAGGTGGTAGGAGACGCTCTCTGTCAGAGCCTGCGCACCAACCGCGACTTACCGATACCGCCACTAGCCCAGTCCAAAGTGTGCGTAACAAATGACACTGAATATTTGCCATGATTGAAGCCAGCAGGAGCTTCTCTCTAAATGTCAAGCGTCGTGGGCGAGGTGTTTATGTGTTGCAGGGCGCGCGCACGCGTGTGTGTGCGTGTTTTTTGTGCACGTTGGCACAGAATGGTACATTTCTCAATGTGTGACACATATTCTGGGATAAAACTGGAGTCAAACGAGTCTTTTCTAACTTTTACTTTTTTAGGTCTTCTGAAATGGGCCTCTGGTGGTTTTAACATGCATATATGAAGAACATCATAAATAAATAAATAAAACAAGTAAACTCTTCTTTTGGACATATGTATTTACCAACTATAAAATGTGACCACGATTCTTCACTTTATAGGCAAACATATCATCTGGCTAGACAGATCTTAAAATAACAGGTTTTAAATAAAACCAATGCAAAATATCTGCACAGGGAAACAGAGGGAAAAGCAAGAGATTCTAATGTTGGTATATTTTGGGTAGTGAAAAATACTGGCAGAATACAGAGAATTCTAAGATGGCAGAGTACAGAGAACACAGAATAGTCTATATATCTAGAGGATAAGACATGATCTATCAAGAAGTCATAGACTGAAGAGATGCAGAATGGTTAACACAGCAGTAAGCAAGACCAAATGTTCCTAAGTGAATCCTCCAGTGATGGAATGGAATGATGATACAGGGAACTGAGGGGCAGGGTAGTGTTACAGGTACAAATAAGCAAGAAGGCAAGACAAACAGGAAAGTTATGTGTTAGATGCTGACTGACAAGAAAGAGGACCAAAAAATTAGAGCATTGCAGTAATAAAGGTGAAAAATGACCAAAGGTGGATCAAAGACAAGTCTACAAATGTTGCAATAGAAAGCAACAAGAGTGAATCAAAGAGAAGAAAAAACCCCTGTGTTGGAGAGGAGGAAGAACAGCGAATACTACACATGCATATTGTGCCAGAGAACCTACTGTGTTGCTGTGCTGCTTTTCAGACTGCTCTTAATCAAATAGATGAACCAAGGGACTGATTTAAAATTAATCTGGAGTTTACACCTATGAACAGTTATTTCTAGCAATAAGAGGAACAAAATAGTCTGGCTGTAAATAGTGGCCAGCTGTCTGAATTATGCTGAAGCAGTTGATTGTTCTTGAGTCCTTTCAGTTTATTAAAAATAATCCTAACCTGACATCTAAATATTAATATTATCAATTTGATAATGGTATAAATAAATACAAATTACACCTTGAAAAATGCCTTTAATTTATTCTTGTTTACACCTTCAAAAACACATGTCTTTCACATGGGACAACTGGCAGATATCTGACAAAGGGGGTTAAAATCAGATCATCATTTAATTAACAGTTAAATCAAACTTAATTACCTGAGCTCCATTGAAATGAAAACCAGCAGCTCGTATTGGGAATTACTGCTCTAGAGAGAATGAAGGCCAACAGAAGATGATGAAAGAATAGGAAGACATAAGAGACCAGAAGTGGACATGATAATTTTAGATGGTGTAAATGCATCTATGAGGGGGTGTCCCACAGACATGCTGACTTATTGAATTTTGGACTGTCACTCAGTGAGAAGGTGAATGAGGTAAATTATATGAATTGGATCCAGCATATTTGTAAAGGTAAATGAACGTATGTAGCACACCACTGCTACATACCTTACTGAATCTCACCAAATGAATGCACAAGATGGTTCATCTGGCTGTAAAGATGCATTGAGATCACAGTGACATAGGTTCAAATGAGGCCTACCATGGCTGACAGGAATACTAGTAAATTTTACTTAATCATGACTGTTACAATACATTACTGTACAGTTGTCACACCCAGTGTAACTGTCAGAGGTGTAAGTCAAAGAGTGTTAAATGCCAATCCCATTGACTGACCACAAAGAGACCATCTGCAAGTGATTTAATTTCATTAATTGTTTTTGTTAAAATAAATTGAAGCTTTTGTTGAAAAAAGGATGGGCATACTGAGCAAAATAATGTTGACCCAGATGTTCAGATTGAATCCTATAGGTTCTTGCTATCAAACGTTTTACAATAACATTAAAGGAAACCTAGGCTGGCCTCTGCAGAATTATTGGTAGTTTTTCTGCCTCATAGTCATAAATTAATATTAATATTTTGTTACAGCTGTATGTAAGAAGAAGTTATGAAATTCCCTGGAAAAAGTCAAAGTATTAAAAAGACCTCACTGTTTAGTACAATGCACCAAGTGCACACAAAATAAATGGCGCTAATCAGATGGATTAAAAATGATTTGTGCAATACATCCAACCAAACCCTGTTTTCTGTTTTATTTTCATGTAGAAACATCATGGATACCTTATAAGATCTGGCTTAACTGGTTGGATTCATTCATTTTTTGTGCAGGCTTTTTTTGACATACAGGTGTAGGATAGGCACGTTATATATTCATATTGTAAATATGCGCAATGTAGTTTGAAGATTCCACTTGGGGGTTACTTGGAAACTACCTTCATTTTTCCCCTTGCTTTCATCCTACTCAATTGTTGTCTCCTAATCCAGTTTTGATAGCATTTGGCACACTTTCTTTGGTTCACAGCAAGATGCACCACTTCTTTTCTGGTTTCCCCTAGGAACCACTGAGCCCAGGAAAGAAGCCGGAGCACAGCTAGCCCAAGGAGGGGAGCCTCGCTGGAGGACCAAGAACAATGACTTTCTGAATCAAGTGAGACGAAGCTGCCTGCAGTGGATCGAGTTACACTGGTTTGACTTGAAAGATCTAAAGCTCGCATATTTATTTATTTATTGTCGGTAGCCTATCTCGGACATAGGGCTGATTTAATGTCTCCTTTCAGGGTTGGCTGATTTATGAAATTGATATAAAAATATATATTCACACTCTCACCCCTTTGTCCTCCATTAAAATTCAGTGATACAAATGGCCAGTGAGTCAGTCACTGGGGTTTGATGTCTCTGATGTTTGGGTTCATTAAAAATCTTGAAATGGTGCCAGTGCTGGAATCAGAGATAAAAGGACTATAAAAGGATGACAAAAAATTTATGGATGGCAAGTCACCACCTAACCCTGGCATTTACAATAAACAAATTATTTCTGTTCCCCAATTTAAATTTCTCATTATACTGTGACTTTTTAAAAATGTGATTTGATTTCCCAATATTTTATCTGTTTAACTGTATAATTGATTAGATATACCCAGCTCTGATTTTTATATTATTCATCACAAAAACATAAAACAAACACCAACCAGTGCCCCAACTGTTTTTATACGTTTATGGTATCAGAAGTACGTTTTGAAATGAAATATTTTCTTTAGTGTTTTAAATGGGTTTGCATGGGGTGTCCATCTGAAAGACAGATTGAGTAAGGGAGCCCAGTAACCATTCAGATCGGATTCACAGCTCTGACAAAGCTGACAGCAATGCTGCACGTCATTACTGGCCATGTTAATCCATGGGTAAATCCCATCACAGAAATGTCAGTGTATCTGTTATGAAACCCTGACATTTAGACCAGTTCTCTTTGTTTGTGATTTTCAGGAAGCTGGTGTGCCTCCGTTTTTAGCACTTATCCCACACATCTCTTCTAAAGATAGATACACTGCACAGCGTCATTTTTACAGCTTGGAACAATTTTATTTACCATTCTTTGTGAACCTTTATACCATTTCAGTGACAGAGACAAAAATCAAGCTATTCTTTTCAGTCAAACTGATTTATTTAAGGAGAATATATGCTTAGAAAGTCCCATGTGTCCATGAGCAAATCAAAAAAAAAAAAAAATCAAGAGGGCTTACATTGCAAAATGTGACCATTGGTACAACATTTATTACTATAAATTTACAAATCACTGTACTGATGAGGCACAAAGTGTGTAGAGGCCAAAAACAAAAACAAGAAAACTCACACACAAAAAATGAAAGAAGAAATAAGTTAAATAAAAAAGGAGCAAAGCTGACACTTCAGTATTTCTCATGTGAAGCACAAGGACAGAAAGTAAACATGTTAAAAGCTTCGGTCTTTCTACAAACTGATTGAATTCATTTCACATCGTGCCCCCTTTTCAGCATTAGAAAAGTTATTTACAATTATACTGACGTCACCATAAAGTTTGAATGGTACTTAAATGTTAACTAACTACACCTATAGTTTTGCGGGGTAATTACACTTCACGTTAGCAAAATGCAAGTCATATTTACACACTTCAGGTTAAGTTCACCGTATTTCTAATTGCAGTGCTCAATATGATATGGCATTTCATATGCAATTCCTTTACGCTTGGTAGTAGCTTGCACTACTTCTTGAATATTTGAAAAAAATGAATGTATTGTGTTTGGAGATGCTTCGATCCGCTTGTTCTTAATTACTGAATCACATCAATGCCAGGACGTCCAGAGAAGTGTACATTCCTCCACCTGAAGAGCTCCAGATCGCAAAAGTACAGTCTGCTGTTGCAGGCTCCATCAGTCCACTTTCACCACACTGTAGATCTTGGTTACAAACCAAAAACAGGCAAAGAATCCAATTGTTCCTAAGGGAAACACAGAAGAATCAACACCCAACTCATGCTTGCCAATATTAGACAAACAACATAAATTAACCATATTTGAAAACAATGTGACTGAGTAAATTGTTTTCATTAAGACACATTGCAAGGGAACAGAACTAGCAATATGGTCTGTGTCATATTTTACCATCATTTTGATCCTTGACTTTCATTGAAGGGCATTAAAAAGATTTTTTAAACAAAAAGGTACTAACATTTACATATGGACAACAGGCCATTATTTTTCAACATTATTTTACAAGAGGTGCTAAAATAGCTGTCGCAAAACTGAAAGAGCAAAGAGAGAAAACTTCATTGGAATTTTTTCCCCATCAACACATTGCAAAACTGTTTGCAGCAGTACTTCTCATAACACTACAATTGAAAGTCCACCGGGTGAACTAGCAGTACATTAAACACATTTTTGGAGTGATGCATTTATGGGCTTCTGAGAAATACAGTGCAATGGTAAAAGATTTGCAACATTCGGATTAAATTCAAGAACATGTGAATTTTAAAACTGACTTTGAGTTCATGACAAAAGCAAATTCTTGGAATGAAAGAAAACTGGTGAAAAATTGTAACCCAACATTTCCAGGAACTGTCAGGGTAAGAAGCCTCGGTCCTAAGCCTGAGATGTGCCAGAACAGATTCTTAACCAGAACCAATCGCAGAATTGTGGGACTTGACATTCTGGAAAACTGGCAACAGAGGAAACTCCCAATCCCGGAACGACAGAAATACCAGACATCATAATTGTTCAGGGGTAATGAACAGCACATCTAAAATGTAAAACGGGACAACGTGTCATAAACATCTTATATCAAGGGCGCAACACCTACTCTGTGGAAAACGTGAAGCCGGGAATGCTTAATTGTTGCCTTCTCGCATTAGCCGGGATCTCACTCTTTGCGCATGGGGAATACGCCGGAGAAAAGCGGGGAGAGGAGCCCTTCGTTCTGTGGCCCGTCTTCACCGCCGGCCCGCAATCGCGAATTACAAATGATATCATGACAAATTTTTCACGCTCTTCAGACCAGTGATGTTTTACCGACTCATTTACTATGATACCTCGCCGCGGATCCAGCTGCGAATCAGAGACTTGTCATGAGTCTCACGGCAGGCCCCCCCCCGCTGGGGGCGACCAATGACCTGGAAGGCAATGGGGGATGCCAGCGCCCTGAGCATGTGCTGCGCTGACAGAGCAGCAGGGCACCGTCAAAAACCCTCCCATGCAAACTTTCCACATCGCTCCGTTTTTAACAGATGAGTAAGCACCCGCGACGCGTTCCTCTGTACGCCCATTGCGGATTTCCCTTTCCGTCCCCTTGCCCCTTCTTGACACGCTCGCGTATCGCTTGCCTCGGAGGGGACTGCGCGATACTGGATCCGGGCCGCGGGACGGAGATTGCATGTGGCAGGGTCACTGGTCGGGTTAAGCAACAATTCAGACATTCAGACATGTGCTTTTAAAGGTAGACGAGTCGGGGAGCGCGACATCTGTGTTTTGCCGGTCGCCGGTGAAACATGTGCCGCGCTTAATGGAGAAAAAAAGGGGACGGTGTGCTGTGCGGTGCCCTTAATGTGACACGGGACTGCAATATCAATATCGCTTCCAGAGTTTCAAACTTTCTTATGCCAACGTTATCCCAACGTTAATTTGTAAAGGAATTCAAAGTCTGGCATCAAAAATCATTAACTGCTCCTAAAAAGCTCCTGTTCAAATTCCATGCAAGTTACTGATGTTTAAATGAATAAAATGTGCTTGTTATGAGGAAAGACCACAGCAGTATCTGTTCAGTCCAGTTTTGTCAGTGTTAAATAGGTTAGAAGAAGACTTGAGTCCCGCTGTCTACATTTTTGACACTAATGAAGGGGAATGGGCTAATGTTCATTTGAAGGGAAGCAATGCAACTGAACGTCTGGTCCCTAAAGCAAGACACGGTAAATGGCTCCATAAACAGGGCTAAGATGAACTTGACCCAGACACCTGACACAGTGTTGTAAATCTATCATCTTATTTCCATTTTTTTACACTTCTGCAACTAATGAGAGTGAATATTTGCATAATATATGTAAAATTAGCCAAAACTGAGTGTTAACATATGTTATGTTTAACCATTATGCAAATCTGTGTACACAGAGACACAACCTAACATAGATATGGGCAACATAAGTGTATACAGAGCATGAAGACCATTTATTAATGATTACATAAAACTCAAAATCTGTAGACTAATAGCTACACTAATCCATTTTAATACTGAATTCTCCATTGAAAAATTACTTCTCGCAGATGTACCAAAAGCCACGTCTCTGGGTCAGCCTTAGAAAGGTATGGAACTGTCCAACAAGTCTGTCCAATTTCTCCAAATGACCCCAGTGATGTTAATACAAACAGAGCCCCGGGATGGTTACTATAGATTAGGCGCTAACAGCCTGGAGATGGTGGAAGAAAAGTTAGATTGAGTGCAGACGGCCGGACTCACTGACCCAGCAATGGCCAGCCAGCTGTCTGTGCGCTCTGCCCACACTGCACATTACCCAAATCACAGGAAATGGGTTTAAGGGCTTTTCTCCTGTTTGGTCCACTCTGCTTCCCACTTTCTCACTTCATTTAACTGGATTAATGAGCAGGTCCGGGCAGACTTCAAATGATGACGTACCGGGCGTGCGCATGAGGGAGACCGGCGCGAGGAAACGAGGGGCGACAGGGCTAAGAAACATTTCATAACAGGGCACATACCTGTGAAGAGGAAAAAGATCAAAGCCATGATCATCGTGTAGCCAAAGTACAGGATGGTGCTGGCCAGGCCGGTGATCTGGAGCTTGGAGAAGAAGTAGTGTATGGCGTACACCAGGAAGTATGCGGCGGTGAAGCCGCTGGTCAGGAAGGAGCGCCACTGCCAGTGATAGTCCTGGGAAAGGGAGCAGAGTGAGGCGTGCAGCATTAGTACAGCCCAGTCATGTTTGTGCTGCATACATACTGTATGTGTACATTCATTAGGCTTGGAGGATTTCCACATTGATTTAAAAAAACCAAAAAAAAACACGCCTCACCCTCAGTGACCCACAAATTTATCTGTCCAGGTGAACACAGTAGGCTCTGCTCTCATAGAACTCAAATGATTTAGTGATGGAGCCAATGACAGATAATCGAAATTCAAATGAAAGCCCAGTTTGATCTCTACCCACTATGCCCTCTTAAGCACATATATATGTAATTTGTGTGTTCTTTACAAAGAAGAGAAAGAGAGTTCAGAATTTACCAATATACTGCATACATCTATATTTATACTTCTTCATATTTTTTCATTATTTTTAAAATTCTACACATCCTAACTGAACTGATGTTATGACCAGTGGAAACTGCAGATAGTTTCAGATCTTTTTCTCAACATTTTAAACATTATCTTCATGCAATTTGGTATTTTATGGAGAATATTTGACAAAAGAACTCCACAGGTACCTATAAACCTGACTATTTCCAAACTTCTGTCCACATACAGTAGACCCCAGAAGACTCACCTCTGCACACAGGTGGAAGTAACACAGGAGGATTGTGGCCTCAGAGCATGTGATCACCAGGATGATAAACACCAAGAAGAGAAATCCAAACATGTAATACATCTGGTGGGACCTGGAGATACCAAAGCATCACATTAAATAACAATGATTGATATAACATACCACAAAACAACACAAGAAACTTGTGTGATGTGTTATCTGAGAAAAGTATAACATTTTAATGCATTGCACACAAAGGAAAGGGGTTTGGGGTCTTTTTAGACAAACTGTCTCCATTTAAGACAAGTAATCAACCACAGACAGCAGAAAGTACAAGATCAGCCTTTCACCCTCCAATTTCTAAGAATTTTATGAATTGGTATGACTTTCATTACTGCAATGATTCATTTCATTCAGCAATAAGCTAAATATTTTAAAGGTGCAGTTTTCTAAAACACTGCTGCACTCTGTGGTTGCAGCTGGCCAGTGAGGAAGGTGAAACAAATTAACCAAAATGCTATTCACGAGACCTATGAAATTTCTGCAGAGCAAACAATTTCAGTATGGCAAACTGCATATCACAGATCTTTAAAATCAACTTGCCATTAACATGCACTTTTCTTCCAAGTAGAACAACAGAATGACTAGCACTCAGGATAAAATATATTCTAACTTTTTTATATTACATTCTTAGCACGAGACAGAAATGTGAGATTATCTGTAAGAAAAAAACTGCAAATATAAACACAATTATTAAAACTGTAACGTAAACCATTACTTGCTTCAGGGAAGCCCTAGTGCCCTTTAAGTCAGAGCGTATTATTGTGGCCTGGAGAGGGAGGTTTCCCACAGCTTCAGCCCCCCACCCAGTGCTGTCTAGTGACTGACCAGATACTGTTGAGGATGAAGAAGAGCTGGATGAAGATGCAGCCGAAAGGCAGGATTCCTCCCATAATGATACCAGGGAGGGGCTTGGTGTAAAAGGACTGTTCCGGAATCTGCCGTGGGATCTGATTTGTGCGTACCGGGTGCTCGATCCCCTAAAATTGGGAGAAAAAGAGAAAGGCAGAAGTCACTCACACAACCTTCAATTCGGTTTAGCTGTAACATGACAGAGTGCCACAGCACTAAGTGGGCTGTTTTGCTGTTTGCCCTTAACTAACAGATGTAAGTGCTAATTTGTTGTTACTAAAGTTGACTTTGGTACAGTTCTGAAACTGCACAGCAGTATATTTCTTTGTACAGGGGCACTGGCGATTCATTTGATTTATTCTGTATTAAAAATGAGTAATAATACACAGAACCCGGGCTGCACCAGTTTAATATATCTGAAAGCCTTGCTAGCTAAAAACAGAAGACAATCATATCAAAATAAAATAAAAAAAGAAACAGAAAAACCCCACAAATGCCTCCATGTAGGACACCAAAGGGGTCATTGAAACCGGCTTAAGTGGAAATGTTGGTAAATGGGACATGTTTGCGCGAAGCAACCTTAGTTGTTTTCATTTGTTTCTTGCATTTTTTCCTCACTGTGAGTTTAACTGCCTGTTCAGTTAATTTTATGATTTTTTATTTACCGAAATAAACAGCAGCAGCATCACTTAGCCTAATAAATCTGATCTGTTTCTATTTGGCTACCTTTGTAAATGTTCTAATAAAGGTAAATACTTTGAAATGGATGGACTGTAATTTATTTGTACTGTGTAAAATTAGTCATTATCATTTGCAAGACTTTCGCAGTATTTTTGGCCTCTGTATGGCCTCTTGATGGTAAAATTTTTGGAACGGACACAAACCCAGCTGTTACTTATTCAAAAGACTAGTGGTCACTGAAATTACAACTTATATTACACCTACAAATATTAAGGTGGCATACATTTCTGGCTAAACAGTGGATGCGTCATTGTGGGCCAGTCCCGGATAAACTCACGCTCTTTTTGAAGCCGAAGTAGGCTCCTATGAAGGTGAGGGGCACAGAGATGCAGAACCACAAGGCCAAGATGGCCACCAGCGTCCCGAATGGCATGGCTGCCGAGGAGCCCTCGCCCCACAGAATCAGGTTCATCACAAAGAAGTCCGCAAACACAATCCTGGATTGGAAGGACAGTTGCGACATATTATTACATTATATATAGTAATGCAAAGCACAAATGCACGCAAAGTCAAATGCACACACAGTAATTTGACAGTCTCGGTCCTGAATTTTATATTCTTTCTCTTTCTGGAAAAAAATAAAATAAAATAAAATCTGCCATTATTTTAGTGATGCTCATTTTTAGATTCATAATGCTGTGCAGGGGAATGGAAAAAGGCAGCTCCAACATAAATTCATTATTAAAAGGACACAGTGCACTGCAGTTAGATCTGGGCTGATCTATAACAGTTAGATCTATAACATGGACCAAAACATGGATCAAAATGAAATTAAATAAAACCAATTTAATGGATTTTTTGTTGCATTTGGTTCTTTTTTATTTTTAGCTGTTACCAATTATTCCTTTAGGCCTGCACCACTGCAATGCCAACCACTGAAACCACTTAGGAGCGCAAGGTGAGGCACGCGCAATCCTCAGATAGTTACACTCAAGCCAGTGTGACCATCTTCCACACCTCAAGTCCCACAATGCACCATGAGGTAAATGCCATTGGAGGATAGGCGCCAGAACGCTGAGAGCGGAGCGTTGAGTGTACCCTGACTGACCTACTGATCCCGACCCCGAGCAAAACACAGCCAATTTGTTCTGCTGATGTGGGCTCCTGTTCATTGTCAGCAAATGTCCCTTTTGAACCCAGGTCATGGGGCTCAGCCTGCACTTGAAACCAGTGCTTTTTACAATCTGAGCCATCAATTCCATTTTACTCCAGCTTAGAATAAGGAGCAATATCATCCAGCTTCCTTCATCAAGGCCAGTTTAACAGTTGAACAGTAGAATAACAAAATTAACATCCACTCCTTGATAAAGGACCGATGCCATTAGCTCTTAAATGAGCATGAATTTAGTGTGTACTGAAGAAATACAGAAATAGCTATCAACTCAATCTAAATATATGAAATGTCCAATGAAAAACTACGTATAATATTAATATACATAAAAATATATATACGCGGCAAGATATTAACCAATGGCTATATACACCAATAACCAAAACCGAACTGCTCCCACTCTCCTTCTCAACAGGAGTGCTGGTCTGTGTGTAACGCACTACATGTTAGCACCTTTTTGATATAAATATTCACTCACCCTGGGCATAAGAAAGCTGTCAGCAGAACATTTGTTTTCCATTTTTCACCACCGAAGGCTGTTAAAGGGAGGGGAAAAAATGACAGGATGTTAAAAAAGTACACCAACACTTAGTATTTTGCCCTTCAGAAAATCTTAGCAGCTTAACAGATGGGGTTTAAATCAGCACTCCTTAATTTTATACTACATTACTATCTTTAATTCACAACAGCTTCTTTCCTGTCACTTTCTCCACACAGACACACATGCATGTATGCAGGACCCCAATCACTGTGCCCGCACCACGCCTGTCACTCAAAGGAGAAATAACACACTGTGATTAACAGACAGCTTGGTGATCTTTCCCTTCAAAAGACTTTTCTTTCTCTGACAGCTTTTAAATGGCTTTGGTATTCTGTATGAGTGTAAGGTCTTACTGCCAATGAATGGCAGAAGAAAAAACAAGCTGCATCAAAGAATAACCACTCCCACAATCATCTTCACTCTGAAGACCATTTGTTTTGTTTTTCAAGATTTAAAATCCATTCCAGTGTCTACAGCACTGAATGTGACAAGGCGGATGTACCAGCTAAAACCAGACGCGTCATGTCTAACATCAAAACTCATCTAAAGCTCTAACCGATATTCTGAATGAAAATGTATAGCTGGAGCAGTGAAGAGCAATGACCTATTGAATATTGACCTTTGTGTCTTCCCACGGTTTTAAGACTCCGGCCATTCTGACCGCATCTGCTCAGCCATCGAGCAGGAATCTGTTAATTGAGAAACGCAATGGCTTTAAGCCACCCGCTGGATGCTAAGTGCTACGGACACCAGAGACGTTAAAACATATGAGCGTGGTGGGAACATAACTAATTGCCGGACTGTTAATTCTCTGGAGCTGCGGCCGCTGGTTGTCAGTTCGCGAGGCGGACTGAAATAGATATCACAACCGAGGCCTGGAGACTCGGTCCTGGGGGGGGGTACCGGCACTGACCCAGGCCCGAGTGCCCGAGAGGCCGGAGAGCGGTCCGGTTGTCACCTGCTGATGCTGATTGCGCCTAATGAGCTGGTCCCCTGTCAGCAAGCATCTCCTCCCACTTACACTTGTAGAATCTGGCAGCCACGTAACCTGCTGGAGTCCCCAGCAGAACCCACAGCACCACGGCGCACGTCATCAGGGCCCCGCGGTTCGCCGGGGACAGGAACCCCAGGCAGGCGAAGACTGATGGACACAGACAGACAGACAGACAGAGATTGATCTCTACACATGCTTAAAAAAAGCAGACCTCTTAGTTCAATCAAATCTTGAACCCTTCTGCTAATCATAAAAAAAGGGGAGTAGTAGGGCACTCTCTAGTAGGGCCCTCTCTCTACATAAAACACTGAAAACAAGTTTAAATCGAAAACGTATTTTAGGTCCATTCTAAATATATTCCGCCCATCTACAGTGCTAATGCATTTGAATACAATTAACTGCTTTTTGAATGGGATCATGACTTGCCAATTTCAAGATTAAACATTTTCCACTCTAAATCTCCTTGGCTGTTACTATGAGAAAATAAAACCCTGGGGAAGGGTTTTGGTTGGGCACACCAAGAATTTATGCATCTCCCTTGACAGGCCTGTTGGCCTATTGTGTGTTTGGAATGTCCATCTATTGGAAAATGTAAAATCACTTTCAACTGAAAATGGCTGAGATCAAGTGTAGAGGTGCATGTTTGCAGTTGGTGATGGAGGCTCCTGTGATTTGCGACGGCTAAGAGCGCTCGGCGCAGTGCTCACAGAGAGTGACGAAGGTCATGATGAAGATCTGCGTCCCCGACCCCAGGAAGACGGACAGCAGCATGCCCTTCCTCGGCGGCCTGAAGACGTCGCCGTGCACCAGCTTCCAGCCGAATTCCTCCTGGGCATCCTCCTGGAAGGAACGGCATGAAGGTTTTAGCGAGCGTTGCCGTGGTCGCGCCGCCAATTACCGTTAATATACTTCAAATACGCCGCACAGAGGCCAAAGGCGGGGGAGGGGAAGCAGAGGGGGGAAAGAGACTGATCACTCCAATAACACCAACTGTCAGTCTGTTTTGCTGAGGAGGAGAGCTGCTGAAATAATTAGTCTGCGCTCAGTGAGCAAAACCATAATACGGCCACGGAAAATAATTCCTAATGCGCCTGGCCTCGGATGACCCCGAGAGCCGCCACGCCGCGGCAGAGAGAGCAAGGCCGCCTCTTCAAAAAGCCGGCCATGTACGCTACAATAGGAGAAAACGAGAGCTTTGTTTTCCTGTATAATGAACACGCTGGGGCAGGATCAGGCCCTCTGACCAGCCGGCCACAACACAAGTCAAGACAAAGCGCTGCTGTTGTTAGGCGCCATGGCTACAGAGAATCCGAGTATGATCCTTCCTATCGCTTGACCCTGACACAACGCATACTCTGGCTACCGTTCCCCCTTTGTTTTATGACTGAAACATGCAAGGATACTCTTACCCTCTCCGACAGCCCACCAACCTGTGTGAAATTCTGTGTGACTGATTTGCCCCACAGCACCAATGGGATTCGGTTTGAGGCCTAACAAATGCATTCTCGTAAGGTAAAATGGCTCAGCTCAGAAACCTTATGTAGACATCCTGTGAGACCCTTTGTCCTCTGCTGCACAGAACAGCTGCCGAGGCACTTAGGCACACACCCTCTTTCTAATGGACACCCCTTCATAAGACCAGAGCACGGAACGATAACTCTGTCAGGATGTTTACAACTACTCACCACTGAGTCCATCTGGTTGTAGCGGGCGATGTCTTTGTGCAGAGTCCTGAGCATGATCATGGCCACCATGCCGGAGAGGAAGAGGACGATGACCAGGGAGTTCATTATGCTGTGGGGCGAGGAGGAAGGCAGCGGGTGAGTCGTCACGCTCGCGCGCGTGTCACGCAGAGGCGGACAGGCCGCCGTGCCGCGGGGACGGGAGGGCTCACCTGAACCACTGAATGTTGGTGTGAGGCATGGACTCCAGGATGTAGTCCCAGCGCGAGGCCCAGCGGATGTGCTTATCCTCCTGCAGACGCAGCGGGGGAAACGTCACACACTGAGATCAGCGCGAGGGGGGGAGACCTTCGCTCCCGCCAGCCTGTCTGGCTGCTGCTGCGGCTTTACGAGCCGAGCTCGCCGATTCATACGGGGGTCACAGCAGACGGGATTCAAATCATACTTATTTATAAAGCGGTTAAGCTAAGAGAGAAAATAAAAATGCTTACCACAAACTGTATGGAGTAGGTGTAGGGAATTTTCAGCTCTCCGGTAAATTTGTTGCTCAGGTCCATGGGAGCACCCGTGCAGTCTGGGCTGTCAACCTTTGTATGTTTGTAGCTTTGGATGAGAAAGAGGTTTTACTCACAGAAGAACATGCTTTACAACCCGTGCCCATATAATGGGATGCAATGGTATATTCATAGAATGTTAATAATAAAGCCTATGAAGCAAGACTGATCTAATAATGAATGGCTGAATATCCAGACTTTAAAACACACTATCAACTGTAACCATACCTTTTGGGCTCCATTTTAGCTGCAACCAATCTAGCCCCTGCAGCTTCATTCTCCACCACGTGGTAAAAGATGGTGATATCAACGTGGTTGAAGATGTAGAAGGTGTCTTTGTCGTTGAATTCAGACTGGCAATGGAAAAAATGGCAACAAAAACCATGCCATTATCATTCAAAGGTTTTATAAAAGTGACTGAACTCTGGATTCTGAAGTAGACCAAATTATGATTCTGAATTCTGATTTCTCACATAAAACTCATACAAACAGTAAGCGTACAGTAGAGGTATTTGCAAATATCTTCACGCAGGGAACAGTAAATTCAAACAGCAGATCAAATCCCTACATTTAGAATTCAGTCTCTTCTGATTGTTTGCATTATTGTCTCATGTTTATCCATGACTATCACAATATTCTTGTCATAATGCTCCTTAATATGTCTACATTCAAAGTGCTGCTGGATGGAAAACTAACATTGACGACACAAGCATCTTTGGGCCGACCACCCTCCGTCACGTAGCAGCCAATGGGGAAGCCAGGATTACAGAACTTCTGTCCATCCTCCACATCATAACACCATGTAACAGGCATGTTATCCACAATCCTGCAGACACAGAGAGAGAGAGAGACTGTTAGCAGTGCTACTGCATGGGGCAATGTTATCCACAATCCTGCACAGAAGGACAGAGAGACTGTCAGCAGTGCTACTGCATGGGGCAATGTTATCCACAATCCCGCTCAGTGACAGCTGTGGTTTACAGTACTGCTGTGGGTGGGAAATGCAAGGACGGGACACAGACATCTATAGTATGAAGCCATCAACAGTGGAGGACACATTGACATGTTTCCTAGCCAGTCAATATGCTGCTCATAAATATTTATAGGCAACCTGGCAAGTCCATCAGCACAGAAAAGTTGTAGTATATAGATGATGGAATGGAGAATGTATTTCATAAACTCTCTCACTCATAAACACACACACACACACACACACAAATGTTACCCATGAAAAACCACAGAACAGAAACTGGCACTCACTCAAGAACACACACACACACACATACATGCACACACACACGCACACACACACGCACGCACAAACGCACGCACACGTGCGTGCACACGCATGCGCACACGCATGCGCACACGCGTGTGCACGCACACACGCACGCACACACACACACACGTGCACGCGCACACATGCACCCACACACACACGTGCATGCGCGCACACACACACACACGCGCACACACACACGCACACACACACAGTCGCTCGCTCGCGCTCTGGCCAGCGCTGGCGGGGCAGACAGCCGGGGCGCGGCTCATCTGTGTGGAGCCAGCTGGCTGCGGCGTCCCTGGGAGACCAGCGCTGGCCTCCCGCTGGGCGCAATTGAGAGGCGCGGACCTGCTCGGGCTCACGGCCGAGCCGAGATCCCGTCCTGACAGACGCGCCGCGCCCGCGGCCCCAGCACCGCGGGGACAGGCCCCCGGTCCCCCTCTCGCCCACGCGCCGCGTTTATATTAAGTGTTCCTGAAAAGCACTCACTGTTACAATAAATAGATAAACGCGGTGAGAAATTTGACAAGCGGCCAAACGTGGATGGGGCGTCTTCACGCGAGCGGACGGAGCGCTCCGCCGGCGGGGGTCTCGTGACACCGGCATAATTGGTGCTGATGGGAGCAGACACAGGCCACATGAGGCCCCCTGACAAAGGACTGCCACGGCAACCAACAAGGAGCTCATGCAAAGGACTGAGCTTTTTCAGACAGGGAACTTACTGCCAAAGGTACTGTGCACCCACATGCACTACCTGCATGCCGACTGCATGTTAAAGGTTTTTGTTGTGGTTTCATAATTTGAACAGTGAATAAAAATACTCAAAGTTTATAACACAAACATTCAGAATTACCATCTACTTAGCTGTAGTTTTACTATACAAGAAAAGCAAAGTAAGTTGCTACTGCACACAGCAGCAGTGTCCCACTCTGCGCTCGAACCCACTATCCTGTGGTCCGCAGGTCCTGAGGTCCAGCACTCTAACCATTATGCTACATGCTGCCTGCACACAGCACTATACATGTGCTAATGCACATGCGCCTACTCAGTGTAACTCTGCCATTTGTATATATGAGTTCAGCACCTTTCGCTCCATGCGTGTCCTATCACACTGTCCATACTTGTTTGCGTAACTGGGGAAATTAAGTTAGGTAACAACCTGTCTGCGGATGACACGCACATCGCTGCACGCACAGCCCTGTGTGTCTGGCTGCTGCCGCCTCCCGCCTGCACTGCAACCTCAGTGCCCCCGCGCTCTCTGACTCACTAACACACATTCCGTGACTAGATCCGTTTCCCCAGTCAGATCAGGTGCCTCAGCACACATCAGTTCGCCTTTCTGTGACAAAACACACCATATCACGCGCTCTGTCAAAAGCAAGGCACGGATGCCATTTCGGAGCACAACGGTAAATGCTGAACACTATAGCACTGTTTGCGCGTTCGTTACACGTGTCTCTATCCTTCATTAAGATCCAATATAATAGTAGTTGTTTGCGTCTTGCCTCCTTTAATTTAATTTCAATTCTTGTGCTCCCTCTAGTGGTAGAGTCTATGAATAACAAGCTGTCAAAAGTGCAGCACATTTCTGCTAATATTACATAGCCCAAAATAAAATCACATGACAATTGTAACATTAACAGTTTTCTGTTCTTTCTATTCTTTATCATGAGGACACATGGTGTTGCAGTTTTGGCTTCTTACAGTATTCCTTAAATAATCTTGGCAGCAGCGTTTTGGACCGTTGTCTGTGAAATAGTTGATAAAGGACTAAACCGGGAAGACGACGGAGGCTCTGAGGGCGGTACGGTAAGAACTTGTATGAGGAAAGTTCTTACCTTCAATTACTCTGGTAAATGACGTATGTTTAAGGTGGGTCATTGTAAGAAAGGTCAAACATCCTGGATAAGGTCTTCTACAAAGCAAATTTGCTCAAGATATCAGGCCTTCATTACTCACCAGTGATGCTGGTAGTTCAGCAGCATGCCTTTCTTCAGGAAATCCAGCTTTGCTTTATCTTCTGGTTTGTTTGTATTATACGTTTTTGTACAGACATGTTTACATTCTTCTTTCTTCTTAAACTCAAACTGCAAAGTTAAAAGACAGGGTCAGTATTTACTCCAAAACCAATGGCCATTACTACATTGGAAATTCTGTTTTTTTGTTTATTCATAAAGAAGTATTACATTTACAACATCTGACAAATGTCATTTTCAATTAATGTATCATGTATTGGAGACAGAGAGCACCTTTAAATACTACAAGAAGTACCTGTTTCTAGTTTTTGGAAGCCATGATTCATTGTAGGTCTGGTTGTAGGTTATGTAGATTGAGCCTTTTACAATGAAGTCTTTTAACATTTATTTTGACAGCGAAAATGACCAGGTTTTCAAACTTCAACGAATTTCATAGGTTTTCTCCAAAATGCAACTGAAGTTGATAATATTCATAACCATAAACGAAACCTAATAATTTCACATGTCCAGATAATCAACATTGCACTCTTCTCCAGAAGTCACCTCTCTCTGGTCTTGTTTCGATTACACTAAAATTATGTGAACTATGTCACTTTTATTAACTATGTCACTTTTCACGGAGAGCACTTTTAGTTAATGCCTCTTTGACAGCCTGGAGCGCAGTCACTCCTGGATGCAGTTCCCTCTGGAACTGTGGCATAATACTACAAAACACCTAAAAGTGTAATGGCTATCCTTCTGAAAGTACAAAGATAGTCCTTACACTTTAGTCAAATGGGAAAACACATTCACTCTGTTGTGCTGTAGAATAATACACAACCAGAGAACTACAAGCTGAAAGTCTTTTTCCTGGCATGGAATGTGTGTGTTGCAAAATGCCTAAAAGCTCCCACTTTCACAAAACAATTCTTGTCCATACCTCCACCACCAGACTAACTCATAATTGGGCTTTCAAGTCTGAATGATAGAGCGTATTGATTTTGGCCTATTCCTTCTTTTCTGCTTTTTACACTGCTTCTGTGCTGTGTGTAACTGTTGCCTGTACTGCCTGATTTCACTTATATGGCGCAATCACTTCCCATTATCCATACACATATGCTAACACACTTCTCCTTGCAACACAAGGCCACGCCAGGTAAGTATTTCACAACCTAATGACTCGGGAGAGGAATCTTTCCTTATTCGTGTTGCATTTGTCACACTGATCAGACTGCAGATGCAAGCAAATTGCTTGTCATGACTCTGCATCCCTGGCCACACCCCATCACTCCCCTTTCGGTAAAGGCATCAGTTGTCTCTAGATGTATATTCGACAGGAACCTCAAGGTCTTACTTTGGTATGACAATACCACTTTGGGGATGCCTGTGGGCATTGTGGTTGCTTTCAGATGTTTCTGGTGATAAGTGACAATTGATAATAGCACGGTCATTTGCATTACATCCACGATTCTGTTCAGGTCTGTTGAAGTCAACAATGTACCAGAAGGTACAGACTTATGCACAACTTAGCATTTGTTGCTATTCATAAGCCAAGGGGGAATATTCCACTTTGTTTCTTACTAGTGCTAATTTATGCCAAAGGTTAAATCTATATAATAGTACAGTCTTGCACGAGGACATCTTGGTTTACAGTGCAACTCCTTTACAGTACACACTGATGCCATCACTCTGTGTGACTGATTTCTCAATATCGCATTACTCTTTCTTCAAAGCATTTCCAGTTGAATCTGTTAGAATTGTAAACTTTTCTTAAGGCACTTCAGATTGCATTACAGAGAATTACTAGTTTAGGAGCACTACACTAGGTAAAAATTCAACAGACTTGTTATGATCAGGATGACAAAAATTAATATAAAAACTAATGAAGAGCCCACATTCATATAACACCGTGAATAATGGCATTGCATTTAGACAGAGATAAGGACATCTTTGCCTGAAGAATCCCTGTATGGGGTTGAAAGTAGCAGCATCAACAAGAGGGGTTCATGAATATTCAGCATTTTTGTTTTTTTGTTTTCGTCTTGTTCGGCTCATTTGTTTTCAAGAGCAAATAAATTAAAAAGTCGCCTCATGGAAACAAGTGCACTCTGTTCCTCCAACAGTGATCAGACAGGCATGTTTTATTACACTACATTCCATTACATTGTATTACATCTCTAATAAATGTTAACAATAATGAAAGAAATACAAAATACACCCTGTGGGAAAAATTGGCAAGCGAAATCCCCCTATCTTTAGATGGTGTTAAAATATACCTTATACGGAGATGGCTCAATTCGTTCACCAAATAAAACCTGACCCAAATTTTCAGAGGGGCGTTTTTCTGATTCAATGGAGCAGAAATCAAACCTACAAAAAAAAAAGAGAGAAAAATATTTCTATTATAACAAGGCACACTTTCAGAAGTCAGCCAGCAAATTCCAGGCATGGAGTGAACAGCAGAAGTCACTCCCTGTTTATCTCAGGGTGTACGAGCACACAAACAGTCACTCTTTGTCCGAAGATGAAGCCTTTAAAGTGATATGCCTTCGGGGGGTGTGCTTTTTTTTTTCTCCAAGGTTGTTGTTGCACCGTTTACTCTGTACATTCCCACCCAGTCATGTTCACCCCTCCCTTCACCCCTTTTTAAAAAAGAGAAAAAGGTCACTTTTCTGAGAAGTGACTTACACGCATGTTTCATGCTGGGTCGTCACTTTCGATTTCCCAAACCCGCTGTCACACATTTATCAACCCCACCATACTCTAAGCACTGGACATGTTTCACCAGAAACTTGCCAAGCTGGTGCCTTGGTAGCATCCTCTCATTTTCACGCAAAATTGTTTCTGCTTTACAAGATGCCGTCATGGTGCCTGAGCTAAGTAGCGCTCAGCTATGGGGTAAATACACGCTTGTTTCACTGATCTGAATGTTTTTTTTTTTTTTAAAGATTGTGAACAAAAATATTAGACAATGATATATTTGGTTTTACTACTGTTTTTTGAGCAGACTGCATGTTACTATAGCTTTGTATGTACATAATCTACATTTTAGTTGAAAGTCATTGTGGTGAGTGGGCCGATTTGGCTGTTTAATGATTATGTATTACATTCACATGGTATGTTTTATATCATTTTGAGTATAACAGTAACTACAACCTCCATACCAAAGACACCAAAATACCATTCATAAGTTATGCAAGATTGCCTTCTCTATAACACTAATGCCTAGAGGTGAAAAATAAGGTCTAAAATATGGAAACCTGTCTGTTGTTAATTTTAACATACTTCCTTGGTAATTTTGGTAATTTATTCATTTTTTGGCTTTATGCAGTTAAAAAGATATCTTTTTGCTTTAGTGTTTGGTCCTGTTGGTGGGAAAACACCTGCTAGTGGATGTCCCTTATTCATAATTTTGCCTGGGCCCTTCTAATGTATAACCCTACAGTATAAAGCGATGCTACTGATATGCAATTTGCAATGAGTAAACTATTACCATGACATCATTAAAAAATAATAATTCAATTTTCATTTTAAAAGTAAAAGACTCTTTAAACCCCACATTTACAGTGGTGAAAAAACTACTCCATCGCCCATTCACACAGCAAATCCCAGTTGAAAGTTCAGGGTCTACACAATTAGATTTCTAGAAATAAATTTACGGCTTGCAATAGCTGTAGTAAGTTAATAAGGACTAAAAATTCATATGATGTGTCTGGAAGACTGACTTGACATACAGCAAATAATATTACCTTGGAACATTCTGACAATTCCACATGAATGTGCAAAAGTGGGGGGAAAACAGGATGTAGCTATTGTGAAGGTAATCTTTCTTCCACCATGTTACTTACCTGCTGTTTTTTTTTCCTCTCATTGATCTGTAACTACGGTTAAAAAAAAAGAACATAACCAAAACACACCTTAATTGTATTGGTTTACTTACGCAGTGTATTCGTAGGGTAGAACTGACTCGACGGAATCCAGTCTGTTCACAAACAGCTCGATTTCAGACTGAAAAGAAATGGTGGACAGGCAAAATCAAAACCCTGACAGCTTCTCAATTTACCCCAGTGTTCCATTAGAATGTTACACCAAACAATTCCCATCAAACATTAATTTCAAATATAGCACAAAAGCCAGATGCACCTGAATTTTCTATAATATCTATCATCTTTATTATTTGCAAAATACATTTGTTCTAAAATGGTATGACACTCAGAAACGTAGTGTTTCTCATAAGTTATCACTGTCCCTCTTCTGAACGTGGTCAATTTTTAATTCATATTTACCTTTAATTTACTAATATTTTATTTTATTCAAATTTATTTTCTGTCTGATAAGACATAATTATTTGGTAAAATCTAACACATGGCTCGGCAGTAATACAAAAACTATTGTTGGGGAAATTTTCCGAGAAATATACAAATGATTATGGTTTGGTTAATAGGGTGATATTTGTGTTGCATGAGAAATTCAAGAACGCGCGCACACGCTCAGTAAATCTTTGCCAGAAAGGCAGAAAACAGGACATACTTGACTGCTTGCTAGCATAGCTACTTCTTCCATATTCTTAATACTTACTGACATACTGCGACATAAATATTTAGATTTTTATATGAGCAATATTATTTTACTGATGGAGACATATAACATAAGCATATAAAATAAACATGTAAAAAGAAGCCACTTTTTCTGAGAAAAACTCAATACTTCAAATCAGACTGACAGAAAGTCTTCCTCAAAGTGCAGAGCCGTCTTATCCTTTTATGCATATTACCCAACATAAGCGATATTCAGCTCCATAGGCAAAGGAATCGAACGTGAGATTAAACTAATATCATCAGCAGGGAATCTACTCAGAGGTGTTTTCGTCTTGTATTGTGATTGTAGCTACCCAGTGAGCCGTCAAAGTGTGGAAGTGCATGTTGGATGGTGGATGTGTGACCCTTTCCATGTCACTTCAATTAGCTCACTAGCTAGCTAGGGTAGTTGGCGAGAACCAGGTGACTTTATGACACCTTCGGGAATCCACAGCAGGACAACACGTCGAGCTTCATTAGCCAGCTAACTGCAAACTGTAACGTTCTGTTTAAGCTACCTAGTTTGCTTGCTAAAAGTAATACTGCTAGTAAATTATAGTTAATTTCATGTACTCCCTTTAGCTATCTATTAACTAACGCTGGAGTAACGAACGGTGAGGCAGCTAACTAACTAGCAAGTTTGACACTTAGTATACCAAGTCTAGTTAACCAAATGAATCCGACCATCATCAGTTGGTAGTTATCTGGATAATACATGCTGTACGGACTAGTCCTTAGGACGAAAAGCTAGTTGGCTAACATCGGTCGACGTAGCTGTAACCATCAGTGCACGAAGATAACCAGTTTTCAGGCCTACACGTTTTAGCCTGCTAGCTAACGTCATACAGTCCGTTAAAAAATAACAATTTCCATCTCAAGACACATAATAAGCGAATCACGTAAAGCAGGTCATGATGGATATTTTCAGAGGTATAATTACCCTACAGTCCGGTACTTCTTGTTCTTTCCCAGCTGGATTTTTCTCACAGAAACTGACAGGAGCCAAACCCGGAAGATAGAAACTTGAAGCGGTATGCAAGCTTCCACTAAGAAGAAGTAAGACCCTCAAAAGAGAAAAGACATTGCAAAAAAGCCGCATTTTCTCTTCAACTAAAGTATCGACACAATACTAATACAAACAAAATAAATTAAATATATGTCACTCTAAATGCATTTATTTGCCTTCTTCGCTCCGCTAACATAGGGAACCCGTCTGTCGTATTAACCCACTTTTCGGCGAGACACGTCACCAAATACTTTATGGTCCCTTTCCTCAACAGAGGATTGTGGGACATTGGAGGAGAGGAAATAGACAGCACTGAAAAAGCACAGTGAGGGCGCACTTTCTTTAAATCATTTTAACTTTAAACTTTTTTGAACTAACACTAATGCAAATAATAACTATAATTAACACGTTTTTGTGTGGCACCATGCACAAAAATCTCTGTACAATCTGTCACTTCCAATGTAATAAGTGGATCAGTCAGAAGCCAAACATTTTGAGAATGACACTTGCTGTAGTTCATCTTCATAATGTGCAGTTCCAGATATGTTCAGGCGTGCAGTAAGTAAAAACCAGTTACTGTGTGTGAAGGAAAAGTATGAAGAAAAGAAAACACATCTATAATTAACTGGATTTATACTGTAGTTTAAATGCTACGCTCCTGTTAATTATGTAAAATGCTATTTATAGTGAGGACAAACACGAGGACACTCTTGATCAAGGAGTATCCAGACTGTCTGGTAATCTCAACAAAAACATAAAAGCATCAGAATTATTATATATATTTGCTCATTCAAAAAAAAAAAAAAATAGATGACACATATTGGACTGAATACATGGACAGAAAATAAATACACTGAACATTTTCAGTGTAATAAATTAATCAGTTATCACAATTTTGAAATCACTTTTACTGACCCTTCATGCAAAATGGTTTTTATATGTAATACTTAAAGACTTTACATAGACAGTATAAAACATGCTGATTAACATTTTTTAAAAAACGGACAGAAAACAATTCTAGTGCAGTCTTTTGATATATATATATATATATATATATATATATATATATATATTTCTTTTTTAAATTATATATTCTTTTTAAATTACTTGCTGCACACAGGCACCACATATAAACTGTCACTTAAAATGAGTAAAAACTATGAAATGCTTCAACTTCAACAAATCATATGTATTAAGTTTAAATAAAAATGCAAGTAAATAATTAAAGAAAGAGCAAACTAAAACACAAGTTAAATATTACGATTATTTTTGTCTGCTTGAATATAAACAAAAATATCCTCAGTGCCTAACAGAATTATTAGATAAGTAATGCAGACTATCCACCACTGGGTGTAGACATTTCCCAGATTGATTATTCTTTATTTAAAAATGTGAAAAAAGTTATATACGTACCAGAAAGAGCCAACTGGAACTTTGTGTTCAGTTGAGCAGAGCCATATATATATTGAACCAAAGACAAGTAAATTTGTATAAAATGTGCAAACGTTTTAAACATTAGAACTGAAATTCTCTCACAGAATAAGTAGAACACATTAGTGTCATAGATGTATAGGCTATCAAACCAAAGTCCCAATTAGCAATTATTAAATTAAATTAGCATTATAAACAGCTCTTCATGTCGATCTAAAGATATTCAATCAGGCTGAGGTCAGGGCTCTGACTGGGTCATTCAAGGACATAGACCTTACTTTTTCAGCCATTTCACTGTGGATTTAGGTGTGTGCTTTGGGTTATTGTCATGTTGAAAGGTGAAGTTCTTCCCCATTTTCAGCTTTTTTAGCAAAGGGCAGCAGGTTTCTCTTTAAAATCCTTTAGTATTTTGCACTATTCTTTCCTCCCTCTATCCTCATCAGAGCTCTTGTCCCTGCTGAAGAGAAACAGCCCAATAGCATGATGCTGCCACCACCATGGTTGAAAGTAGGGACTGTATTCCTAGGCTTATAGGTTGTGTTGGCTTTGCACCAAACATATTCATTGGAATTAAGACCATACATTTCTGTCTTAATCTCATCAGACCCAAAGACGTTTCCTAATAGTAGTCTAAACATCAGCAAGATAAACAGCAAGATATGTGAAAGCTGCAGTTGGCTAGGATTTATTATTCTGACAAATTTCACCCCTATTTAATATGTAATATTATTTTGAACAACATGTTAAGATAACAGTCAATGAGAACAATAACATTTGGTTTTGGGTTTCATGTTGAAGTTCAGTGTCATGATCCCTTATCATTCCAGTAATGATGACGTTGACATCTCTAGAAAACAAGTCAGATTGAGCACTGGTTTTAGCGGAGGTGAAAAAATAACAGTGTATTATTTCAGCATCAAAGACTACGTAAAGCTACTACGGGCTGTTTGCTGAAAAATATCATAACCTCACAGTTCAGTTCAGATTTTAGGGAAAAAGTCAATATATAAGTCAATAATAAGCTAAATATAGTGAGCTTGTAACAAAGCAAATAACATTCAGGTCTGCCCCTATACTATCTTACTCTCGTTGGCTGTGATGTGTTTTGTGGGTGTGAAGACCGCACTTTCATTGTCATAGACCTCTTGGTGACATCCTCTCTCAGTTCACTCTCAACCTTCACAGAAGGCAGACACTGCAGTGCAGTGAGGAGCTACTGGATTGTAGAAGACTGACAAAAGTTACAGTAAGTGTGAAAACAGCAAATTTGGTTTGTTCTGATTTTATGCATCTGGGTAAAAGTACTAAGAGTCATACAACCTGAGAATGCTGTTGAGTACATCTATATCATTTGTCTTTAGGGAAGATTTGTGCATTTCTGTGTGGGACTGGATGAATATAATCAATCAAAAGTCCTAAAAATATATTAGTATTTTCAATTAGTTTAAAATCAGTTTCAATTCAGTTAAATACTTTCTACATTTTCTTCTGTGTAACCTAAACTTGTGCTCTATATCTGGAGTGCTTTACTCTTGCAAATGCTCATTTGAGCAATTCAGCTACAATTTTCAACTTGTAGGAAATTGTAAACCAAAATTGTAAGTAAATTATGATAAAATCAATAAATTGAAAATAGGGCATCACTTTGTAAACCAACAGGAAAACCATAATGATGTCTGTCATTCAAGAGGAATGTTCACCTTGAAAATGTTATGTGAAATGTGGCTCATGCAGACAGTAACTACATAAAACAAATCTTTTAAAATGATTTAATGGTGTTGTTTTCAGTACCATATAAAGTTTTGACCTATGATGTTTTTTGTAGACCAAAATAAAAATATGATTTTTTTTATTTTCCTGCTGGACACATGGCCACAAAAGGCACCATGGATTCTGTGAGAGAAGAAGTGAATTTGACTACTACCACTCCCAACCAGAGCTGCGATGTGTATATCCACATGGAGACGGCCCAGGTCCTCTTCCCCATCTTCTACA
The DNA here is from genome assembly GCA_019176425.1 of Megalops atlanticus. Taxonomy (NCBI): domain Eukaryota; kingdom Metazoa; phylum Chordata; class Actinopteri; order Elopiformes; family Megalopidae; genus Megalops; species Megalops atlanticus. Next base: position 14,688,567 of record CM032886.1, read on the forward strand.
CCTTGGTGTTCCTTTTCAGCATCTGTGGCAACAGTCTGGTTCTCTATGTCACCTGGCAAAAACAGCAGAAGTTCAACTCCACCTCCTTGTATCTGGTCAACCTGGCACTGTCTGACACCCTGTTTACCCTGGCACTTCCGGGCAGAATCACATACTACATCCGGGGCTTTGACTGGCCTTTTGGGGACCTCATGTGCAGACTGACAGCTGTCATGTTCTACACCAACACCTATGCTGGCATTGGCTTCATGACCTGCATTAGCCTGGACCGCTACCTGGCTATGGTGCACCCACACCAGCTGGTCCGTCTCAGGAAGGCAAAGGTGGTGCGGACTGTCTGTACCCTGGTGTGGCTGCTGGTGTTCCTTCAGACTACGCCCTTGCTCTTCAAGAGCATGCTGATGGACAACGGGAGCAAGCGCACCTGCATGGAGTACTTCAACTTGGGGAGCTCCCACTTTCTACCATACCTGCTCCTCCTGGCCTGTACCATCAGCTTCTGCATCCCCCTGGTGGTCATCCTGGGCTGCTACAGCAAGATCAATCGCAAACTATCCACGACCGCCAAGCAGAACCCTGTGACTAGCCGCTCGCAGCGCAACCACAGAGCCAACAACATCATCCTGCTGATCCTCTTCACCTTCGTGGTGTGCTTCAGCCCCTACCACGTCAACATCATGCAGTTCATGGTCCGCAAGCTGCTCCACGAGCCCTCTTGCGAGGAGCTGAAGGCCTTCAAGATGTCCCTGCAGGTCACCGTCTCCATGATGAACCTCAACTGCTGCCTGGATCCTGTCATCTACTTCTTCGCCATCAAGACCTACAAGCAGAGGGTGATCAGCCTGCTGAAGGGCCACCTGTCCACGACCATCCTGTCCTCCAAGTCCATGGCTGAGAACAGCAGCAGCAACACATGAGGGACAGGCGGGGAACCATGTGGTTTTCCAACGCTGCAGTTAGATCTAACCAGAGGCTGAGAGCTGGACTGCGGCTCACACTTTACCCACATTCTTCAGGGTGATTCTTATTGGTTGGTATTGGTCTCCGTGGATGGAGTCATGTGAGGTTGTGTTTTCAGAGCATCATTTATACATATTGGTGTAATCATGCTTCCATAGCCTGGATACAACATTTCATTCTGTGATGTATGAATATGGATATTTCACACATACAGTGGTAACAGCAAGCAAATGCATGAAGATTTTGTATTTACTGTAGTATAAATTAATACATAGTCTAAGACATTGATTATATGCTATATACTAAGGTCTAAGATATTGATACTGTAACCTCAAATCAAATAAGCGTTTTCAAACATTTTTTCTATATATCCTTTTACATAGATTCATAGTGTGGTGCTGTTCTTATGTACAAATATGGAAGTATGAACATCAATTTTTTTGTTTTATGCCGTGTATGGTACAGGTATTTTCACAGTGAATTTTAAAACATCGTAAACAATGTACATTGTAAATGTGTATGTCTAAAATATAATAAAGACATTGATTAGAAGTTAATAACGGACTCAATTATCAGTCATATGTTCAATCTAACCACAGAATCATTGAACCAGTTTGTGTGATGATAATAGTAATAAACAGCACTATTTAAAATTAAGGAAAAGACGCAAACACCACAGTCAGTTCAACAGCTTCCAGACCAACTTCCAATGCAACAACTGATTTTATTTCTGACTGTTGGGACTCGCTGAAGCCTTAATTGTTTTGACTGGAAAATGCTCATTTGGAGATTACAGAATGAGTCATTTGAAAGTTTCTGAAACAAGTTTCTTATCACCAAGTGAGTCACGTTCGTGTGGGGGGAAAACTGGGGGAATGCTTTAAAGCACTTCAGTGTGACAAATGTGAAAAATATCAGTTCTTTACAGGGGAAACTTGTTTGTCAAAGCATACCAAAAATTGTACATGTAAAGCTTTCAAAAATGTCATGCAAGATAACATAATGAGTCTCCTCTCATTCTCGGAACAACCAAAAATGCACACTAAACAAGTCTCCACTCAGCAAAACACACATCTGAATGTCATTTGACTCAATTTGTAAGTTCCCTTACATTTATTTTCCGGTCATTATTTAGCCTCACCCTTTAAAAGTGACAAATACAGAAGCAGTGTGTTGTAGTCACCCATCCATGGTAATGTTTTCAAAGAAAACATGCCTTTACTCATAGTGTTTCAGAATGCATATCACCAATCTCAACATCAAACTAACTGCCAATTAAGTCCATCCTTCACAGTTAGTCAACTGTGAAAGTGTTAGTTATAATAATAATGAAATATGGAGCCAAAGCTATCTTGGGTAGGTAGAACATTACTGAGTCTCAGTAATATTTCACAGAATTGATCATTTTCACTGTCTGTTGTTGAGCCTTAAACATACAAAAGTTTGAAAAGTGAGCAACTTTTGAAGGTGTTTCATGAGACATTTTATGAAACAAATTTATATTCCCCACTTTAAATGCCTCTGACGTTTTTGGAAAGCAGGATGTGTGGGAGGGTAGAAGAGGTGGTGCAAGTCTGGGGGAGGGGTTGTACTTGGTTAGAACCAGTCTATATCTCTTCTCCCTCAATTTCCTGCCCCACTTCCCTCGCAAATATCACCCATACACCCAAACACGTTGTGGTAAATTTCACTTTTTTGAACCTTTGTGAAGCACGTGATCTGTGTTTCTAACTATAGATTATCAGGAATAAGTGTGATGGTGTTATGCAGTCAGAAACCGTGACTGAATTTTTTGTCCTTTTATGTGTCCTGGTTATTGCTTGAAAGAGATCACACATGTTACACACAAAAGTCACCATGCTAATACATGGCCAGGGGCTGTTGGTCTAGACAAGGTAACAAAGTAACAACTGTACCTGCTGCATCAGGAAACATTATTAAAGGTTACATTATTAGGAAAGAGCTTGGTAGCCACTGTCTGCACATTCATTTAAAGGTACAAACCCCTTAATGGAAATGACACAGGCCATTGCCAAAGTCTATCCCCATTCAAAAAATATATTGAGAATGTGTTTTAGAGAATATATTTTTAGCTCAATCAATATATTGAAAATATGTAAATTCTTGCTATCTTGGTATATTGCACTGTACTTCTGCTTTGCATAAATAAATTTTAAATGCATTTACAACATACATTCAGTGACCACTTTATTAGGTACACCTGTACACCTGCTCGTTGATGCAAATATCTAATCAGCCAATCATCTGGCAGCAACTCAATGCATAAACTCACAAAGACATAGTCAAGAGGTTCAGTTGCTGTTCAGACCAAACATCAGAATGGGCAGGAAATCTGATTTAAGTGACTTGATTTAAGGGATGATTGTTGGTGCCAGACGGGTTGTTTTGAGTATCTCAGAAACTGCTGATCTCCTGGGATTTTCACGCACAACAGTCTCTAGAGTGTGTAGAGAATGGTGCAAAAAAATGAAAAACATCCAGCAAGCAGCAGTTCTGTGGGCAAAAACGCCTTGTTAATGACAGAGGTCAGAGGAGAATGCCCAGACTAGTCCAAGCTGACAGGAAGGCGATAGTAACCCAAATAACCACACATTACCACCACATAACCACCACAGCAGTACTATGCAGAAAAGCATTTCTGAACATACAACACGTCCAACATTGAGGTGGATGGGCTACAGCAGCAGAAGACCCCTCCAGGTACCACTCCTGTCAGCTAAGAACAGGAAACTGAGGCTACAGTGGGCACAGGTTTCCAGCACCTTGTTGAATCCATGCCACGAAGAATTCAGGCCATTCTGGGGGCAAAGGGGAGTCCTACCCAGTATTAGAGAGGTGTACCTAATAAAGTGGTCACTGAGTGTACTCCTGGGTGGAACAACATATTTCCCAATATAATATAACACATTTAATTTTTGTATGGGGCCTAGTGATGTCATCTGTGCTGGTAGTATCATGCTTGTGGCATCTTTTCCTGTGACAGGTACCAGGGGATAATATAATACTACCAACACCCATGTCAGGCATTTGGAAAGCCAGAATGAGAATGAACCTGCTGGTAATGAAACCTTGATCTCTCATGCCACAGGCAGCAACATAACCACATTGCTTAAAGGTCAGTCTTTGCCAGAATTAGGTGACAAGCACAATCATTTCAATATGAAGAAGTCCAGTCAATGCCTCACCCCACTTCAGTTTCTCATTCTGAGGAATAAAAACTGGTTTAAACAGGGCTGTTGGTTGCTCTTGCTTCACAAAGTTTCATGAGAATCGTAGCACGCATTTAAAACTTCACAACCGTATCAGTTTCTTGTGATGTGCACTGTGCACTCTGTCAGCAGTTACAGAATGAGAGACTGTTCAACCCTGGAAAACGCAGCCAACAACCTGACCACATCTGAATACAACTGATAGACATCTTGACTGGGTCCTACCTGTGTTATTGCTCTGCTACATGTGATTGTGCAAGGTATATCATGTTCTAGATGCTCACAGAGACCTGCAAAAAAGCGACACATATGCACCAAACCCCACTGATTCACCCCCTCATTGAGTTAAAAAAAACTCTCTTCATTTGAATCTTAAATGTTAAGAAATGGATGAATTTCAGATCTATGCATGCAGCAATGAAGCCTCTGTGGTTTTAACGTTCTTTATACATTGTAGAAAGATAACATCTCTGCAGTTGCATTTGCAAAATTATGTTTTTAATCCCTTTATAGTGCATACCTGTAGTACATTTCTTGCGTGCTGGTGTGAATCAAAGCTAGTTGGTAAACAGTCACCCAGTCTCACAACCTTCCTTACTCTGTAGAATTCAGATCTTTATGCCAATTTAATGGGGTTGTACAGAATGAATTTGAAGAGCCTCACATTATTTACATTGAAGTTCCACAACAACAAACAATGGCTGAGACTAGAAGTCTTGTTTTAAACATATACATATGTCAGTGGTTTTGAATGATGAAGACTGCTGTACATTGTACTATGATATAAGTATAATGTATTTTGATGCCATTCTAATTGTGATCTTTGGAAATGCTTTTGTCCTGATGTACTACACAAAGACATACACTGTTATTACAGGAGGAACTCGGTTACTGTAATAACCAAAACGTTCCCATTCTCAGGTAGGATACCTGAGAGTACTTTACATTTACATTACATTACATTTAGGTCATTTGGCAGATGCTTTTATCCAAAGCGACTTACAAGTGAGGAACAGCAAGCAAGCTACAGTAATGTAGAAGACCTTAGCGTAAAGCTTTAAGTGCAACCTAAAACAACTAAACTCAACTAAGTAAGTCAAGGAAAGTAGAAAACAAAGGTAAACAAGGTGAACAAGGTACTTAATCTGAATGCTTCAGTAAGTAGCCTGCTGTATAAATGGATATTACATCAAATTTGAGGTGTAAGTCACACCAGGGTAAAGGTGTTTTCTAAGTTAATAAATTAATCCTACTTTGAGCATTTAGTTATTGTTTGCCAGTGCAGTTCATACCACATTTGTCATTTTCAACTGTCTGGCCTGGCTGATACAATCTTTAGTAATAAAGTCCCGGGATGACCCTACCAACAATCACTCCTACATTTCCAGTCACATTAGTAATTTCACAATGCTTTGTTCTGCTTTTCTTAGTGACATTTATCTTGTTTTTTTTTCAGTACTACAATTTCCTGTCATTGGCATAATATATGGTATCTTTTGACCTGATCTGAGATATCTCCAGTGACCACCACAGTTTAGCGCACTGACAAACACATCTCTGTATACTGTGGCGCACCACACATAAAATTATCTGGCAATACCGGGTTTTCGGGTTTTTCCAAGTTTCCATTTTCAACCCCGCCCCCACCAAAACAATTTATACTGTATATTCTCACTTGCCACACAAATATGTTATTTACATTCCATTTCTTTTACATATGTCATGCTGTAATTTCTTTCTTTGAACTACACCGAAAATGTCCCGTTTTGGATTGCCTTCCCTCTATTTGAGAATCTAAAAATGCTGCTCAGTGCGATACTAATAATACCTGACAAGTTATCCCTGACAAGTTGCACTACTGTAACTCCCTCTTTGCTTGTCTTCCTTCCTGTGCCATCAAAATGCTACAACTAATCCAGAATGCAGCTGCATTCTTGTCTACAATACATACATACTTGTCTACAATCTTCCCTAAACATAGTCAAGTTACACCCCTCCTCACCTCACTTCATTGGTTTCCTGTTATCACTCACATCAAGTTCAAAACCTTGGTGCTGGCATACAGGCCAATGAATGGGACAGCCCCCTTGTACTTACAATCAGTCTTCAAATTGTATGTTCCACCAAGATCACTATGATCTGCAACCGTGGGGTAACTAACTCTCCCACCCCGACTCTTAGACACAATCGCTGTCTGTACTGGTCCCACAGTGGTGGAATGGAATCCCCACAGGGGTCAGGACAGCAGAATCACTTGTCATCTTCTGACGCAGACTGAAGACCCACCTCTTCAGACTGCATCTTAGTTCCACCTCAATTCCAACCCCCTGCTACTTGTATTATTTGTATTACTTGCTGTTTATTTTACTTACAGTATCAGAATGTGTTTTGGATTCTGTGATCTAATGACTGATGCATGTAGTATACTTCACTTCCCTTGTCTAGTCAGGGTACACAAGTCAACTTGTGGTTGGGCTTGAATAGTGTTTTGCTCACACTCACTGGTCCGAGAGTGTTGTTAGCCTGGTCTGACACTGTTGTTTGTTCATCTTGAATAGATACACCTCTGTTCTTTTGGGCTGGATATCTCTATGGATAAGAGCGTCTACTAAATTAATGTAATGTACCCACGTTTAAGTGAAATATGTAAACAGTTAACAAAACCTCTCCTGCACCTCAAATTTGAAGTATTTTGTATACATATAAGCATTCCATAACATTGTCATAGACTCTGCAATGGGTAAATTCCAACAGTAAAGGACACTACTTCATCTTGGTTATTTCCGAGAGGTCGAGAGGAACTGGCCTATAGCTACTGATAGCATTTCCCGCCGTGGTAAAAGTCAGGGATGACCCACACAGCAGGGCCCTCCCGCAGTTCCAGTCACAGGAACAGTAACCTCTCTGTATTTGATTCAGACAGATGACATCCAACACTGCCACCACAGAGGATCAAAGCGGTCGTGCAGACCAAGGGCGGTGGCCCGGACCACAATGGTGGGGACTTTCTCTTTCGTCCAAAATCTTCAGCTCTTTTCAGCTTGATCCTATTATCGGTTTTAAATGATCTGCGGTGTAGAGACTCACAGAAAATCCATGTTTCCACCTCAAGAGCAGCTATATGTCGTTGAAGATAAAATGTAAAAAAAAGAAAAAAGTGACAATTCACATAAAATTCACATTAAAAAAAAAAAAACAGAAAAAGCCTATATATTTTTTTAATTGTAAGATTATTTTGATACAAATACATAGTCTTTCATGTTCTCAAGATATTTGCTCTGTGGGTCCAATTTCTCAAAACAATTTTTCTCAAACTTTGTGAAAATAAGAAATCCTGTAAATGTTTTCACTGTAATCAGAAAATGTAGCATTGTAAAGCTAAAAGTATGGCTGTGGTGGTATACCTGAACAATCCTATCCAACAATTTCCAACAACCAACATTACAATCACTATAATATGTAACTGCATGAGTCTAGTAGACTTGTGTGCAACAGAATACACCAGTACAACAACTAAACAGTTCATTTTGATACTTCATTAGTCCATTATCTACTACAACATTTCAGTATGCATATGTGTATGCTCAGACAGTCTAATGTATAATCAGTACAGACCAAGCTACCTAATGAGGACATTGTGATTTAGATCTGACTGCATAGGAGTGATAACAACAGGATATATTGGTAGCTATATAATAACATTGTCTAGATGTTTCTCGTTCTAAGTTTTTTTCCCAATGTACAGTAATGCCTGAGTGTTGAAAAGGGTTAAAATGTACGTTCCTACTGTATTCAAAGCTGCAGTATCTGGATGTTTACCAGAATCTCTCAAATTCCTTCCAGAGTTGGTGAAATCTGATAGGGCACCATGTTTGTTTGTGATGTTGGAGCTGTGTGGGCTTCTCGAGCATAATTCTTTTAACTACTGGTCCCTGTGATTCAGGTTTGAAAATGACCAGAACAAATCGGTGTTATTCCACAGGGAATGACACACAGAACACCTGTGAGCTCAGATGACATGATCTGAGTGACACCTGTCCTCCACTTTACAGCTGTACACCATAGGATTTGTATGAAAAAACACTGTACTGGCATACTGATGTATTGGAGGATTGCAATCACCCTGCATACCTTGTTGCACGACATTCTTTACTTTAGTCCTGATATAAACAAGTATGTACACGTGTATGATATACTCGATAATTCATTAAAATCTATTCATAAGCCAGCTACTAGTTAGCAGGCTGCTGGTATGGAAATGAAGTAATACTTAATGCAGTGATTTTAATCTAATACTACATCCACTTACCTATGTTCTAAAACTTCATTCCTCCTGGTAAGGTAGCTACCTCAGATATTGTCAGCTATGTGAAAACAGTGTTAAAACCAAACAGCATAGGATTACTTCAGAAAGGCAGACAATTTGTCTGTGATGGCCAGCCATCATATTAATGTAAATAACTGGCCTAATGATATATTGATGACACAATTGATGACAGCACTTGAGACTTTAAAAACAGAAATTATAATGGACTGTATTACCTTATATTTGCTTAGCAGATGCTTGCATCCTTGCCCAAGGGTACAACAGCATTGCCCCACCAGGGATTTGCACTGGTAACCTTTGGATTATAAGGCCTGCTCTTTAGCATTATATCACACTTCTGCCCACTGTCCACGCTGTTGCCCAATAGCATTTTAAATGTTTCCCATCAACTGCTCCTTGTAATACCCCCATTAGACAGTGAATGTTTACCATTTTGTTTAAATTACTGTTATCCTTCTTAGCAACGAGATAGAGTGCTGTTCTTGTCCTCTGAACACTGGCACAGAGAAATCAATAAAGGGGCTTAGAAACCCAAACAGACCATTATTCTTTCTGTACTCTCCACTAACCTTTACTTACTACAAGCTATTTCCAAGGAAATGGGCCATACATACTTCCCTTCCAATGAAGTCTTTCCAACCTACCAGATTTCAGAAAAGGCTGCTAAAATACTCCGGAAATCTACTAAGGGTTTTCTGTATGTAAATATGGTGGTTATGTGTATTATTTAACTCATGGTGCATTATCAAGCAGTAGCATGAGCAAAAATGTACTCTTGTTTTCCAGACATAGTCATGGTTTTCAACATATTGATTCAATTTTCCAATAACAGACCCAATAATATAAACAACACTGATGATAATGAAAAGAAAACAATATAACTGTTTGCACCTTACCGTTGTGATTGTAGACATCTTGCTATCTAATGTTGCTACACTTCTTGTGTAATAGACTGATGAACTGTTTAGATCTATTTATTCTGTTAATATATGTTTTACATAATGTTTGTTAAAATGTTCTTTTGAATAAAATAAGCAACAATCACACAATGTTTAAGTGAATGTTCCATTTCCATTCAGTTCATGGGGTCTTGTTCGTGTGACACTGACTTTCTTGACAAAGCAGTCAGTAAGCTTTGGAGGCAGCGTGAAAAGAAATGAACAAATCAAGAATCAGCTCTTCTGAGGCACACTGTATATACAAAAATGAACTGATTCACTAAAATGAATTGGACTCCAATGCCTAGAGGAATACTGTTAAAGTCTGATTGCCTAATGGTGGCTTAGCCTACAAAAAATAAAAGTTCTGTTGCTATTGTACAAATGACACTGTGACGGAGTGCCGTCACTATGGTTGAGTATGTGCTTTGACTACCATACCAACGAGCCTGGCTCTTTGGCGTCGTGGTCAAAGTCGCATGTTTGGTACCCCGTAGACCCGGGTTCAAGGCCGGGTGGGGTGACTGCTCTTGCCCTTTGCTACAGACACAATAGATGACATTAAAAGCCTCTAAATTAAAACATGAAAGGTTTATCAATCAATATAAGCTCAATACAGTTCTATGAATTCAGTGTATGTAGTTTGAAAACTATGAAAATAATTTCTATAGGAAAGCTGACAGATTTAAATAGTCTTACCATGTTTCACATGTACATTAATATTGCTGAAATGTTGTAGAAGGAAACTGTTTTGCAGTGCTCTGCTTGAATCTTGTTTGTTGTTCAATAAATACACTGATTCACAGTAAAGTTCTAGGGCTACATAACCATAACCATAACTAACAGTGTTAAAAGCATAAATAAATAATGTGGATCCCACATTTCTCTTGTATTATGTATTATTCAAATAGGCTTTAAAGAATATTCTGTCAAATCAATTTCATTTTAAAAACACCAATTGTGTTGCTGCCATCTTCTGGCATTATGCAGTAATATCATCTCTGTTACTGCCATATGAAAAAGACATACATAGTGAATGTAGCTGAGGCCCAGCCCCTTCTCCTATAGACACATGAATACATAGACCAGATCATTTGATGGACACTTGCCAAATGTGTCCCCCAAACAACTCTGTTACAACATTTATGTTCCTGAAAGCCCCAGCAATTACGGCAATATTACTGTTCAATGGGAAATATGTGGTTAGTGTGACTACAGCTGCATCATCAAAACCTAACTACTGCCAGTTCCTTCACTGAACACACAATAATATACAATACATATTCAAATCACACAACAGAAGGCCACATGTTCAACTAACATGCATAATAAATAAGATAAATAAGTGTTGTTTACCTCTGTGCATCACTTTCCTATTCATAGGCTCACTTTTCTGTCTTTCTTAGCTCTGTGGCTCCACCATCCTCCACTGAAATGGCAGACAAGACAACCTTCAACAGTCACCCAACACAGAAATAGGCTGCAGTCCTTGGTGAAAACTATACAGAAAAATCAGTATTGCCCACTCAATCGACAGGTTATCCGCATAAAAGCAGAAGCAAAAACCACTGCACGGTATAAAAAGCAGCAGCCATTACTTCTCATGTCCGCTGTTTATTTGTTAAACTCAGGACACAAAAGCACACGCAACTGTACATCAGCTTTTGCTAGCTTTAATACTTTGAGCAACTGTGAACCAGCTACATAGCTACACTGAAAAGAGCTGATTTTTGATAAACTGCTATTTCTAGTCAACCAATCTTCTTGTTTTCGGCTGTTGTAATCATGGGCATAGAGAAATGGATGTCCTGCAACTAAATTAACAAAGAACATTATTTACAATTAAGCAGCCTTACATGTTAATTTTGACAGACAGGTCTGTCTTGTTAGCTAACATTAGCTAGTGATATCACTGTTGAACAGATTTTCCAGCTGCTGGCATGTAACCAAGTCAATTCGGCCAGTGACTAAGTAAAAGTTCAGCACAGAATACTTGAACTCTCAATGGACTCTCAAAAACATGGTTGATAAAAACTTAACTGCACGTTATATGTGACATTTGCATATTGCTGGTCAGTCAGATCCAGATCCCAGATCTTAATAGGGGATTTGTTTACCCCACCATCGAAGAACTGCAAATTTTTTTTACTGATGGGTGTGATTGTTCATTTTAAATGTCATCTTGCACGCTGTAGGAGTATACATAAATGCATTAATATGTAAAACTCAGCCACCATGATTGAGCAAAATGGTTCAAGAATGTAAAACTGTGGATAGATGGGAAATCCACAGCTGGACAAGGATTGCTGTATTGGCAATAAAAATACAAAGGGTGTGTACTTTATGGGGGTACAAAACCACACTGTTAACAATATATTGTGGTTGGCCCAACTCAGTCACTACTGTACACTAGGCAAATACTGTAATTGCCTATGGGCAGCAAGAGGAACTGCACCCTTTTACCTTCAATCCTTTATCAATCCATACGCTCCTGTAAGTCTGCTCCACTCTGTAACCTCTTGCCTCCCTGTCATCCCTCTGTGACGGGTCTGTCGCGTCTCTAAATTCTCTATTCTGGCCCGCAAGTGGTGGAATGAGCTCCCCAAAACAGTCAGAATTGCTTACTCACTGACCATCTTCTGCCACAGAGTGAAAACTCACCTTTTTAAACGGCATCTTGTTTCAAATAACACTCAAAGACAAACATGCATGCTTTTCCCTCAGCCACATTTTCTACGTCCTCAAATTTCTTGTACACACTATGGCATTTACCAGAACATCACATGTTTTGTAATGAGTGGAATTTAACAGAACATCATGTGTTATGTCATTCTGCCCACAGCCTAACCTTCTCGTATGCACTTTCGTAAGCTGCTCTGGATAAGAATGTCTGAAGTGACTAAATGCAAATGCAATTGTAAAGGATAATGAGGTTTACTATGGAAGTTGCTACGAGCAATACCCTCCACAGGGCTCCCCTCTACTACCCGCATCTCCTCACTATCTGAGGTCATGTCAGCCCCGTCCACCTCTGCTCTAACACTGCTGTAGATGAGAGAAAGGCTTTACTGAGGTGCCTGACATCGGCTGCACTGCTGGCAAAGTGCCTCACAACAAAAGATGAAGCCAAAGGCCTGAGAATTGCATAACACAAAAGCAGAACAGCTGCTCTTTTACAACACAGAGGTAACTCAACAAAGTTTAACTGATGCAAGGGAGAGACTACAAAAAGTGACAGAAATGCATGCAGCTACTATGTATAGTTATAACTTTGGATGGAAACTGCACAGATTTTATACTGACTTACTTTACCTGAACAAACAATTCTTCAACAAACTATACATTTGACCCTAAATCAAATTCCTGATGAAATTCTTTGTTAGGGTTTATAATTACATGGGTGATGACATGTACACAGTAGTTATGATGAAACTGTACGGGTAAATTGCACACTTGGTAAACTGGCTGGAGAAAGGGAGATGTTTTAATCATTCAGTGCAGAACCTTCAAGAAGTATTAGACCTATTAGAGCAAAAACTTACATGAGTGCATTAGATTCATTTTCACAATAAGCTTTGTCCTTCAACCTCAGATCTGAAGTTAAACAAACATTACCTTTTCATGACTTTTCATTTTACATTTCAAATCATTTAATAATTCTCATGATGTTGTATAAGAAATTAAAAAATACTGCAGTGACATCACATTTGGAAAAGTATATCTTAACACACAGACAGACACGCACACACAGACAAACACATACACAAGCAAGCATGCACTGACAACATCAAGTAATTGTGAAGCAGTATGAATGCACCAAAAGCATGAAAGTTCAACATCAAATGAAGCAATTAAATCAAACCTGCTATTAAAACATGACGTAATATGTAATAACCTATAGGATATTATCTTTTTATTCAACATTGACATTAAGCCATTCAGTTACACAGAAGATAGCCCCCTCACATACTGTAGAGCAGCATTAATGTACATACACAGCATATACACTGTACATTAAGATACCATATATACACACATTGCACAACTATAGTCTTCCCTTTCATTTTGACTTACTGTTTACTTGACATGTGTATTTATTACTTACAATAAGTATATATTAATTTATATACATACTTATTATAAGACAACAGTTATCTCCAGCAACAGACCTGCAATTAAATTAAACTTCACATACCTTTGATATTATTAGGAACATTATAAAAAGAACTCAAACAAAAGATAAGCTGTGCATGTAATTAAAGCAGAAGGTTTAATAAGAACTAGATGTTGTCATAATTATATGGAACTTTGAACCATTATTATTTTCTCCAAGCAAAACAATTACAGTAGCAACAAATATTTAATTCCTTTAAAGTTTTTTTTTCCTTTGTAGTAACTTATTTCAATTCACTTCATATCAACTCCTTGTTTAAGGTATGCTCCAAATTCATACATCAGCAAAATCTCACAGTCCGTGGCAAACACAGGCTACATGTTTAATTTTTCCATGTTTGTGTGTGTGTATGGAGAGTGGGATGTTTAAACATGTTAGGCAAAGGTGATTCAAGCCCTGAGATTTCAGCATATCATATTATCCACCACAGCCTCTCCCATCATTACAGCAACCAGTTAAGGATGCACCCTGGAACTGCCAAAACGATATTAACCAGCAGCATTTAGGTGACTGACAGGTGGTGCCACCCAATCAGAGCTTATTAAACATGAATAACCACCAGTATCTTGGACAATCAAGGCATTTGCACCCATTTAGCTGAAGCAACCATTTAAGTGTTTGCCTATGACTGCCATCAGTAGCCAGACCGTTGCACTCACAGTGCAACTAGTTAATCCTTTCGGAGGTCAACATCATATTCACTAGTAAGTAATCCACAGTGCCATCGTCCATGCTGTTCAGAGAACAGGCCGGTTGGAAAGGTGGGACTGTGCGTTTGGGTGCTACCTTACTACCACTGCGCACCCTGGCAACCCGTTCCTCCCTCCCCCCTCCCTCAGTGCTGAAGCAGAAAATTGGTGGCCATGTTGAGGTCATTGTTGGATGCTCGCAAGGCCTCCAGGGCATCAAGTCTGGAGAAGCCCATCTCCATTAGCAAAGCTACCTGTGGGGGATTGAAGAAAAACACATGCTAAATATCCATTACATTACATTGCTGACTCACAGGCATCTTTATCAAGGGCAACTTCTTACATTTTACATATCATATATATATGGCTGGATAGTAAGTACCATGCTCAAGGGTACAGCACCCCCGGGGATTTAAACTTACGACATTCTGGTGTCGAAAATGTTGCCATCTCAAGTGTGATCCTCTAATGACAATGCCACACAACAAAGGATGTTTACTGTTCCATATTAACTGGTGAGACTGAAGTATTACAGGAAGCATACAAAACGGTAGGCTCCAGCAAATTTAATACAGTAAATGCTACAAAAGGCCAGCCACATCTACTACCAGCAGGGGGAAGCATCCACCTCTTCACCTCTAAAACTGCTTCATAATGAAATGGTTCACGCAAACTTTTGTTCCTTTCTGCTTATGTGACAACAGCTAATGAAATGGTTCACGCAAACGTATGTTCCTTTCTGCTTATGTGACAACAGCTAATAAAATGGTTCACGCAAACATATGCTCCTTTCTGCTTATGTGACAACAGCTGATATACAATACCCAGCATTTTAAGGTAATTTCTCCTGTCATAAAATGCACAACACAGACTTTGAAATGCTGGGTATTGTAAATCAGCTGTTGTCACATAAGCAGAAAGGAACATACATTTGCATGAACCATTTCATTATGAAGCAGTTTTAGAGGTCAAGAGGTGGTTCACGCAAATGTATGTTCCTTTCTGCTTATGTGACAACAGCTGATATACAATACCCAGCATTTTAAGGTAATTTCTCCTGTTATAAAATGCACAACACAGACTTTGAAATGCTAGGTATTGTATATCAGCTGTTGTCACATAAGCAGAAAGGAACATACATTTGCGTGAACCATTTCATTATGAAGCAGTTTTAGAGGTCAAGAGGTGGTTCACGCAAATGTATGTTCCTTTCTGCTTATGTGACAACAGCTGATATACAATACCCAGCATTTTAAGGTAATTTCTCCTGTCATAAAACACACAGCACAGACTTTGAAATGTCACTGCCTTAATACAGTTGGGAATTTCACTGACACGCTATTGCACCTCTTCTCCTTTTTATGAAAGAACATGGATAACTCAGGAAACCGTTCCGTTGAAAAACAGAAAGACCAACAATGCATCTAGTGTCGCACAGTCTCATGTTCACTTCAGCTTTTAAACATCTGAGATGACATATTTCACAGACGACCCAGAACACCACTTTGTTGGGCAGACTGGTGTTTGTGGCCGTTTTAGTGTTTTTTCTTCTTTGCTATGAAGATGTCACAGACAAGTCACAAAACACCACAACCACATCTTAGTGGTCCAGACTTCAGTTCTCAGTCAAGGGAACATATTCATTTTCAGATTTTCTACAGAAGGAAGTTTGCTTCTGTAGCTTCATTTTCGATCTTTCCATTTTACACATCATCATCATCAGTTTCAAACTTTTTCATACAATGGAACTTTGATAGTGTGGCCTGGCTGATGAATACCCAAAACCTTGACAATTTTTGATCATAATTTAACTTAAGGATGAGAAAATATCTCTGTTGCCACTGCCCTAGCGTTAAAATGTCAAACAACTACAACACTGTAAATTTATATCAGTTATTTCTTGCATTTCTGCCATATTTTGTGCAACTATTCATGTCCAAAGGCATGTATTCAAATTATAAAATGAAACACAACTTCCTGATGCATCTTCACAGCTGTTGTATCTTAGACTGAACACTCTCAGATCCTAACAGTAGTAAGTATAGACTGAAACACACATTCTATGTCCTGGAGAAGACATTGTCACAGAAAACAAACAGGTAGGCTGTCCATATATTCTCTGCTATGTCAAAACCTACAGTGGCTTCAAAAAGTAATCAGGCACCTTCACTCTTTGCACTTTGTTGTTTTACAGACTGAATCTAAAATGGATTAATTGTATTCTTTTGGCTGTCAATCTACACACAAAATTCAATAATGACATAGCAAAAACATTTTTTTTAATTTTTTGAAAATCTATTAAAAATCAATAACTGAAAGTCTATAACACAACAAAGTGTGCAAAAAGTGAACGGGTCTGAATACTTTCCAAAGATATTGTATAAAAGGAATATAATACATGTACAGATAAGAGTTTTATGACCTCACTGCAAAACACCTCAAATTTTCCACTATTATGATCAAATTTGAAACATTTTTTAAATACACAAAATAAACATTAAATGATAGCAGTGCAATGTTAATCCATAACACTTATCAAATCAAAAGTGCCAAAACTGCATAAAAACAAAACAAACACAAGGAAGAAAAATGGCCGGGCATTAGTGATCAAAGACATCATGGTTTAAAGTGTAAGAACTGTGCAGGTGAGATATCAGTCACACAAGCCCTCCTCAGACAGAGAAGAGACACACACCTCACAGAAATGTTTCCTGCAAAAGGTGTTGCAATCAAAGGTTGCTGTTCAAATAGAAGCTTCTTATTCTTTCTGCCAGTCAAACTGAAAACAAAAATGCAGGTGCAGACACATGCTCAGACACACACACACACACACGCACACACACACACACAACCTTGTTTTACACCCCCCTGTGCAAGTACACGTGTGCAGGCCTGATGGGTAGCTCACCTGCTCCTCTGAAACGGGGGTGTTGTCGGTGGGGTTTGGATGTGCAGGTTGTGCAGGTTGCTGAGGCTGGGCTAGGTTGTGATTCCGTCCTCTGTGACGGAGGGAGGGGAAAAATCGGTTCCAGTTGATCAGGCCAACCTTGAAAAGCAACAGGCAGTTTAATACGCATGTCTCACTGACAAAGGCTTACTCATCTTCAGTCACCCAAATTTAAATGTTCCTCTTTACCAGGAGTTACAGAATGACAAGTAGAAAACCAGACATGTTAAAAAAAAAAAAAAACACTGACGCTCTCTCTCTATGTCAAAATGCAAGAAAATGTCCAGTGAGATAAAGGCCAAAAATAATCTGCTATCTGAACATAGGGGGACACAGGGCTAGAAAATGATTTAAATATAAATACATAAAATATGCCTTAGTTACAATGAGAGTGTGAGGTTCTGAGGGAACACATTCTGGGCTGATATTCTGATACGGAAGCTGTGACTACTCCTTTAAAGACCTGAAAGAAGCAATAGTTTGACAAACATGTGTGGAGGATTTCGCCAGCTGCTGGTAGAAAAAGGACACTATTCAAGGATGTCCTCTTTTGTTCTGTAACTTCCTCAAAAATCCCAAGCCTCCAGTCTTCACAACAGCCTTAAACACTTCTGCTTCATCAATCCATCTACAACAAGGCAACACAGGCAACAGCCCCTTTGCACAGTTAAATAAAGTTAAATTTGTCCTATATATTATGTCAATAGTGAGGCAGGAGGACACTGCACAATAGATCACCTGCCCCTCTCTAACCCATGAATAAAAAGGCAGCAAGCCAAGCTGCATGAAAGAACTTAGGAAACACCAGGCACACATTGCCTCACACAGAGTGTGAATACACTCATACAGACACTCCTTGCACTCTGTATGAAGTAATTTGTCTGAAATGACATTGATATGGCATCATATTGATATCAATGCTATGAATGGCCTTTTTTGTAGAGATGCAGCTTAAATTGACATCAGACTGCACATATGAATGTGCAAATCACAGGACACACAACAGGCACAATGTGACAAATACATTCTGTATGAAGGCAGTTAATTGGATAGTGACTGGCATAATGTGACATGAATGACCAAGAAATGCTTTGAATAGGTAAAAAAAAAATCTAATCTAATAGGCAGATTGTGACAGCACAGTCAATGTTAACATTTAAACAGACCAATAGAATCAAGGAGGAAAAACTGCACAGATTCAGAAATACAAGGCCAAATAGCATTATATAGCCAAACAGTAAATACAAGAGGACAGTTTTCTATCACACTAGTCATTGGGTAGATACATAACACAGCAGAACAAATAGACAATATGACAATTTGTACATACATACCAGCTGCATGAATATATGAAATTGTTAGCAACTACTTGGCCTGGGCCGAGACATTACATGACATTATTGTCATTTAGCAGATGCTCTTATCCAGAGTGACTTACACAGGTTACGGTTTTTATGTTATCCATTTATACAGCTGGACATTTACTGAGGCAATTGTCCTGGGGCCTTGCCCAAGGGTGCAACGGCAGTGCCCCAGCAGGAAATTGAACCAGTAACCTTTTCGTTACAAGCCCTGCTCCTTACCACCATGCTACACTGCCGCCCTCATACCTATACCACTAAAAATTGCTAATATGCTAATAATATCCTAATATTATTTAATATGCTAATAATAATATGCTAATAACCAGAAATGAGCATAATATATATTGGAAGACAAAAGTTGTCTGGGCCGAAACCACAGGTTGTTTTCAGCATAATTGGGATTGCAGTGTGGATTTATACACTCTAGGGCAATGGCTGCCGTAAATTACAAATGTTGGATAGACAAATTTGATCACACAATATGGGTTAATTATTGAACACTAATTAACGAATGGAGTGTATGCCTCCATTAGACCTCACAGAAAAAATTGCTCAGGCTCTTTGGCGTTGCGGTCAAGCTGCAGGTTTGATACCCCGTAGACCCGGGTTTGAGGCCGGGTGGGGTGACTGCTCTCTCCCTTCCCTACATATGGTGTTAGCTGTGGGATGGCTGGCCGCGAGGCCATCGGAGGCGTGCCCTACGAGAGACCCCCAGGTTAGGTTGGCCCTGGTGTGAGGGACCCCAGAGATGGGTGAAGCACGGTGCGAGGGACCCCAGAGATGGGTGAAGCACAAGTGAGTGGGGCAGCCTAGGATGGGAGAAGTACGGTGGGGCAATGCGCGAGGGACGCCTCTGTGTGTGAAGTGCATGGGCGCACTTCCCAAAGGGGAGGGCAGCGTGACGGAGTGCCGTCACTAGGGTTGAGTATGCGCTCTGACTGCCTTACCAACGAGCCTGGCTCTTTAGCGTTGCGGTCAAGCTGCAGGTTTGATACCCCGTAGACCTGGGTTCGAGGCCGGGTGGGGTGACTGCTCTCTCCCTTCGCTACAGAGTGTATCTAATAATACTTGATAACAGATGTATCATCAGAGGAAAAATGTCCTCTAATGAATCCTGTTTTGTTTATTATTATTATAAGTTATCACTGATCAGTTCTGTTTTTTACTATCCTATTTCTCTGCCTCCTCTACTTTCTTCTATTTACTGTGGCATAATGCTTTGTATATTTGCAGAGGAGAGAAACTGATCGATAACAAAAACAGGTTCTTTTTCTTTTTTCAACAGAATTGACGAGAGCAAAACTGTTTCGTGACTACAGCCCACATTCTTTTAAAGTATACTGTGCTGTTCATGAGAGTATGTCTACCCACGTGTTCAGACACTCCTGTGTTGTCTGTTAGCAGATCGAGTGATTGGGAGCGTGGGTGTGTGAGTCAGAGGCACAAGGCAAGGTCAGCAGGAAATCTCCCTCTCTTCCCCTGTCTGCTGCTAGGGCTTGACGCAAAAAACACCCATGTGTGGAGCAACAACTGCACAACTGAAATCCCCTGATTCAAGTGAGGGAGGTCTCACATGACCATACTGTGGGTTTTTGTGGCATTTGCTTGAGAAAGCAATGAAGCATAATAAAATGACATAATATGAAATTATGAGCAAGCTCACATATTGTGGACCAATGAAAAGGGCATGGAAAGACAGTAATTTCCATCCAGAAACCAAATAAATTAGCCTTCAAACTAACATCGCATCTGTTAAAAGGGAAGTGCCAGTTTGAATGTATTCTTCTTTAGACAAATGAAATTACTAATATGTCAGTCATGGCCAAGTCACAAAATTCAAGGATTCAGGTTGATGGTGGCATTTGTTGTCACTATTAGTCTGACAGAAGCATTTTTAGTTTCAAAGCATTAAGATCAGATAAGTATACAATATATTTGTGTACCTACATCCCAAGTGTAATTACTCTAAATCATACATCTTATAACTATATTCACTGATGTTACACACAATATTGCAGACTAGTTGATTCAACAGGTAACCAGCAGGAGTGCAGTGATATGAGTAGGTGGGAAACTATTATTCTGGGTATTTTACAAGGTACCCGAGGTTATTTTCAGTAAAAAAAATCTTTAATTTTAACAGAAATATATTCCAAAATGTTGTAATGTCACAGATTATTCAAAAAGGTAGTAATGATTCACCTTTGTGATGTGCTGGTGCTGTACCACATCATCAGACAGTCAATTGCAATCATAATTCTAATGACTAATTGATACATTTTTCATTGTTAATGAGAGAATAACAAAACTTTACTTTGACTTTATTGCAGCTTTGCAAAAAAGCTGTTTAACAAAAATGCATGACTATACTGCAAACTAGTTATTTTTGTATTTATATGTACACACCTGATAAGCTGCATACTGTGAGCAAAACTTCACTGCAGTCACAGTTTATGTTCACTACCATCTGTGGTTTTGTAAGACTGTTTTTTCCTCTAGACAGACTAGAGTCCTGAAATTCCATAATGAGTTTAAATATGGTAATCCATTTCGCATTAATGTAGTTCTTTGTTGTCCTAAATGCATTTTCTTGTTGAGACTTCTTTTTATTTTTCACTAGGTTTATTAATTAATTAATTAACTTAATTTACTGCAAACCTCAAACCTTGACATGTCATGGTTTATATATTATATGCTAGATGAATGTTTTAATAATGTTGTACTAATGTATATGCTAGATTCGTGTTGTGCTAATTATTTTGTCGTTTTGCTATTAATATACTCATCCTTCCTCCCTTAGATCCTCTCTACAGTATATGTGAACTTCAGTAGTAAGTGTAAGTACATTCTTCGTTAAGTGATGGTGTGCTGTGAAATCAGTCCTCAGCATTATAAATTTCCCCGATTAAAGCTGAGTATCTGTAAATGCTAGATTGCATCAATACACAGAAAAAAGAGAAGTGAAAGAGCCAACAGACCTTTCAAAGACAGATAAGTGTAAAATGCTCCCTTACAGTCAACACAAGTTGGCTTTCGGAAGAGTGAACTCTTCAGGGTGCGGTGTGGCATTCATAGTGTAGTATGTACTTCTAGATACCAGTACATGAAACTGCTAAAGGCAAAAAATGTAGGCCCTCCACCATAACCTTACAGTGATTGAGGAAGAAAGCAGTCAAATCAAAATGACATGCAGCAGCTTCTATGGTGAGATGTATTACTTATAGTTAGTTAACTCCAAAGGGTGTCTTTCATATTCACTGAACCACTGTATGAATGTGTGCCTCAGTGTGGACTTTAAGGTCATAAAACAGGACTTGACAGTCATTTTGACTTTGTTTCAGCAGTGGTTACTTGTTGGTTTTCCTTTTCACTCTCTAATGTTTCCAGCAAACCACCTCCTCTTTGTTGTCATTTTCACTTTTCATTTAATTCTCTTTCTTCCATTCCTCCTTATGTTGACATGCACTTGTTTCTATTAGCACAACTGCATGATATTACAATCATAACATTACAACACAATACAGGATTTCTTATTAAGAAATATCCTGAACTTTCAATAATGAATTTAGGCTAGTGCTGCATATTTCATTTACTGTGATTGTTGGTGTGTCAACTACTAACATAAATGAAAAATATTGTTATAAGAAAATAAAAAAAAATACATGCTGTCTCCATTCCAAAGCCAAGTCAAAATTGGTCATTGGTCAAAGCCACGGAGAAAGTGCACCGTGTTTAGATTGAACATGGAAACTTCTCTCTTATCAACACCATTTAGCTGTGGGTGGTACAGAAGCCGTGTAGCTAAGGCAATACCTGCTGCTGGCGGTTTCTCCTCATCTGTGCGAACTGGGATAGAAGAATCTGCTGGTCCAGCAGGTCCATTCTCTGTTGTCTCTGAATGTCTAGAGTGGCACCCATACCCACAGCAGACTCATGGGTAGGCTCCGTTCCCACGAACAGGGGCTCCAGGAAATAGGAACAGCTCTTTGCCACCCATTTTGGGACAAAGAGGAGGCTCTGCACTCTCAGGACATTACTGCGGTACACCATGCCAGAGACCTGGGGCCAGACAGCAACATATTAAGCACGCCACCTTTTATTCCTTACGGAAGACATTATATTGCATCACATTACACATTATATAATAGGTTACAATTTTTTTTACACAGTACCCATTTATACAGCGGGATATTTACTGAGGTAATTCTGCCCCAGACCTATGCCTTTTTCATTACAGTGATTACTTTAAGACTTTTCATTACCATTTGGGTTTGTCTTTCCAGACAAAAGGGCAAAGGGATAGGACTAGGGGCTTGCGAGAGTCTCAGTCAGCAAAGTGCTCGCATTGAGCGCAGGCTGAGCCTAGCCCACTTCACTGTACTGCGCCGGGGGCTTGCAGAATGTGAAAAGCACTCGCATGTGTGGTATGTGATATATGGATGTAGCAGAGCATTTGCCCCACCCTGTACTCCTGCACAAGTGCAGAGGTTGTTGCGGTGAGAGGAGCTTAAGTACCCCAACAATAATGGGTGAAAGAGGGGGAATGTCACTGTTGGCAAGGCAGTTGTATTTTTTCTTCAAGCCAAATTGTCGCTGGGGCTGCTGTCTACACCAGGGTTTAAGCATTGTGACAATACCGATTCAATGTTAATATCATGGAACTTGACTAATTCTGTGAACCAGAGTTACCAGGGAATTACAAGTCCCCCTCCACAAATATATGACATATTTTCATGACTGAACTGAGAAGTATTACAAATGGGGCTTCAATCAGTATGGAAAACTCCTGAAGGTCAAGACAAAAGGAAAAAAAAAAAAACAAAACAGTAAAAGCATGACCTCCCACAACCTGAGATTTTTTAAAGAAACAAACATCCATCTTCATACACTTTGTGCCAATTGTCTTTTTGTACTTCATTTGCAGTCCTAGCAAAGGTGTGAAAACCACACCTGTGACACCATGTCTACAGTGCATAAAAACATTGGTGCACTTGGTGGAGGAAGAGAAATTACGTTGTCTGTTTTATGTTTTTAAAAAGCTACATGCAAAGACAAGCTTTTCAGTTCTGGAATTTATCCAATATGTCAGAATCAAAGCTTAATTTCATACAACTTATTTCCTCTAGTTAGAAATAAATTGTTTGTTAAGGTTAAAAGGAAAGGTTAAAAACACTTTGATAGAAATAATAGCATGAATTGTGCCTTAGCAAAACATTTGTATTTGCATGTGCAAACTTCCATTAAAAATTTTCATGACTGTTTTTCTAAATGGGGTTCTGTCAAACATACAGTACCAGTCAAAAGTTTGGACACACCTACTCATAGAAGGGTTTTCTTTATTTTTTACTATTTTTCCCATTTTAGAATAATAGTAAAAACATCAAAACTATGAAATAACACAAATGGAATTATGCAGTGACCAAAAACGTGTTAAATAAATCAAAACTATCTTATATTTTAGATTCTTCAAAGTAGCCAAAAGATATTTTTCAGAATTAAATTTTTTGTTTTGGAAAGAAATTCATACATAGGCATCAACTTTGCTACTTATATTTGTAGAAAGAAATGTAGAAAGAAAACAAATTTAAAGCATTTAAGCATAAGTGTTTAGATAAAAATGTCTGTAAGATAATGAGAAACATGCATTCAATCAGGTGTGTCCAAATGTCTGACTGGTGCTGTATAGTTTGAGAAACTACCAATAGTAATTCAACTTAAACATGTAATAAAAAGTATGAAGGTAAGTTTACCTGAAGACTCAGCTATAAAAATAAATACACTGATGACAATTTGCCAACAAATTAAAATGTGTCATCTACAGGTCTGTTCAATGTTAACCTTAGAAGCTGTGGTAACTAGGAAGGAAGTAACACAATATCAATGAGTATACTACAGTGAACAGGCCGGCAAGTGCATTTCACTAGCATGTCCACCAAAAAAAATCTCAGAAAATAATAACACTGCTTTTCTTTTCCCATCATTGCTTGTGACTCCAGACTATTAGAGGAGACAGATGGAAAGGACTCTCTTTAGGAGCATTAAAGAAGTCAAGGCCTGAGGCAGGGACATAACCTAGACTTTTGTTTGACTCATTCTTTTCAAGAGGAGTCATGAGCAGGAGTATCAGGAAAAGAGTTAGTTATGAGTAATGTGGTGGTTTACACTACGGACATCCCAGACTGATTCTTGTGGGTGACAAATGCTGAATATCCATCTGTTTGGTCTGGGCCTAGGTACTGTTTTGCAACACCGCTGGTGCTGAAGTCTATTTAAAGAATGCCTAGGGATATCCTCCGCAAAATATCAGTAGTTTACTATGCCATTATAATATAACATGCATATTTGACTGGAGCTTGGAATTCATTACATCTTATTTCAATGTACTTGAAAATCAGCCTGTGACGGAGTGCCGTCACTACAGTTGAGTATGCGCTCTGACTGCCATACCAACGAGCCTGGCTCTTTGGCATTGCAGTCAAAGTTACAGTTTGGTACCCCGTAGACCCAGGTTTGAGGCCGGGTGGGGTGACCACTCTCTCCCTTCACTATACAGCCCCAAGGAAAGTATCAAATTTGCTCTACTGAGTCAGTGGCACTTAGCTCATTTCACAATCCCTTGGTCATTTATGGCCATTAAACATTAGGATTTGCCTTGGCGATTTTAATATTGGAATGAAAGGGATGTTTGAATGTAAACAGGTAGTCATCTTTACTTACCAGTCCACTCAGGGCAATGATCCACATAACAGGGCTTGATGTTAAAAGCTACAAAGCAATAAAAGAAACAAGAACAGAAATCATTCTTTTGTCTGTCACTTACAGCTATGAACGTAGTCAGCCATCCACTCAGAGGACTGCATTTCAGCAGTATGCCCCCACTCAAAGAGCATTGCTTTTGCCTGTCAGATCAACATTAGACAAAGACACTGACTCCACAGTCAGAAAGAGAAATGTGTATGGCTCTGTAAAGAAATGTCCTTTTGGACAACCCCTTATGTTCATCATAAATGATCAAAGATTTACTGTTAAAATTGGAAACTACAAGGTGCTTTCACAGACATTAGTCACTTGGGGAAAAGTGAACTATGGGTCAGAAAAAGGGTAACTAAATCCTAATTGTGTTTACAAATAGATCCGATACTGCTGCAAAAGCAAAGATTAATTTGAGAAATGACACTCGCATCTTTCATCATAGATAAAAGCTGACCTAAAGATGTTTCGAGACTAACAGAAATTTGGGATAGCAGATGGGATTTGCTAGATGCATTAAAGCAGACTGAAATCCCATTATGGGATGACTGCTTCAACTGCATAAAATAAATGACAGGTAAACTTACACACAGGCATACATACAGTGCCTAAAAGGCCGTTTCTCCTTTAAACAGTGATGGAAAATGCAAACCATGCATGAGAGATAAAGGAGTGGCACGAAAGCGGAACCCACTTCCTTCCAGTTGGGTCACCATCACGCAGGCAGGAAGCAGGAGACACAAGTGCCTGAGCACACCACTTAGTGAGAGTACCCTCAAGCAGCTACTGAACAGCAAAGGGTAGCTTCACCGCGACTGTCGCATGTTTGCCTTTACTGACCTTCTGATAAAGTCATCTGCTGATATCATCGGCCACAACAGGATCTTTTTATTTTATGGATTTTAATAACATTACCTGAGCCTGTAAGTGTCACATGAGAAAGTTTCAAAAAAGTTAAAACCAGACAGCCATTGTTGCCACCCCAAAAACAAATTAAACCGAGCCTTGCACTACAATATTTATCAATGACTCTGCCATTAGTAAATTGTGTGAATTAATATTTCTCATTATATGATTGATATTAAGCAAACTTCAACAACATGTACTTTATGCCTGCCCTTTGTGGCTTTTACATCATACACCTTTCTACTGACTTTATGTTTGCTATGGAAACAGTGGTTCACAGGAAGCCGACATTTGATACTCCGCAGATCCGCTACCCACCATGAAATTTGCACTAACCACAATTTCTTGAACGTGGCTGGCAAATGTGGCACGAAGAGAGGATTCTAAGAAAAATTGCGTCAGGTACTGCAAAACTAATAAAATGTATACAACGTCAACATGCAGCTACACCTGATGAAAACACAGATACCATTGTTCAGTGATGCATAAAAGTTCATACTGGAAGGATTTCCGGACGCTTTGACGTTTTTTGATGTCAAAGACGGTAACGCCGACCAAGGCACCCCTATTTTTGATTTGCATATGATTAAGATGATGCATGTAAAGGACACTGTCACAGTATTACCATTAAAATTGAACACCTGTTCATGTCTGGGCTTGAGGAGCCTAGGAGAGAATAGATTAGTATATAATATAATAGATAAATATAAGGTGGCATACATAGATATGAATTGTGTCTTACTTATTGTATATTTTGAACAAAACTGTGAAATTGAAATAATGCTACTATAACAACTAATATAAAACATAAACATAAACAATGGTAATCATATGGCGGAGTGGTGGATAATGGATACCACTCCAGTGGTGCATGAAGCAGGCCCACCAAACAGTACTTGGCATTGTTAGAATGAGGCGTCATTTCTTAGCAGGCCATGTGCAGACTGACCTACCTTTATGCCATTTGCATGGGCTGATAGTTTAATACTGACACATCCGTACAGAATAATGCTTAGGCAATATTTCCCAGCAGATCCCCTATGATCATGCATGGAGTAACATCATTTAAAGTTGACTGTATTTTTTAAGTACTCAACATTATTAGATCAAACAATGGAACCTTTTATTAGTGTTATTAGAACCTTTTATTACCAGTTCACAGTAGTATAACTGGTAATAAATTATTTAAATGTATTGGTAAATTATTTAAATGTATCACTATTTTTTTAACAAAAATCATGAATAAGTGCAGTGGGATGCTATGCGTATGTCTTAGTGTACACTGTCAAGCAGGATATAGTCCCTTTTGAAAACGTATGATCTGTACTGCTTTTTATACCAAAATGAAATGAATAAACAATAAACAGTAGCTTGTAAATCTAAAACCCTCCGCAGACAACGCTGGAACATTCTCCGAGTGTAATGTCTGCGTGCTTGCTATATCTGAACCCCCACCTGCTAGCCTTGACACTACTTCCTTTTTCCTGTCCAGGGCATCTTCTAGCCGACTCAGGGGGAGAGATTCAATGCCAAAGTACAAAACACAGTGGAAAACCACAGGATGCAGACTCATTCAGTTCAAAGACTGACCCATCTGCAAATAGCTATGTTTGCTGCCTAGTACTGAGCCACTGAGGGAGAAAAAGCATGGAATATAGAAAAAAGCAGTAAAAAGGAATAAATCTCTCTAACTAGTGTCATGAAAGGGTCAACTGTACACAACCAGGATGTTTCTCTTAAATAGGGTGTTTTCACACCTTCTGTTCTGTCATGTAGGGGGCTCAATGACAGGTTCTAAAACAACTGTACTCTTGCGAGAGCTGAGGAGCTCACTGCTGGCAGAGGTTTCACAAGACCACATTTCCATGGTGTCAGTTTGTTTTGAAAAGTGCTGGGGACAATGACGGGGACAACAGTGGGCTCGACGTGTTAAAGGCTTTCAAAAAGTGGTGGGGATGAAATGGGCCATGACAAAAAGTGGTGGGGACATGTCCCCAGCGTCCCCAGCGTAAATGACACCTATGCATATTTCTTCATGTCATTAATGCCAAATCGGCGGTCTTGCACCAATGATGTGAAAATAAACATTCATACTTCATCTTCATTTGGCCTCATCTTCATCTCAACAGTGCCTGCTGCAGAGTCCTTGACAAAACTCACAAATGTTCATGGGCACACACAGTTACTGATCAAGTGAAGGATAAGCAAAACAGGAACAGAAACACAAGGTACAAGTCAACAGTTCTGCAAGGGGAAACCACAGAAATGAGCGGGCTGAGGTCCCTGCCCAATTCCTGTTTTTAATAGTTACTCTTTTTCATATCTGAATAATCTCCTGTCCGTTTAGTGTGAAGGATGATACAAATTAACTGCTTCCTTAACTTCTTCTAGGGTTTCTTTTGGTCAGCACTGCCTAAGCCAGGCAGTGAAGCACTTCTTGTGTCCTGTTTAAAAAAACATCTCGGGTTTGACTCTGATCACTAGTTAACCTTCCAACTATGAGTACCAAGGAGAGAGCCAAGTGTCTAAAAATGAAAACCAAGCTGGATGTACAAAGCACTTACCAGTTCAATGGCCTTTACATTATTGATTTACAAATGCTTCCAATGTCCAAAGAATATTTTTTCGCTTGTTTTTATTCGCTCATAGAGCCATACTAGACAACTCTAAAATGAGGCACATTTGGACAATGTGAAACTATCACTATTAATCAGTGTTGGGAAGGTTACTTTTGAAATGTAATAGGTTACAGATTACTAGTTACCCTGTTAAAAATGTAATAAGTAATGTAACTATTTTAATTGCTTCATCAAAGTAATGTAACTTATTACATTTGATTACTTTTTGATTACTTTCCTAACAAATGTTTTAAACCGGGCAATAAAGCTGAAAAGTCCTAAAAACATAAATTTAAACCAGGCAGTGTACACCTCACAACAATATTCAACACTGATTACTGTCAAACTTTTATTAAAAGTCCTTCAATATAACCTGAATTAAGATTGGAATGTTTTGATTTGAAAGCACAGCCACCAAAACAAATCACAAATAAGTATATCACAAACAAACAGGGCAAACTGGCAACAACTACCGTTGTGTGCCCAACAAAAAGCACAGTATGCATAGTTAGGACCATTAATTTAGTCTGTTGGTGCCCTGTTGAAATTTCACAACCTAATGACCTCTCCAAGTTAATATTTAATGAAAACACAATGCTGAATTAAGTTAGTGAGTGTTATTAGATCTCACATAGGCTACCTACATCACTATTCAAGGACTAACGTTAGCTAAGATTTTCTATCAAAGGGTTCATAAATGGAGGTGCGGCTGTGCAAAAGGCGTCTGTTAGCTAGCTAGCAATTAATTTGTCATGAATGTAGATTAAACATAAATATGTAGCCTACTCGATGGGCACCGAGCAAAATATAGAGCTAAATTACATCTTTAACACACATAAATAACATGGTGGGGCGGGAGGTACTTTATGTGACTGATTGCAGTTACATTAACTTACCCGTAGATGTTTCCTCAGGTTTGACATCGAGCATGTCGATGTTGACAGCATTTTCACCGCTGGTAAACAAGCTTTACACTGTACAGTAATGTTAGAACACTTTTATGATTTCAGAAGGAAAATATTGTTGACTTTCCAGCACTGAAAGGTGTTCTTGTCTGACGACATAGCCACCCTCCTTGGCGTGATCGGCTGGTCACAGGCATGGCAGACTCAGGTTGCTTAGAGCAATGCACATTGATTTGATTGGCAGATGAGAGGCGGTGCAAATTCAAACAAGAGAACCAATCAAAAACAACGCTCAAAACTTGAACGCATACTGCCAAATGAATGGAGTCTGTCTAGATGTAGAGACAGCTCCTTGTAAGCCATCCTACCCTTGATGGTGTTGCACTAAAATTTGTCCCAACGGCTTTGCTGACCCGTATTGTCCGGAAATATGCCAAAAGATGTGTTTTAACCGAACGTGACACGAAATTTACGAAAAGTCAATGGCAGGAGGCGAATGGGCGGAGTTAGTTGCGGCGAAACTGCGAGCGAAATGGGCGAAATGAGTGTTTGCTTGAGTTATGTTCACTGAAGCGAAAATTTCACCTGGCGAAAGCCAATCACCTTCAAGTAGGGCTAGAAGCCATGCCCCCTTTCCACTTTGCCTTTTCCAACTTTCTAGCAGCGTTGGTGTAATCAAAACTGCTTGCTCTGACATGGTGCAAAATTTGCTTGTTCATTTTTCAGGCAAGCGATCAAACCCTGTGAGGTTAAAACACACCTAAAAGAAGGCATTCCTGCACGGCGAAAAGATGCACAGCAACAGAATGAATGTTATATTCTACATAAGCTTTTTACCGAAAAGAATATATTCGGATGTAACCCCTTTGTAATCACCAACATTTTGATTAGTAACTGTAATTTAATTACATATTTTTTCTCAGTAACTAACAGATTACAATTATTTATTTTGTAATTTAATTACATAACGCCGTTACATGTAAGTAGTTACTCACCAACACTGCTATTAATTTACAGCCCTTAACAATAACATGAAACTGGGCTGTGTTGGCCATTACATTACATTAATGGCATTTAGCAGGCTTATCCAGAGTGACTTACATATGTTACAATTTTTCCATGTTACCCATTTATACAGCCGAATATTTACTGAGGCAATTTTGGGTTAGGTACCTTGCCCAAGGGTACAGTAGCAGTGTCCCAGCAGGAATCGGACCGGCAACCTTTCGGTTACGAGTCCGGCTCCTTAACAGTATGCTACAATGCTGCCCCACTGTAAGGTGGGCCCAAATATAAGGTGGGGTTTTCTAGAGAATTCAGCTTGCTGTACAGTATATCCAAAGAATAATGAAAATAGCTAATGCTAAGATACAATCATTACCCGGAGCAACATTCACCTTAAGCACATGTTGAGCTCCACAGCTTGGATTTGATCCCAGCCATCAGCAGGGGAGGACATTCAGAGCGCAAAAGAGCATACATTCAACACGGATTTTTTAAAAATCTTATTTATTTTAAATTATTTTTTAATGTCCTCTCTCATCCTGACTCAAGAATCACTAATTGATCACTAACTCAAAAATACTGAAGAAAGGTGTGGGCCAAAATGAATCTCTGGAAATACTAGACAAACTTTCTTACTTAGTAAGACAATTTTCTTACTCAGTGCAGAAAATATTAGCAATCCAGTACAGCTTGTGTTTGTAATCCAATATGGGACACACACTATTTGCATGTTATGCAAAAACATGAACTTGATTTTACTTGTTAAAAATAAGTTCTACAATCCTTGTCAAAACAGTCTTTGTCAGGTGTCTGTAAGTTGGTAATTTATCATCAGTAAAAAGCATAAAATCCTCCAATTGCTCTGGTTCTCCTACAGTGCTCTGTGCCAGTGCATAAAAATAGCCATCGACTATGGGTGTCAGTGCCCCTGCATCTTAGCCCTGTTTGTTTTTGTTTTCCTTGTCCATGTGCCTTTGTTTTTCCCTGTGTTCCAGCCCTGCCCTGCTCTCCGCCCTGTCTCCGTCCACCTGATTACCTGATCGTCCCCACCTGCCTGCCTGCGCACCTGCATCCCATCTCCTCATCAGCCTCGCCCTATATATTCCCCACTTGTGTCTGGTCTTGTTGCTAGTTCGTCTCAGTCGCTATGAGCCGTTTTTCCTGTTCTGCCTGCCTGTTTTCCTGAATTTTTGCCTGTTTCTCTTGACCATGTTTTTGGATCTGATTTTTGGTGTCGTTTGCTGTCCTTTTCCGGTTTTTTGACTTCACCTGTTTTGACCACGTTTTTTGGGATTTTGATTTGGTTTAATAAACATCTATTGTGCATCCTGCCTCCCTGCCTGAGCCCTGACAATGGGTGATTAATGCATTGGGTAATTTTACACACATCGCTTCCTGTGTTAATGCAAAAACCAAACTTGATTGCTTAAGTTTTTTTTGTTTTGTGTTTTGCAATTCTCCTCTTTGAAAAGGACTCAACTTATAATCAGGGCCACCTTATACTTGAGCCAGTAGTCATATATGTCTTACACACACACTTCAAATGAATATAATGGGAAAATATTGTTTTTGGTTACACTGTTTTAACAGAGATTCAAGCATGGTATTCAGGCATGTAACAAAAACTACAGAATGGTACCCTCAAGAATGCAAACATTTGTGGGAATGGCATTATTAGGAATTCTCAGATCGATTCAGCTGGACTGGTTCTATTCAATGGGTGCTTTAAATTAATCTATGCATGTTGTGCTGTGAGGAGGAGGGACCTTTTTATGACAGAGATTAGGAAAAACTTCACTGACCTGCAGGCCCACAATGTAGACTAAGGATTTGTTGGTGATGGGGAACTGGCCGAGGACCTGAGTGACCTGGACTTGAGGAATGGAGCAGTAGAAAGGCACAAACAGGGCAAAGACCGGGCCCAAGCTGCAGAAAACCAACACAGACCACAGAGAGCACTGTCAAGAGTTTGCGGAGGTTGCATTATCACCATGGATGTACACCATCAATTGCATTTCATTTATTCCCATTTAGATGGCATTTCAAAGTGGGAATAATAAGAAAATTTAGCAAAGAACTGAAAAACAAAATTATTCCATCAAATGATTCCACTATGAGGTTGAGTTTAACTGCTGGAACATTGCGGGATATTAAAAGCAAAAAAAAAAAAAAAAAAAATTAAAATGAAAAAATACTGAATGTTTTGAAAATATTAGCATATTAATATATTAAGGACTCCGCAAGTGATGTGCCTTTCTTGACAAGCGTACACTTTTTCTGAAAAGGAAACACTTTGTAAGACAGAGAAGAAAGTAATCTGGGAAATCAATCTCAATTCCTGGAGGGCCTAGAGGGCTGTGAGTGAATAAAAGAATGATTTGGTTGTTAGCTCAATAATTTTACAGGTGAAAGAGACAAAAACATGCATACAGAGCCTGACATACCCTGATGAACACTAATGATTCTAGCAACCTGTTCAGACTGCTTACTACCAGATGCTTGAAGAACTACATGTTTGAGCATGAAGACTGCATATATTTAGGTTTTCTCTAGAGATGTTAACAATTACCTGGTTAACCAATAAGAAGTAAAAAAAAAAATTACACTTTAATCATATTCCTAAAGTTGATTGATGTTTAAAACACAATTATAAATAATACAAAAAAACACACAACATCACTACCCCTAAGCAGAACAGAGCACAAGGTGCAAGACTTTTTTGCAAGACTGCTGTGCAGTGACTTCGCTAGCAACGTAGCTGGAGATTGTTGCCAAAATGTATCCAAGAACAAAGCTGGTAACTGACATTACTTGTCTCTGTTAAATCTGTTAAATTGGATAGGCTTCAATAATTGTTTGAACTAAAATTAAAAAGTCAGTACATTATTACTTCATGGATCAATGTTTTTGACCTCAGTGTCTGGAAAAAAAAGCCACAAGATGGTGCACTATTTTCCTGTTGGCTGAATAGAAAAGATTACAAATTGCTTGGTAAACATGGTTAGCCATACAAAAAGTAACCATTATTGAGATACCCAGGTTACATTAAAAAAAATTGCAAGAATGCATCATGAGAGTAAAAGTGCAGTCTAAGAACAAAAGGGGAAGGGTGGAACCTCTCAAAAAGAAACCCTGCACTATAATATTGCAACTGTACACACAAAGAGATCAGGATGATAACTGCTAGCACAAGAACCACATATGCAATGTTTTAGAAAGGCTGCATCATCGGAAATGCACCTCATGTAAGCCATGCTGTCTGGTGCAAACTGCCACATTGCTTCTGTTCTTGCATTTCCAAAAAGTGTAAAAAAGGAGAACTTATCCCTGAAGAATATCCCGGAGACAGTTTTTATTTTTCTCTAACAGGGCAGTCCTCCACAATAAAAATATTCAATTCTAGAATTACAAACAGACAATCAACATGTGGAGGAGGCCAACCTGCAGTATTATGTTTTTGACAGGGGGAGTAGGGTGTGTCCTGTGATTTCTTTTACATATGCATATGAGGAATCTTTCATCGTAGAAATGAAAGTAATTATAACTTCAGAGAAGGAGCACAATTATGCCACACAATAAAGTGTTTGGGCCCAACATGAAAATGATGGTGATGCATATAGCAATAGACTGCCTGGTTTAGGAGTGGCTTCTCATCACTGAAATGATAACTGAAACTGGTGTATCTTACCACCACAAACGGAATGGCAAAACCAAAAAAAAAAAAAAAGGTTTTAAGGGGGTGTCATGAACACATTGCCACCATGAGGAGGTGGTGGCAATTCCAGCCAAGCTAGTACAACTGTAACACACCAGAGAGAATGAGGGCTGCTACCACAGAGCAGGAAGTGATCTCAGTCAGTACGGTTTCTTTCCAGCACAGGAGTGTGGCTTCTTTAATTCTGCAGTACAGGCGTTGCGTGTGCAGAAGAAACGTGGTTACCTCCGGACTCACACACACTTCCCTCTGCCATGCCAGAAGAGCCAAAAGACTTGTGCTAAGATAAACTACATTATACTAGGTAAGTGGCTATCACCTGGGCTGAGCCTGCAAAGGGGGTGGAGTGGGAATTGGGGTGTTGGAATCCAAGCAGTGAATGGAGCTAAGTGTTGTGCTAGCATGGCTTCTGTACATCAACATGTTCTGTACACAGTTCCACTTAGATAACTTACATTAAATTTCTGGGTTTCTTTTCTTTTACGGATTTTCTTCTGGCCTTGCCTTTTGCTTCTCGTACTTTGAAAATTGAATTTTTAAAAAATGTCTTACACAATTCACATGCATTAATTGTTATTAATATGAAAATTCACATGATTTTCATATTAATAACAATTTAATGCATAATGCCTCTACAGGCTTTTTGATTGGAATTATGAAAAGATGTTTTATGTGTTAGTACACTCAGAATATTCAAATTAATTCTGGTAAAATTTAAACATTTTCAATATTACGTATAGATATTTGCCAATGTGCTCAGTTCATGTGTCCATGTCTAGTAGAAAAAAGATTTTATGTTTTTGTTCAAAAGTTTATGTTATGCCATGATTCAGTTTGTTTTTTTATTATTCAAAGTGACTTCAATCACTGTATGTCAATGAATGTCATATGTATATATGTCTGTGTTCACACATCCCCCACACACACACACACACACACACACACACACACACACACACACACACACACAGATATAGGAAATACCCTGAAAGCATTTGCCAAATGTCTTTCAGTGAATGAGCGGTACCAGATTCATTCTAACCACAAGGTGCTTTGTCCTAAACTTAGCAAAAATAAAAAAAAATGTTCCTTTTTCATTGCTTACTCAGCGTTTTTTATTAACAACAATGACCATCAAACTCATGGTGAGAGAAATGAAAAAGGTAACACTTGCTTAAATTTTTTGACCCAACTCAGACCATTGCAGTCACGTTGGGTTTTGTGCATCTGTTACGACATATGAAACCTGCACTCTCCCCTACTGCCTAGACCTGCCCGTCTCCCATGACATGATGCTTCACTGCCCCTCAGCATGGTCGCAGCTTATACCAATTTCTACTGTCTGTGTAGGAGCGCTTTATGCTAAACGTAGCAACATCTTCAGAAAATGCTCATTAGAAGTGCCAAATGAAGCACATATTACGGCATGTACCATATTATATCTAAAATGTAGGCAAATGTACTCAGAGGACACAATTGTTCTTTTTTAAAACGAAGATTACCTCACAATGTCCAAGTACATCCAAATGTAAAATTATTTTATGTTTTCCCAAAATGTCAGCAAAAATTTCAAAATGAATGTCAGGGAAAAAAACATTCCCTATGATGTATTCAGTATACACTTTGATGTCATCTTTTCAAAGGCTGATATATAAATGCTAGGTAGGTCCACATCTGAAACTGGGTTTCTTCTTCATTGAACTTTCCCACATAGGATTGGCTCTTTTGTTTTACTATCAGATGTAACAAATTTCAGGACAAAGAATGCAAAAGGTTTGGGTTTGCAAGGGGGCTTATCCCTTTAAACAAGTGTATGGGCGTTCACCTTTAAATCTGACTTCAAGACTTGACAAATGTTCCATGAAGTTTCGTCACCAAAACTCTCACTCATGTCATGGAGTTCAGGTGCTAGAAAAATTCAAACGAGGACGAGGAAGTCGTAGGATGTGCATTTGAGCCTGAGTGACAGGCTGATAACGAAATGTCACAGTTTGTGTGGGCAGCATTTGCGACATTCAATACTGCATGCAAAGCTGGGAGTTGAAGTGCTGTTTCCACAGTGAAAAGAGGAAGAAAGCACAGTTCAGCTGTGACTACCTCTTCCACCCATTCTCCTCCTGGAGGCTGTGGCCTTGCTCTCCATTATTCTATAAAAAGAATCGCATATCTAAAAAAATAAATGGACAGAAACAAGACACTGCCAAAATGCCATGCAGTTTCAGAAGGTGCTTCTAAGCAAACTAATACAGCTGCTTGATCAGGTCAAACCAGATGCGCTACAGAGGGCCCTGCACATGCTATTATCCAGCAACAGCCAATGATAACTTGCATTGCTACTTTCAACATGAACCGAGGACTTCAAATGCATCAAAATCCACTTAAACGCAATGAGGTTTTCAACCACTGATGAGCCAGGAAACAGATATGAACCCGAAATATGTTCTCATCAGCTTGCAGCATGTTTGTCACACAGCACACAGTTATCAGGAACTAGCACCACTGAGATCATGTATATTGCTTGTAAAAGTAACATTCAGACTGATGCACTCATGATGGGGAAAAATCTGTGTACACCCATAAACCTGTTCCTGAAATTGAAACAGTTACTAGAACCCTCTTTGTTCTTGCAGATGATGGGTCCCAACTTCCTGAACACCACAAGAATGGAGCATGGCGTCAACAGCACCGGCAACGTCACAATGTGCACAAATCTGTACGACCACAGGGACACGGCCCGGGTGCTCATGCCGTTACACTATGCCATTGTTTTCGTCGTGGGGCTGCTTGGAAATGGCCTGGCCTTCCATGTCATCCGGCCCAACATGAAGAAGATCAACTCCACCACGCTCTACTCCACCCACCTGGTGGTGTCTGACATCCTATTCACGCTCTCGCTGCCACTCCGGATTGTCTACTACGCCAACGGCTTCCACTGGCCACTTGGTGAGTTCCTCTGCAAAGCCAGTGGCCTGATCTTCTACATCAACACCTACGCTGGGGTCAACTTCATGACCTGCCTGAGCGTGGACCGCTTCATTGCTGTGGTGCTGCCACTGAAGTACAGCCGCTTCCGCAAGGTCCAGAACGTCAAGTACATCTGTGTGGTGGTCTGGCTGGTGGTGCTGGTCCAGACACTGCCCCTAATCGGGATGCCTATGACCAACAAAGAGCCAGATGGCTATATCACCTGCATGGAGTATCCCAACTTTGAGAAGGTGGACAACCTGCCCTACATGCTCATTGGTGCTGTCTTTCTGGGCTATGGTATCCCTGTGGTGACCATCCTGGCCTGTTATTCTGTGCTGTGCTGGAAGCTGCACTTTGCTGCCAAGAACAACCACCTGACAGAGAAGTCGGGCCGGAGTAAGAAAGCCATTGGGGTCATCTGCTGCGTCATCCTGGTCTTTGTGGTGTGCTACAGCCCCTATCACATCGACATCCTGCAGTACATGATCAGAAAGCTGCGCTACACACCTGACTGCACGGAGCTGCACTCCTTCCAGGTGTCTCTGCACATCACCGTCTGCCTAATGAACTTCAACAGCTGCATGGACCCCTTCATCTATTTCTTTGCATGCAAGGGCTACAAGAGAAAGATCATGAAGATGATGAAGAGGCCGGTAAGCGTGTCCCTGTCTAGTGCGGTCCGGACCTCACCAGAGGGCTCCTCCAGGGACTTTATTGATGGACACAAGATCCACCTCAACAACACCCGCAGCCACGAATGACAGTGGCCAAACACAGCGTGCTGCGGGTTTGGAGCAGATTATAACCATGCCTACAACAAGGATATACATGAACATGGGAGAGAAAGTCTGACGAGTTGGTGACATAAAAGGAAACTGTTCTGACAAAAGAAAACTCAACTGTTTTCATGACAACGTGTTAAACAGGAAACCATCTGGCGAAAATGTACCGTTACTGAGAGTGAAACAGGAGGGCCAAGTGTTTGAGCTTGGAAATGTATTTTGTGAGGCAAAGTGTTACACACAGATAAGACAGTGTTAAGAGCAACAGCAAAAAACTCGATGTGACACTGATAAAGAAATCTCAATGTCAAATGTTTTTTAGCACTGATAAACAGATAAGATGATCAGGACAAGGTATATCTTTAAATATCAGAGACCCTTAATACAGTTGAGTGCAAAAGTTTGCATCCCCTTACTTTGAAATGACAAAAGGAGTAAAACAAAGAAATGTGTTTTCATCAACACAATATTTAATACACATTCAGTTTTTACAAATGTTCCTTCATCATCAAAAGTAACAAAAATGGTCAAAAAATGTAAAAAAAGAAAGTGATAGTGAAATAATGGAAATTACATCAGTCCAAAAGTTTGCATCCCCCTTAATGAAATGTTTTCTAATACTTTGTATGTCCGCCCTTTGCCTTTATAACCTCCTCCAACCACTTTGGGTACCCTCTGAGCAGCTTTTGTATCCTCTCAGGTGTAATTTTAGCCCATTCTTCTACCAGTAGCCTACCAGATTTATTTGGCTGTCTACCATGTACTGCCTTCTTCAAATCTATCCACAGGTTTTCTATTATATTCAAGTCTAGAGACTGGGAAGGCCATGGCAAAACTTTCACCTTACCCTTTTTAAACCATTGCTGAGTTGACTTTGCTTTGTGCTTTGGATCATTGTCTTGTTGAAGGATCCACTGCCTCTTCATTTTTAGCTTTTTGACTCATGCTAGGAGGCTTTGCTTTAAAATCTGTTGATATTTGCCTGCGTTCATTTTTCCTTCCACGTTATGCAGAGCTCCAGTGCCTGATGCAGACATAAACCCCCAAAACATCAGCGAGCCTCCACCATGTTTGACTGTGGGAATGGTGTTCCTCTCCTCAGAAGCAGAGTTTTTTCTTGCCACATGTACCTGTGTGAATTATGGCCAAATAATTTGACTGTGGTCTCATCAGACCACATAATCTTGTTCCAAAACTCATTTGGTTTGTTCACATGCTCTTTAGCATACTCCATACTGCTGCCTTGTGTCTAGAAGTAAGCAATGGCTTCCTGTGTGCTCTTCTCCCAAACATTCCAGACTTGTGCAGACTGCGCTTGACTGTGGAGATGTTGACTTTTATTCAATTTGCCTCGAAGAACTTTTTTAGGTCCCCTGCTGTTTGTTTTGGATTCTTGCGTGGCTCTCGAGCAAGTTTCCTAGCAGCTCTTTCAGTTATTTTTCTTGGTCTTCCGCTCCTTGGTAGAGTCTTAGTGTGTCCATGTTTCTTCCATTTCTGGATTATGGTGTTCACAGTTGGTGCTGGTATCCCTAAATGCTTTGAAATATTTTTATATCCCTCTCCAGCTTTATGAAAGCTTACCAATTCCATTCTGAGGTCTTCTGACAGCTGTTTCCATTGTTTTCGTTGCAAATATAAAATGCAAGCCTAATTTAACACACCGGGTGCCACTCATCAAGCATTAAGTGCTGACAATGTTTCTTTGAAGATCAGACCCCTAATTTTATATATTAAAGTTAAATACCTAGAGGTTTATCAAAAGGGATGTAAACTTTTGAGCTTGCTATTAAAGATAAATTTGGACTTGGACTCAGCTATTTTAACATTGAGGCCATACCATAAAAGGTTTTCAGAGGGGAAACACATTTAAATGATTATGGAAGGCTATTTTGAAGATGAACTGTACAACAGAGGCAGATTTTTTTATTATTCACCCAGAGTCTAAGGGGGATGCAAACTTGTGCACTCAACTGTATGTTCTTCTTTGTAAATATGTTTATTTCTAATAATGTCTAAAATATTTAGATGAAAGTATAACTTACCAAAGGTTGGGGTAAATATTGCTTTGATTTTTTTGTTTATAAACTGTTTATAAAGAATAATTATACATGGACTTATTTTGTTACGTGTCATTTACTAAACTTCAGTGAATCTTCACATTTGATGCTTTTCCTTTTCATGCTTTTATCTTTTTTCCTCCCAATTTGGAATTCCCAGTCAGAGTCAAAAGCCATGCTCATTGCTGCAACCTCTGTCATCAATTTAGGAGAGTGCAGAGTGCATGTGGTCTCTCCTCTGAAACCTGTGATGCAGGCTGCAGGTGCATTTCACACTGCGGTGCACAAGGTGAGCTTGCAGAAATTTGAGTCTGAGGAGGACACTTTACACAAGCAGACTGTGGATGACCAGTTGACCCAAGGAGGTTGCTGGTCTGCAATGAAACAACATGCCCTACAAAAAAAAAATCCTTCCCTCCCCGGGCCATGCTGCGGTCATTACGTGCAACCCTGCAGGGCTGCTGGTCACAGATAGCACTGGTGCGATCGGGTCATTTTTCACTGAGACCACACCTAACACAAGCAAAAAAAAAAACCCTTAAAATATCTGATGCACTTTTGAGACCTAGTCAACAAGATGGCTTTTCATTTGCAGTCACTGGTCAGTTAAGAGCGGAGAGGAAACATATCTGATTAAGAGTTAAGGAGTATGGGTACCAATGTTCACTTACAGTGTTTGTATCATTTTGCTCCAGCTTGTTAGTTGATTATGTATACTCTGGTATCGGCAGTCACACAACTAGATAAAGATTCCCCAGATAATCCCTTGTATCTGCCTACATTGCAATATTTGTTTTGCTGTTGTATGCATTTCTGAGAGGAGATATTCTGTAAGACACATAAATTAGTGTAAACCACTAAACAAGTTCTGTGTAATATTTTTTAAACTTTTAATTCAGATTTATTATAATTAATAATTTTAAAATTTGTCCAAAATTACAGACCTGACTCATTCAATTTCTTTCAAAAACCCTGGAATGGGTTGCATCCAGGTAGTTATCACATTCCCTGGATCAACATGACCTACTTGATTCTAACCAGTCTGATTTCAAAGCGGGTCATTCAACAGAAACTCTCTGTAACATTGGCACTCACCTCTGCTAAAGATGCCTCTCTTTCCTCTGTCCTAATCCTCCTCAATCTACAGCCTTTCCACAGGAGTTGCTTGAGGAATGCACCCCTTTTTCCCTGTATGTAAAATCTTTTGGTTTGATTATTTCCTCACAGGGCGGTGAAGACGATACACAGCCATTTCTCTCATATCCACCCACTGAAAAGCGTATCGTCTCATGCTCTTTACACACATACATACAATACACATTATATAGACTACATAAGTTATACACACATTACATTACTGTGTGTGTGTGTGTGTGTGTGTGTGTGTGTGTGTGTGTGTCTATATATGCCGTCATACCCCAGACTTACAACCTCACTGGTTGCTGGACATCAATTCCATCTCAAATGGACATGTGTAACTATTATATGTAACTATTATTCACCCATAAGACATATGTTAGAATCTGGTGTTGGGTTCCTGTATGACCATTTCACCCAGTTTAAATACCAATGACCAACTAACCATTAAATTACCATTAAGTACTTAAAAGGTTAATAAAACTCAAATTTGTATACTTCATTTACTGAGTAAATCAACACACATTAGTAAATCCATGGAAGATATGTACATACAATAAACAAAATGCAAAACAAGATCCACACAAACAATATTCACACTAGAAATTCAGATGGAGACATTGTTATTGGGCTCATCTTTGATTTTTCAAAACTGAGTCTTCTCCTGTGAGTTCAGACAGGACTTGCACATTTGGGGGGCTTGACCACACGGTTCATGGACCT
Source organism: Megalops atlanticus (assembly GCA_019176425.1). NCBI lineage: Eukaryota > Metazoa > Chordata > Actinopteri > Elopiformes > Megalopidae > Megalops > Megalops atlanticus. Next base: position 14,730,761 of record CM032886.1, read on the forward strand.
TAGAGTGCTGTACATTATGGCTATGGTGCTTTGTAATTATAGATGTATCTCGTAGCAGGGCTGTTATGGTGGTCATAAGCATGAGTGGTCATATGTCGGGAGGTTTAAGTTAAGGTTTAACCACACAGATACCCATACACCCACACCCACACACACAGACACACACTTATGCATATAATTCTCATGTCAGAGATATCACTGCATAAATTATTGCAAGATGTAACAGCACTTGTACTCGTATTAGCTTTTGATTCAAGCTTGGCCAATTCACAAACTGTCTCACAAACGTGGCCACTGTTAGTCTCAGCCACCTCTCCATTTCCTTTTGTTTCTTCAAACTTTAACTCTTGGGCTTTTTGCAAAAGTCAAATTAGCTGGATGAATGTGTACAACATTTTTAAAACCGTTGCTGTAAGAGATATGCTATGAATAGATATGTTAAAATACGGTATGAGGTCTCTTTTTTTGTTGATTCATGAGTCAATGATTCACAGTTTATTCGTTGTTGTAACCGTTACGGCATTCATGAAGCCTCACTCTCCTATTACTACTACAGTTACAGGGATACTATTATTTGCATAGACTGTTGAACTGTGTCAATATGTAAAGGGACATGGGTGAAATGTGAGACTCAAAGAAAATGTTCAAGACCTATAAAAGCTAATAATACAAGTTGCATTGTAAACTTGTATTATTACACGTTAACGTTTCACAGGTTTCGTTTTAAATAAAGACACCAGCGTGAACACCACAGCATGCTCTGTGGTCAAACATGCGTTATACAAATGTTATTCCATTCTGACAACAATAATGCTTGCTAAATGACAACGCTTTGCCAGATGTTCTCAATGGGGGTCGTTCTCATGTTTTTTATATTTTGCCCAAACACGGCAAGTTAACATCCTTATTAAATCCTAAGAGCTTGTCAAGAGACAACCGCATCAGCAATGTAGGACAACAGGAGCCTGTGACGGTAAGTAAACCACATGAGGAGGAGCAAAGGCACCTGGGTAAGCACGTATGAACAAACAACATTTTGCTGTGGAACACCAGGCCTTCCCCAAGCCCCAGGGGCCTGATCCCAGCCTGGGTGAGACCTACATGCCAATCCTTTGCTCTAGAGCACTCATATTCAAGTGAACATGCTGTCACTCTGGGGACCCGCTTGCACTCAGGCATTGTACTAATGTATTCATTGTAAATTACAAACACTAAAAGCATCTCAGACTCAATTTAGCCACAGGAAAATTACAAATTTGCCGATGACATCACTCTTCAACAAAAAAATAAAACTTCGTGAACATGGGAATGTTTTGATTTGATTGGCATACAAATTAGGAAGGGAAACAACATGAAATTACGCACGTGTGCATGACCTAAAGCCAAGGGTGGAAGCGGTCGCTTAATGTAATTTAATGTATGTCAATGTTTTCCTTCCTTTCCATATGCCTTCCTGTTCTTATTAGTTGGTATTATTGTACAATTGTTGAGCAATCATAAAAGAATAAAACAGTAGGATGGCTTTAGGGTGGCTGTAGAAATCAGGAAATCCAACAAATAATTCACATGACTCTTCTGTGAAAATGTATGAAATTTAGAGGGCACAAAAGCAAGCATAATGTGTTTCTGTTCAAAGTGACTACTGCACATCAACCAGGTGGGTGATACACACAAGTGATGGTTGAGGTGAGTCCCGCCCTTCATGGTCAAGTGCTTTGAAAATGGTGCCAGGCTGAAAGGTGGTATATAAATGTAAACCATAAAAATAATAATAACAACAACAATAATAGTAATAATAATAATAATAATAATAATAATAATAATGTGTGCAATGCAATAAAATCTGTAATGATGCAAAAAGAAAAATCTGAAATTTCGCAACACCTAGACGCTTTATACAGATGAAATGTCATTAATTCTGTTAAAAAAGAATGTCTAAATTTAACTTTTGAAATGTAAGATCTACTTACAGGAGATGAGCTGCATTTTACCACTTTTACCACTAGTTTAACTCAATACTGCCATCTACTGACAACGGATGAATTCTTTCTGATAAAAATGAACAGCAACAATGTACAGTAGAGGTCGTTGTAGATTGCTGACTGGTCAGTGAATTTCCCTTAAGAGACAAAGTTGTCTTCATAAACTCAACTAATTTTAGCACAGACTAATAACATTTTAAAGTACAGGCTAACACAATAAAATTTGTACACCTTCTCAAACTCTGGGAGCTTGAAACGGCGAAACAGTCTACCTTTCTTCCACACACTGATGTGTGCCCTCTGGTGGTTCAAACTTTCTTCCAACCACTGATCTGGGGTAACCTAACCCAACCTTATGTCGCACCTTATTCATTATGTGAAAAAAAGGGCCAAAACTGACCTGAGGTTAGCACGTTGGGACCAAGTTCTACTTGGTGCATAAAACACTCCTTTTATCTAAGGTTTGTTTTACTGATAACACTGCATGCTCTGATGCTATGTTACTGGAATGGCCGCCATCATGCCAAGAAGGAGGTGTAAGAAAATTTCACCAGACTGAGCTGTGGTTTACCGCAGCATGCACAGGCAAACTCAAAACCAAGGGCTCCTGCAAGAGAGTTCGCTATCATCGGTGGACATCGCCGTGTGTGGAGCTGCATGAAGAAAAAAACCCTTGAGAAGACTACTCTAAAACCACAAACCAAACAAAGCCACTTCATCTTACTATTACTTGATTGCAGCGAAGTGAAACAAGAATTTAGTTTTATAGACCAGCTCATCAGCACTATGTTTAGTGGCACAACATGAAATACAAGACTGGATTGTTTTGCTTGTTCCTTTGTGAGAATGGAAGGGAAGATCATGTGTATACCAGGACATTTTGGATATATAAGAAATGTCCTCTGATAAAAAGGTCAAGCTTACAAAAACTAGCATTCAGGCCAATGCTCTACAACTACAAAGAAAGCACTGACCAGGCTGTGGTCCAGACATTCTGAAAAAGTCAAATGCTCAAATGACGTGGCTAAGTGCACAGGAATATATTTAATAATAGAATATAGCATCACTGCTCAGCCATCAAGCTGCCAAGTCTCAGTCTGTTCTACATACATACACTGTGCCCATCTTGGCTCCGCAACTAAAAGTAAATAAATTAATTAATTATGTAGAATTACAGAGCAACTGGAACAATCATTGCTTCCACTTCTGTAATGATTGAACAGTAAGTTTTCTGGCTGTACTACAAATGCAGGCTACTACAATAATAATTCTATAATAATTCTCTGTCCACTAACTCTTCTGGTTATGCTGACAGAATTTAGCTTGAAACAGCTTCCACGGTACACCTTATCATTCTCTTCTTTTTAAATTTTACATACATGGACCACACCCTTCCCCCCCAAACCACCTCTTTCTGGGCCAAAGGGAAAGAACACTCTTTTAGTAAGTCATACTACATATTTGACATATAAGTCATACTACATATCTTCCTGCCCTTTATTTGGAGTGGTGACCACTGATGGACACAGAATTCCAATATAAGGGCATTGTACAGCTTTAACGTATATTTTTATTCATTGCTATGAAGGCATTCATTAATTGTTCAAGGAATTACTGTTCAAGTAGTGCACAGCTGACAAACAAAAATAGCACTTAATCACATTCAAACCATATCAGTATTTATTTTTATTAATACATTACCAGAAGTAGCCTAACTGTTCTTGTCATATATTCCAGAAAATAATTAACAGTCCACTTCAGCACCACTAGCTGGTTTCAGGTGAGACCACTGTGGTATCCAACATGGAGGCATTTGTATTTTATATTGCTTTGATTTTGATGACTGTCTTCTGTTATTAGCTAGTTAGCAAGGCTATCTGATACATCAATGTGGAATTTAAAGTTACACACATGCACAACCATGGTTTATGTATTGTTTATTTTTATGCCATACCTAAGTAATGCATTCTAAGGTGACAAACTTCAGGTGACATTTGCTTGTCAAATGACGGCATGGTTTAGCAGTGTACAAATGTCAGTGGAGACTTGTGTGCTTGAAATACAAGAGGGTGAGAATATAACTTCTGAATGTCCTCAACCTGCTTAATTTTCTGTGTGAGTACCAAGTGTGCCGGTTTAAATAAAGAATGGCCTATTTTCAACTTATTCCCTTTTCATTTGATTGCTGATGTTGAGGCACTACTATTGTGCACTTCACATAAAATGATTTAAATTACATTAAAGACACCGAATTAGAACAAATCATTTTGATTATTTAAGTTAGAGGTCAATGCAGGTGTGTAGGCCTAAGCTGATCATTTTATTGGCACTGCAATAGACACAGTAACGTAAGAAAAAGTAAAGTCTGCTTCCGATGTGTGCTCTTTAGTTGTTGTTTAGTTGATTTGTTGATAATGCAAAAACAACAAAAAGGTGCAGGATATTAACAGTTCGAAGTTTTAAGATGTGTCTACACCGATGAGCCAAAACATTATGACCACCTGCCTATTATGCTGTTGGTCCTCCGTGTGCCGCCAAAACAGCACTGACCTGCCGAGGCATGGACTCTACAAGACCCCTGAAGGTGTCCTGTGGTATCTGGCACCAAAACATTAGCAGCAGATCCTTCAAGTCCTATAAGTTGTGAGGTGGAGCCGCCGTGGATCGGACTTGTCGGTCCAGCACATCCCACAGGGCAACACCTTGAACACTTCATCATGTTCTTCAAACCATTCCCGAACAATGTGTACAGTGTGGCAGGGCGCATTATCCTGCTGAAAGAGGCCACTGCCATCAGGGAATACCATTGCCATGAAGGGGTGTACCTGGTCTGCAACGATGTTTAGGTAGGCGGCACGTGTCAAATTGACGTCCACATGAATAGCCAGACCCAGGGTTTCCCAGCAGAACATTGCCCAGAGCATCACACTCCCTCCACCTGCTTGTGTCTTCCTAGAGTGCATCCTGCTGCCATCAGTTCCCCACGTAAATGGCGCACACGTACACGGCCATCCATGTCATCTAAAAGAAAAAGGGATGCATCGGACCAGGCGACCTTCTTCCACTGCTCCAAGGTCCAGTTCTGATGCTTGCATGCCCATTGTAGGTGCTTTCGACGGTGGACAGGAGTCATCATGGGCACTCTGACCGGTCTGCGGCTACGCAGCCCCATACGCAGCAGGGTGCGATGCACTGTGTGTTGTGACACATTCCTCCCATAACCATCGTTAAAATTTTCTGTGACTTGTGCCACAGTAGACCTTCTGTCGGTTCGGACGAGACAGGATAGCCTTCGTTGCCCTCGCACATCAATGAGCCTTGGGCGCCCAACACCCTGTTGCCGGTTTGTGGTTTGTCCCTCCTTGGACCACTGTCGGTAGGCACTCACCACTGCTGACCAGGAGCACCCCATAAGCCGTGCCGTTTCAGAGATGCTCTGACCCAGCCGTCTGGCCATAACAATTTGGCCCTTGCCCATTTTTCCTGCATCCAACACGTTGACTACGAGAACTGATTGCTCGCTTACCATCTAAAATACCCAGACCTTGACATGTGCCCTTGTTTGGAGATGATCAACATTATTCGGTTCACCTGTGAGTGGTCATAACAAATTTTGGCTCATCAGTGTACTTCAGGCTTACATTCAAGCAGAATGGGTTCTGAGCATGCCAGTAGTGCCCCTACTGGAGACATGAAATAATTGCATTTTATCATGAGGTTTGGTTGTTTGTCATTTGCTTCACTCCTGTTTTTGTTTGCTGTCATTTGACATCAGGAGAAGTAACTGACAAAACTAGAGAAAAATAAAAAACAATTAACACCAGATGACATCACAATTGAAACGACAAATATATTGCATGTATGTCTCTTGTTATGTTTTTTTATATGTTTATAGTTTTTATTAACACAAACTGATCTCACCATAAATGTGACTGGGAGTTCCCTTGAACTTGGTGGCCCAAATGTAGCATGTGTTTTTACTTCTGTGCTGGAGTTGCACTGGTCTTTAAACAGGAAGTATCTCTCTTCCATATTGAGAGGCTGTGGGCTCATCTTTGCCAGACGCACGACCAGCTGTGAAGTGAACCTACCACGCCACCCATCATGTGGCCCTGCTTTCACCACAACCATAAGTAACATGGTTATTTCATAGGTACTGTACCAGTTTTACTCAAGATGATCTAATTTCTAAATTTTATCCAAAAAAGGTTGCCACCACCACTGTTCTGTAGACCCCACTTTGACAATTTTAATAGACAGAACTCCTTAAAAAACAAAAACAAACAAAAAAAAAACAGAAAGAAACAGGAAGAGTTTGTAGGGAGAGCAAGCTCTGCTTCTATCATCAATATCTCACTGCTATTCAGTGGTATGGCATAGTAAGTTATTCTAATATGCAACAACCAAATTTAAGAAATTACTGTTTTTTTATTTATGTTATGAATTTGGGATAAAACAAAAATATGGCATATGCTAAGGAATACAATTACATTTAAACTCAAAATGGCAACCTACGGTCTCACTCTTCCCCTCGACTTAGCACAGGACATCCATTAACAGGTTAAATTGATATTAGAATATTAGAAAAAATGTCCCATCATATCCTAATGTTCTGGTCATATTATCATATGCTGATAGAAATGAAAGAAATACCATGTGAAACAGTAATGAGGAAGTGATACACTTATTTGAAGAAACCAAATGACAAGTGAATTTTGTAAGAAAAAGTCCAGAAAGTAAGAAAGAGAGATGGAGAGAAATGGAGAGAGACAGATACATGGGGGCAGAGAGAGACAGAGAGAGGGAGAAAGACAAAGAGATAAAAGGACAAAAGACAGAGAGAGATAGAGATAGATAGATAGACAGATAGATAGATTGGGGGGGAGAGACAGTCAGAGACAGAGACAAGAGACAGAGAAAGGGAGAAAGGAACTGTGGAGATGTCACCTCAATTTGTCCACCCTGTCCTTGAGCTAGAGAGGAAAATAAGTATCAGAACAACCAATTAATCACTCAAGCATATTTGGAATAAATGGGATAAACTGGGATATTTTGGGATAAAATCTTCATTTGAATTTGAGAGAACAAGAGACACAGAGAAAGGCAGAGATACAGAAGAGAATAAGAGAGAGAGAGGACAGCCTGGGACTTCGCTCTGTCAGACGATACTGTCTGATGGCCTGTAATATCACCTCTTGTCCAGTAATAAAATAAGCAAAAACAAAGTACAGTGTAAGAACACTGATCTCAGATAAGTATAGCATATGCTTCTGCTGCGATAGGACTCTAGCTCTAGCTGTGTTCAGACATAGGTAGGTACAGTAACCTCTACCAGTGAAGAAACAGACAAACAAGGCCCCCTCCTTTCTTAAATTAGCCCCTTACTTTCTGTGTACTTTCGTCTTCCTCCCCAAATCGTCTGTGTTTTAAACTCTACTCTCTGAGGTTTTTGGTAAACTTTGATGCTTGACCTTTGCATTGCTAATTTGAAACTGGAGCCTTCTTGGCACAGATAGTGTACACTGAAAACAGCATTCATGTTGATTACAAGCTTGTGGCCATCATGAAAATAAAGCTCGCTTCCTGTTCATATAACCCAAACATCCTGTTTGCAGTGGCATTTTTACAAGATACTGTCTGTTTGCCACCTGCTTGTGTCCAGCCCCAGGAGAGTGCACATCTCATCAGCAACACTCACTCCAACAGCCTGTCAAGGGTGTGGGCAACGCAAGCACACTACCACTGTGCAGTAAGTCCCCATGTTCTCAGACAGCAAGGGGGATGCTGTTGTGGAGGGGAGCTTGTTTGTGTTCCACCTGTCACTGAGTGCAGCCCAAACAGGAAGTGGAGGGGGCTTCACACAGGCCACGGTTACAAGAAATCTACCCGAAATAACAGCTCGCATCACTTCCTCCTAGCGCGCTGAGAACAGCGCTCAGAGAGACGGCTGGAACCCACATCACACGTCCCTCGGATCGCGAGGCGCCCCCGGCGTGACAGCAGAGGCGCATGGGATGACAAGCTCGACGGAGGTAAGGGCAACTTTACAGAGTCTGCGAGACCGCCGCGTTTTTGTTAGCGCCGCGCTCTCGGCATCATGCACTTCAAACCGAGCCATGTCTGAGGTAAGTCTGCAGATTGCAGATCAGCGAGGGCTGCTCTCCTCCTCCTCCTCTCTTCTTTTAACAGTGAAATTTCCTGTACGAACTGTACTCTTATCTTTTTCATTCTTTCTTATCGGCTGCCCTTACCGGTGTGATGTGTTACCGCAACTCAGTCACAATGACATTTTTTACGTTACATTATAATCTTACATGACACAGAATAAAATACTGCGGCATTCAATTTTCAGTGTCACTAAAGAAGTACTGCTTATATTTAAGACTGCTGCATTGAAATTCGCAAAGCATGATGATATTTTGGGGATGAATGCGAAGGCAACCTTATGCATATTCTACTGATACTCTCAATTAGCCATAGACAACATATACTGAACATGATGAAAGGAATGTCAGTGTAACAGAACAGCAATATGGTCACAAAAATTCCAGTCACTTCAGCTGACACCCAGTAGTGCTTTTAATTTCATTTGTACTTCTATTTCTGAAAAGAGGCCTTCCCTTTTCTACTGTGATTGCAACTGTACACAGATTCAGTTTCTAATAGAAGCTTCCTCAATTCTACAACAGCTCATGCGTCTTTATACAAATATAGCTTCACAGGCTGTGGAAGAGTAAAAAGATTTCATATTGCAATGTATAAATGTATACAATACAGGGCACCAGTGATGAATTACTGGTGTACTCCTATGTGGTTTAATTGAAAAAACAACAGAGGTTGGGTCAGTCTTTTCCTAATTTATACATATAAGCTGCTAGAGTGACATTACTTGTGGATATTCAACTATAATTTCAAAATGCTATTAGTTTCCACTGCTGTAACACACCAGCTGTACAACCTTCTATACTGTGTTGTCTAATAAAGCCAAATAGCTTGCTCGCAAAGTCATATTAACGGACAGCCGTAGTGCTATTGAAGCTTATTGGGACAGAGTTGGAATATGTTAAGTAATACAGCCTTTTTCTGTGCCACTAGCTGAATGTGTATTTATAAAGACATTAATTTAGCCCATTCAGCCTAAAATAATAATGATCATTTACTTTGTGTACATCTCAAACTACAAACCTGCATTACGCTGTGATATTGTGAGTACATTTGTCTTCTCTCCATCCCTTAGAAGTGAAAAGTGAAAAGCATTCTTAAACCACTTTTAATCCATTAGACCTTTTCTATATTTGTCAATAGTACATAAACTGGAGAACTAAATTTGATGACAGTGAGCATGATATTCCATTTACAGATATATCCTCTGCTGGTTTTTCCAGGGGTGGACACTGCACTGTAGATGACTAGGCCATACATTGCAGAGCAATGAGTGGAATTACTGGCAAGCTCATTTTGATCAACCCCCAACGGAACATGCAAGACTCTCTCAAACCCCACAACACCTCCTCCTCCTTCACCTCATCTAACTCTATCAACCATGCAGCCGCTATGCTATATATACAAACATTCAAATCAAGTGACTAATTACACCAGGCCCAGCTGATATCTCATCAACCAAATATCCTGTGAGAGGTCCAGACACTTGTGTAGGTGACTGTTTAATGTGCGTCTGGGTGTTTATTGCATTCTGTGTCTCTATGATATCAACAGCATTTGACAAAATTAACATTAGTATAGCACATCGTCACTCAAATCTGCGGCAGAAAAAAAAGACATCACTGAACTTCTCTTTTCTGTAAGGATAAGTGATCACTGCTTGAAGAAATTATTTTTTTAAACATACCGACTTCACACCATTTCCTCTTGCACAACAAATGTGGGTGAAACGCTGTAGCTGCTATGAGTAAACTTGACTTTGAACAGAAAACAAAAATCACCAATGAAAATCAAAGCACATGCTGTCTGAATACCAATTCCAATGGAGCAAACATTCTTATATGCAAACTGAACAGCCACACACAGAAGTGTATACACAAACACACACACACACATCAAATTACATGTACACTTGATACTGCTGACCACAGCTGCTTCCCCTCTGAGTCAGGACAGGCTAATGGTCCAAAGGCTAATGGGGTTTCCAAAGACAGTCTGCATGTTTATGTGCTGTGGATCCTGATAGCACGCACGGCCATCCGGAGGATTACAGAAGTTGAGGGTAGCACATTCTTCCAACTCTGAAAGTCTGACATCAGTAAAAAAAAAAGCCAGAAAATACAGTGCAGCAGTCCTTATCTGCAGCCAGAATATGATCTCTACAGCATTTCACAGTCAAGGAGCCTTAAATAAACTCAATCTTGAATAAGCCTTCATCCAGATGCCTATATCGAACATATCAGTATTAGGTCCAGTCTTGCACGCAATACCGATGTGTGGTTGCCCTAGCAATAATTGGGCAGGAGATGAATCTACCTGATTGGATGATGGCATGATTACCAATCTGCGCACACCAGTGTCTGCTCAACCCATGGACAGTGACATACTTGTCCCTACCATCCACACGGCCTCCTCCCTTCTAACTTCTTTCAGCCACGTAATTTTTTCATTTAGCATGAGTGCAGTTTTACTGCAGCTTTTTGTAACCATGGTGAAAGGTGCAGAAAGACATGAAACTTGATCACACCCAAGACCAAGATCACATCCTCATCTACTCCACTGCAAACAATCCACTGTATATGTAATGACACTAAGTTTTACCAAGTTTCATCTACGGAAATTAGTTCCATTGATAGTTTGTGTAATGCACCCCAGAACATCTGAGGCAAAACAATAATTGCAGTTTTGATTTCCCTTTCGACATATCAACATATAATCATTTTTTAATTTTAAGCAGTGTCATTACTGTCATCTTTTTTTTTTTCAGAAGAAATATAGCAACCATGGAAATGGATCAGAACCACACTCAGGAGAGGGTGTTCAAGGAGATGGTGCCACGAGAGTACAGGCTCGCGGGCCTGGTGTTCTACTGCGTCATCTTCCTCATTGGCATCGTGGTCAACCTCACTGCACTCTGGGTCTTCGGCATGACCACCAAGAGGAGGACCTCCGTCACCATCTACATGGTCAACGTGGCCATAGTGGACCTCACCTTTATCGTCCTGCTGCCCTTCCGCATGGTCTACTACGGGATGGACCACTGGCCGTTCGGTGACATGTTCTGCCGGGTGAGCGCGGCACTGACTGTCTTCTACCCCTGCATGGCCCTCTGGCTCTTTGCCCTGATCAGCGCTGACCGCTACGTGGCCATCGTGCAGCCCCGCCACAGCAAGGAGCTGAAGAACGTGCGCAAGGCGGTGCTGTCCTGCGTTGGCGTGTGGGTCATGACCCTCGGCAGCACGGCGCCCCTCCTCTTCACCGACGACGACCCCGACCGCGCCTCCAACTTCACCACCTGCGCCAAGATGCGCGACATCGTCCACCTGCGGCAGGACAACCCCGTCAACTTCGTGCGGCTCATCTTCTTCTTCCTGGTGCCCATCTGCATCATGGTGGGCTGCTACGCCATCATCGTGGACAACCTGATCCACGGGCGCACCTCCCGGCTCAAGCCCAAGGTCAAGCAGAAGTCGGTGCGCATCATCGTCACGCTCATCGTGCAGGTGCTGGTGTGCTTCGTGCCCTTCCACGTCTGCTTCGTCGTCCTGCTGCTGGGCGACGGCGGGCACGAGTACAGCGCCTGGGCCGCCTTCACCACCTTCCTGATGAACCTCAGCACCGTGCTGGACATCATCCTCTACTACATCGTGTCCAAGCAGTTCCAGGACCGCGTCATCAGCGTCATCCTCTACAGGAACTACCTGCGCAGCGTGCGACGCAAGAGCCTGCACACGGGCAGCGTGCGCTCGCTCAGCAACCTCACCAGCGCCGTCATCTGAGGCTCGCCGCCGGCCAGCGGCCCTGTCCGTTAACCGTCTGCGCGGCGGTAACGACGGTCGCGATGGCACGCCACGGTCATGATAATGGACTGAATTTTTACTGCACCTTTCGTGGATTTCACAGCACTTTACAGTGTTGTTGCTCGCCTCAACCACTGCCAAAACTGTACCATCTACCTGGGTGAGGAACAGCAGCTATTTTGCACCAGAATGCTCAACCCGCATCAGCTGATGTGGAGGTGGAAGGAATTATTTAGCCAGTTAGTCTGGAGGCTGAATACATGGCTAGACAGAGACAGACTGGAAGTTTGGCCAAGACACTGGGGAGCCCCCCACCTTTAGTGATAAGAGCCACAGGATTAGTACTGTTACTAAGTGTTGTGTTCTGTTGTATCAGGCTGGAGTCCTAGTAATTGTTAAATTTGCAAAAGGACTTTAAATACGAGAACTTACAGTCCTGATGGCAAAATGTCCACTTTGAGATGGAGGACGTGGTTCAGGGCTTCGGCAAGCAGGACATCCACCAGCGCTGAGAGGACCCATGTTCCAAACAGGAAGGACTGTGGGGAGAGAGCCTGATTGGTACCCAGTGAAAACTGGCTTGGGAAAACTGGGAAGGGCTACTGGCACTGACACACTGAATTCACCTGGCTTGTGAGGCCTAATTTAATGGACACCTCTTGTCCCACTTCGGTTATCTTTCAGGACAGATAGAGACCTGAAAATGGAGGTTCCAAATGGGAATGTACTGTACCAGTATGTGCCACTGTGTGTCAGGGATATCTTTTAATTGCAAATCTTCATCCTCTTTTGCAAATTATATTTCTATGATCTATACTATGTATAATGCACAGATAGTGCTTGAAAATACAGGATGTGAACCTCCAACAAAGAAATGCTTTCATTTTTACTTCTTTGAGGATTATATACACTCATAAATACCAAGTGAGTTATTAATGTAAATAGCCGCTAACTGCTCAAGTATCTGATAACAGTTTTAGTATTATAATAGTATCAGATGCCAATTCATAAACCCAATGTCACAATGATTACTGTTATGTGAGTACTGCAAACTAAGATTACATGTTGTAAATTGAGGTAAATTAATTAAGTGTAATGTGCTGGTTACCTTGGTCATGGTCAGCCCTGCACGATCATGCAGTGTAAGAGACTTTAGTTCCAGTTGCTGACAAAAATCTAAAATGGTTTGGTGGTTGAGTTGGAAGCATTTTCTAGCGTCCACATTAAGTAAGCATTTCTTAGTCAAAATGACAAGGATTTGTCTAACCCTGGCCCATCATATAAGACCAACATGTACTTACATATTTCTGAAAAACTAATACAACTAACTTGACGAACTTCCCAACTACAGTATTTTGATTTTGTACGTAATTAATGTTTACAAATAAAACAAATTTAACAACTCGATAAGGACTTATGGTGATTTCAATAAGATGCTGGGCAACTGATGGTAAAGGGTGTTTCAAAATCAACATCGTTACTGTGCTTTTATTTCACCTGCATGCAGTGAATAAATATGTATGCGCATTTCAAGCCAGGGGTGCATTGATGCAACCAATACATATATGCATCCCATATGTGTATGTGTATATACATATGTACATTCACCAGCCAGTAAGATTTTGTACCAGGCAAAATAATTTATTGAGAATCAAACTGACCTGTATTTTAACTGGTTCCTGAAGGGCAAACATCTATGGTAGCAACATGGTATATTACATGTTAAAACATCTAGCTAGCGAGACAACGTCTCACCTAAATCTGCGAACTAAACCACAGTAATGTTTGCTACCACACCTATCAAACCAGTTAGCTAGACAGACATTATCTAAGTACAAGAAGAATTTGTGAGGTTGGAATCTTACTCGCATAGCCACTGAAAATTGAAAAGGTGTTTTCCTTTAATACTGATGGAATTTCTTCATTTGTCTGCCATCTGTTCACTCAGTGTAATGTCTGCCAGTACTCCCGCCCGCTAGCCGTTGTGTTTTTGTTTTTTTTTCTGTCCATGTGCTTTTGTTTTTCTGTGTTCCAGCCCTGCCCCGCTCCCCGCCCGTTCTCCGCCCGCCTGTTTCCCTCTTTGCCTTCACCTGCCTGCCTGCGCACCTGTTTCCCATTCCCGTTATCAGCCCTGCCCTATATCTTCCCTGTGCATCCCTTTTCTGTTGCCAGTTCGTCTCGGTTGCTTCTGCCCGTTTCGTTCCCGCTTTTGCTTCGTGCTTGATTTATTGCTTTTCCCGTTTTTGACCTGCCTGTTTTTTCGACCTGTTTTTTGCCTGCCGTTTCTGCCCCGTTTGCCTGTACCTCTGCCTGCCCGGTGTCTGACCCTGCCTGCTCCGTTACCCGCTTTTTGGATTTAGCCCTTCGGACTGCCTTTCTGGTTTCTGACCCCTGCCTGGTTTTTTACGGTGACGATTTCTGCCTGTCGGACTTGTGCATATCTGCCGGCATTCGTTGGTCTGCGACTGAGTCCCTGCCCGAGCCCTGACAAATGTCTACATGTTTAAACCCATAGTAAAGCCAGCTATCAAAATATGTGATGTGACAGACATGATAAAGGGTAACTAGCTCTCAGAACAAACCTTGATTCTTCCCATGGTAGACAAATTTGTACTATGTAGCCTGTGATTGGACAATCAGAGAGGACAAACATGAGATTTCACAACTGGAAAATGACAGAGGGGTCATGGCATTGATGGTACTGAAAGGGCATGTATTTAGACATCTTGTATTTTATGGGTTCTACTCTGGCTATCATAGTAAGTCGTGATCGTTTTTGTTTTGCTTTGTATAAAGTACCTGCCAGAGTAGCTAGTGGATCTCCCCACTGTATCTCTAGAACATACAGTATTGTAAATGAATGGTGAGGGTCTCCACTGTCACCACAACTATATTATCAGTATCTTCAGCCTAGTCGCACATTGCAGTTTGAAGTTTTACGGATACACAGAGGAACCTTGTAATTCCACCAGGCACATTTAGCCTCAGTCTGCATGTGTGGAAGGTCCATACTTACAGCAAATTTACGACTGCCATATCTTCTTTCAAATATGCGGAAGTTGTAGATGAGGAGGCTGCTGCAGAATGTGTCCTTCAAGTCCAAACAGAACAACCTGCCACATCCAAGCTTCCATACCTGAAAAAGTGAGAGGACCACATCACAGACACACACACAATGCATCCAGTCATTAGTCTGAATGTCTGAATAAAACAACAACCTAGTCAAGAACATCTTAAACACAGGGCAGACAAGCTATGCTACACACACATACACACACACACTCACATTTACACTGTATATGTACATAGGTTATCAGTACATAGTGCATACAGTCCAGTCAAATAAAACAAAGAAATAAAAAACCCTGGATATCAATCAGGATATCTAGGTTAAGCACTACACATCATTCCACACAAACCCTTCTTCCCCCCCAGAATTCACACACAACCATAAGGCCTCTGAGTGCATCCACTCTGTATCAGTGCTCTTACCTGACCCTCTTGCCTGACAGCCTGTAGGTTATAGAGGAAGAGACTCTGGTACTGCGGGAACACCACGGTAAGCAGGAAGGCCACAGCACTTGGGATGAGCAGCAGGCTTTTTGACACTGGGGCTTTATCTGTATGACAGAGCAAAACAGCGTCTAGGTTATAGTACAGCAAGCATTGCACAGCCCTGCAAGGTGAAGATTCCGCAGGCACTTCCACTGCAGGGTTAGTGACTAGGTGAGCTGAATGTGAAATATGTCTAGACCTTCATACAGAAGCAACATTCTGTAAACTTCAAGCAGTACCTGAGACGAGTGTCAGACAAGACAAATGGGACATTCTTGAATGGCTCCTGGCTAACACCATCTTGAAAGCCAGACCAAAATCCACATACACTCAGCACAGAGGCCACAGAGCATCTTTAGCAATGTGAAGTCATGAGGAGGGCTCTGTGATGTTGTGCAGACCTTTGCAAAGAGTGCATGCACGCTTTGGCCCCCAAACCCATCCAACCACACGCGGAGGCTCTCTTTGCTCAGAGACTGCAGCCGGAAGCTTTTGGTTTGGTTTTCTGTTTGTCTTTGCATGTTCATTTCATAAGTGCATGGTTTCATTTGACAATGGCTGAATAAACGCCTTCCTTAGTTGCAACCTTTCCTACTGAGCCTCTGTACCTAGGCTCCTGCTCTGGCCCATGATGACAAATGATCCAAATAAATATGGATCACATCTGGTTATTCTATCATGAGATATACATTGAAATCAATTATATATCAATTATCTGAAATGCAGTTACAATTAATGAAAAGGCTACATATGTAGATGCTCAGCGTCCATTACAAAGTCCATTACAAAAAAAATTACTGCATATTAAGCTATGCATGATTATGCTCACTTTTAGATGTTACAGTCTATAAACTAGGTACTTCTCTCAGAAGTAAAACTTGATTTTTGTTAATGGAGTCACAGGTGATGGAGTTACCAAACATCAAATAGGCTACTAAAGCTAATTTACATGAACAAAATCCATGAAGATATTTTGCATGTTAAAGCTTCAAAAGTAATGGCCAAACATTAATAAAAAAGCTATAATATTTCTCATGTACATTTTAGAGATATACTCTGAAGTAGAAAAGAGTGACAAAATTGCAACACAATCAAGCCTTATGTGGAAATAACACTGTCTTTGAACTAGCATAATGTCTGATAGGCTCCAGTGACAGACATAATGAAGACACTTCCAGAAGCTAAACATACCCCTTTCTCATTGTATTGCCAATAACATCAAGTGGCTCAGTGAATTATTTTTTCAGGTGGATGTTACTCTTGGCTTAGCTTTGATCAAATGCTCCTATTAGTCCCATTTCCAGGCTCACAAGGTGTATTTGGAACCTACAGAATCCTCAAGAAGAACTAAAGTCAGATTAGTGCGCAAGCAGCAAGGGGGAAACCAGTGACTAACACAAACCACTGACATTTTCCACTTGTTACAGACCAGATCGCCCTACAGTGAGCACACCCAAACTAGGGCAAGGCTACGATCTCAGGAAATCCATCACCACAAGTACACTCTTGACAACGGTAGATGACCGCATATTGGCCTAATTTTAAGCTTGCATGTCCATTCACACGAATGGTCACTATTTGAAAAGCCAGACTAGTTCGCAATTCTCTGGCCCAGCCTAACATGTTCGGGAGTGTTTCACATCTTCACTTAAACTTTATCTGAACTTATTTGAACTTAAAATCAATTTAGACATTATTTTCACACAGATTTACTAGACAGCTACATTCAGACTTTCCCCTCGACAGAAGAAGGATGAAAACCTTTGAATCATGGGATAATATAACGTAGGTTAACGTTGGTTCCAATTTGGGTAGCTACCTAGCTTAATCTTTGGTAGAGTGAACACCACGATCTTGGTACAGGGTCACTGACTGGCTTAAGAAAAAACAACAACAAATGACACAAATATATACACGAACAAATAACACACTAAATAATTTGACTAAACATTGAAACAATTTGTTTCGCAAATACCGCAATTCTTATAAAGTTGTCTGATCACTGACTCGATCAGTTAATAGCTGGCGTAAGCTCTATTGATGAATAAAGCTGGTTTGGTTATATTAGGAACACGGAAATGAACAAATAAAACTCGCTAGAAAGCTAATTATGTCATATTTGTTTCAGTGAATGATCATCAAACATGCTGCTCTGGATGGAACCACTCTACGCCCCCTTGCCTCTTCTTTATCGGATAACTTGCTAATTAGTGCATCTGTTGACGGAATGACAGAATGACAACGCAAATATGCTGATCACATACGTATCTATCACAGCTATCTATTTGCAACTTAATGTTAGCTCCAGCAATATACTGTGCTACTTCACCTAAGGTAGCCAATATTAGCTGGCTAGAAATGAAATAACTAGCTAGCCCTGGTAACTAGCTAGACACCAAGCAGACTTACACAGTCCCCTTGAGCCGGTGGTCGTGAACATGACGCAGAGGAAATAAAAATAAATCCAGCCGTACTGCGGACTGCAGCCTCGATGGGTACAAAGGCACTAAGAAATAAGAACAAAAACTTAAAATAAAAGTTAAAGTAAAGAAATCCATAAAGGGTGAAGAGGGGAAAGGGTATCTGGGAGGGAAGCCGAGGAAGTCCAGAATTCATAAGCGCGTTTCCTCAAAGATACCACTATTTCTTTAACGAGATGATGATCTCTCCTATAATTCAATCACAGGAGCTCATACTGAAAACATTATGTAAAAACGATATGTATGACATTATGGTTGCCTTTGCTGAGTTATTGATACTAACATGAAAATTTTGAAATACAATGTATTTAATTTGATTTTTGTTTACCTTTGAATTTCATTTGAACAGGCAGTGAATGACTTCAAAAATCTGCTCAAGACACCTGAACTGTACTGTCAGTACTGTACAGTCTACGTGTTTTTTACACGACACCATTTCTGTGAAACAGCGGGCTCCCTGCAATGACCTCTTTTCTTTATTTTAGTGACCCACTCATATCGTACAAAAGGACCGGCCTTTAGAATCGTCAGCAATGTTCATGCATAGTGCAATCATTTTAATATTTTATGCATTTTTGGTTGAATGTAAATACATTAAATTTCCCCTTTCATACGTCAGGTTTTACAGACTACATAGACTACATACTACTAACACAACTGGATGACATTTTGAGATCAGCTGTAGTAAGCTTTATCTCAAGCATTATATCCATTCTTGTTTTCAAACCTTTTTTCACATTAATCTGAACACAAAACATGAGTAAAACTACAGTTTTGCAAGGCAACAAAAGGAAACTACAGCTAATTGTATGAAATAATCAAAAAACTACCAAGGGGTATGCTGTCAAAAATATAAATTCCTTTTCCATTGAAGTTCTTTTTTTTCTTGTCCTTTAGATGGCAGCAGATGACTGCACATCACTCTTCACACCTGAATCAAAATCTCCAAGCACAATGTGGTTATGACACCAGAAGCTATAACCTACAGGACCATTGGGGGGCAAACTCCAGGCCAGAACCCCCCAATTTTATGCCCTTGCCCCAATAACTGGGCAACTCCAGTTCCTCAGGGACCAGACAGGGTAAAGATGAATACTTGACATGAATAGCAGATGGCAAGGGCTCCCTGCTTTTCATTCTTTGGAGTAAGGACAGCCATTGACTTGATGGGAGACAACCTGATAAACCATGTCTCATACAGTGGCCATACTAATCTGTAGGGATCACATGACAAACCCCACATACATAGTTGGCAGAATATACACCAACTATGTTGAACACAACTGCAGTGACAGGTGCATGGTTCAGTCTTGGGTGAAGGTCTATGGTCCAGCTCTTGCAGCAGAACACATTGAGCCTTATGGCACTCATCCTAAGAGGAACCACTGAATCAGGATCCCAACCTGTCCTGATGTTGTCCAACCTGTCCTGATATTATGACAAATATGTGATCATCCCTTGGCAGCAGTATGTTATAATCATAAGGAGAAGGGCTCGTAACTGAAAGGTTGCTGGTTTGATTCCCTGCACAGATACTGCTGTTGTACCCTTGGGCAAGGTACTTAACCCACAGTTGCCTCAGTAAATATCCAGCTGTGTATATGGGTAAAAATTGTAAACTACATATATGTAAGTCACTCTGGATAGGTGTGTCTGCTAAATGACAATAATGTAATGTAATGTTGCTTCTGGGTCATCATCCTGCTCCTGGGGCCAACCCAACAGTCACTCAAGCTCCACTTTTAGAGTCTCTGACATTTTCTTATGGGGTGGGGCATGGCCAACTTTGTTAAAGCATGCAATCTCCTTTCAGTTACATCTATTCCCCTGTCCACTAGATGGAAGTATAGTATTACTGTATGGGATACTGGAAGCATAGGATTATTTGTTTGTTCAAAAATAAGAAAATTTAGTAATGAATCACAGGTGATACAAAGATTTTATGACTCCTGTCCTGAGTATGAAAAATGGCAGAGTGTGTGTAAGTCAGAAAAGAACAAGTCTCAAAGAACAGCGTTACATATAAAGACGGACAGTAAGGGCCGCAAGTGGACATCAAAGGCCCAAAGAGAAAGAAAAGGTGAGAGAGAAACTAGTGTGGGAAGTGAAGAAAAACAAAAACAGAAGGAAAGATACTGTACGTGTCCAATAGTTCTGTAAGTTGGCGAATGTTCAGTGGTTGCAGAGTTGAATTGGAATGTAAACAATGTGTGTTTGAAGTTGTATTTCAATAGAACAGGGAAAATAACAAGGCTTTGAGGGATAAAAGGAATGGTTTTCCAGGTGGGGGTATATTTAGAGAAGAAAAAAAATGCCTGCAGCTGGTTTAGAAATGGGACATAGGGATGATAAGGTGTTTAATGGATCCAGTAAGTGGTCACCCTTGACAGTCAGATTGTTTGGGCAAAAGATTGAACATAATTTGGGGAAGGAGAATATTATTTTGGCAGAAGAATAATCTGATGATCTATGTACTATAATTTTCAAAGGTAAGTGCCGTAGGCAGTGAAGTGGTGTGTCTTGGGGGAGAGCTTTTTATGGATTTTATAGGCTCTATTGTACAGTCTAACTACAGTCTCCAGGGCATCTTTTGTAACTATATGTGCCTTGGAAGATAAAATAATAGCATTTAGGTATGTTGCTGAGACAGAGCTGTAAGGTACAAAGAACAAAGTTTACAGTGAAAAAGGAAGCAGTTGAATAGTTTTTATAATCAGAGGTGAATTACATTTATT
Source organism: Megalops atlanticus (assembly GCA_019176425.1). NCBI lineage: Eukaryota > Metazoa > Chordata > Actinopteri > Elopiformes > Megalopidae > Megalops > Megalops atlanticus. The sequence goes on from CM032886.1 coordinate 14,751,475, forward strand.
TGGTGAATGTGCAATATATTTTGTTAACCAAAATGCACTTCAGTAATAAATACTTGTAATATACTGTATATTATATGCCATGGTGAAGGCAATTGGATCAGGTAGTCTCGGGTAGATTTGCCTGTATGTGGTTGAAACACACTGTTACATGTTATAAATACAGGTAAAAACCAAACCAACCTCCACACTACATTATATTGCTTTCATGGAGTACCATCCAGAATATGCATCTTCACCAGACAAATGGGTTAATTCACTACCATGAGCATAAAAGAGGCTCAGCTGCTTCTTTTTTTTCTATCTGGGTTTCCTTTTTGAGCACTTCATGCCCCACCTATTGTCATTCATTTTTTCTCCCAGATTTTCTGTTTTAATTCTTTCATAAGCTATTTAACTTATATGGATTTTAAAAACAAAATTAAGAACATGAAATATATTAAATTAAAACTAAATGCTATATATTGGTAGATTTATGTTGCTATGAAGGGTCAATTGGTAAATAGATGGGGAAAGATGGGGGCTGTGAGAATCTTAAGTATATACATTATGGTCATAATTGACATATGATTTTGATGGAGCCATTTGAGCAGGTGTCAAGGTCTGTGTTGAGGGGTTTTTTATGGACTACTAAATCAATATCATTATTGGAGGTGTAGATCACTGTGTCATCTGCAAAGAGAAATCAGTTGGAGTGCTGTTTGCATGCAGTGAGGAAATCATTGATTTATTAGGGAAATGGGAGAGGGCCTAAAACAGATCCTTGAGGAATCCCAACAGTATAAAGTATTCTGACTTTGGACACAAGGCAGCTGTATACATTTTGGTGAGTAAGTCTGAATAACAGTACCATGATTGACCATATTCATTATGGTATTTTACAACTAACAAATTTCTTATCATTTTGTGAAGAACAGATGATCTCACTAAAAAGAAGTTTTCCGATTTAATTGATCAAAGCAGTTGAAAAAACAAATTCAGATCCTAGTATGAACTGGTATGAATTTCAAAGTATCCAATTAATTAATAAAAATAAGCATGTTTTCATCCAATATTTTGGATATGACAGAGAATTCCTAAAGGTCTGTGGAGATCACAGTTCTCTTAAGCACCCCTTTCTATCTTCTATCTGTTTTACCCTCTCTGGCAGCTAATACTGCCTATATTCCATTAACCTCTCTTAGCGGCTGTCTGTCAAGTCTGAAATGAGTCTTGTAACATCCATGCTCTAAACTGTGATAATTTAAACACAAAGAGTGAGCAATCAAAGGTAGCAGGTGAGTCACTCACTAAATCAGTCCGTATTCAGTGTTCCGAATCCTTATTACAGAAGAGACAGATGGGTAAACAAGCAAAGCTCCTCCCTGTGATTGGGGGTGGTCCTTGCATACTTACCCCAGAAGTTCAGGGGTGTCAGATGTATGTAAGGCTGGCTGAACGAGGCAGGCCTGACACATGAATGGTACGTAAGGCTACTGTTTTAACTGAGTCGAAGTTTTTACTCAACCGCTACCCAAAAATGACAAGCAGGCTTGACAGCTCTTGTTTTTGATGAGTTCCGCTGGTTGTGCTAAAATGCCTGCCACAAAATTCACACTACCTTCATAATTTTTCCTTTGTAACTGGGTCAAAGTTGCTTCAGAGAGAACTCAAACGTTTCTTGTACACCACATAGTGTGCTTCAGACCTCAGGTGGTTATTGGTATTAAAACAATTAAATCTCCAGTCCAGTCTTCCAAGAGATGATGAATTATCTGCAAGCTTTCTTGCTAATTTTAAGTCTTCAAGTGCTTTCGTTGCACAGGAATTAATGAAAACAAGATTGTCTTTCATACAAGCAGATTTAAAAGCTCGGCAGCCAGCTGCTGCTTCCTGGGAATAAAAAAAAAAACGTCAGCATTAAACAAAGCTAAGTAAAAAAACCTTTTTTCTGCCGCCTGTGCTGAAAACAAATCAGCCGGCGTGTACAATGACCATCTGTTTGTTATTTGATATGTGTGAATACATGTTGTAATGACTTTGTTTGTGAATCACTCAGTGCAATGTAACACATAAGGGTTCTCAAAGAGCCGCGGTTTTCAAAGCTAATCATATAATTGGACACAATAGTCAATGACAAATGGAGACGCATAAAGCCAGCCAGCTGTGAAGTGAATATGTAATCATTGTAAAATCATATCATTTTGCATATTTGAAGACAGCTTAATAGAGTTTGCTTGTCAGCTTGTTCTATCGAGTAATGATCAGAGATGCCATAATCATATTTATTTTCTAAATAATAGTCTTCTGCATTCCTATAGGCTTCTCTTAATTGATTTAGTCTGTCTTTACCTTCTTTTCCTCTCACTATCAGTTTCTCTCCATAGGGTAAAACACAGGGAATACAAAGTAATAGTTCTGTGAGTTTACCAGGCATAAAACACGGAATAAACAAAACAAGTATAAACTTGAAAGTATATAAACACACTTTGTTAGACTCTTACATGCGTGAGGTTACAGGAACAATGGAAATTATGAAAAAATGATGGTAAATGATTGCTTATTTTCAAGTGGTTTCAGTAACAAGAAATGAAAGACCTGAATAGAATATAAGTATGTTCTTCCCTCTCATTTCATGTTATTGACACCATTTTAAAATGAGCAATAATGTAATAACATGTTGTGTATTATACTTTTCTGATCAACCTCAGTATTGCAGAAAAGAACAACATAAATGTATTATATTGATAATGACCTATTGTAATGAAATATGCAGCATTAGATACATGTTAGTAAACAAGGGATGTTGTTTTTTGTATTATTTCTTTGGAATTGGCCACTGCCATAATTAATCATTGCTCAATTTCAGTGGTGAATTTATGGAAGGAGACCTTTGCCAAAGTGTCTTGTGACTTGATTGTATTGTAACTTCTGTAAGACCCTAGGGGGTTGGTTGGTGGGTGGGATGGGAGGGTTGTTCCCTCATCTGGTGTTTGATGCTACTGTATACTTTGTATAACATAAAACATGTTGATCTAAAAAAGACATATATACATATGTATGTATAAAGACATCAAATGCGTTATGGATACTAACCTCATTGACAAGTATTAGTGCAGTTATGTTTTCTTTTGCTTTTTGCAAAACTAAATGGTTTTTAAAATGAAAGACACTATTAACTGTAATACTGAATGTGCCTCTTTCATAATCTGAACTATTCTGTAAAAAGTATAATTAACACTTTTACCTGAAAATATACAAAGGTGTTGTCTATTGGCGCACACCCTAATTTAATTATTAAACATTTGATTTAGAGCATTTACTGAAACATTGACTAAAAGTAGTCTTTTATATATTTGTCTATGAGATTTATCATTTTACTGCCAGATGTCTCCTGAAAAAAATCTTGCTTATCTTTTCAGAATATGATTAAATTGTATGCTTTTTACATCAAGATGTGCATTAAAACTAAACTACCTTTTAACTGCATAATCACTTTCGCTTCTTGAATAAACCATAAAGAGGCGTAGAGGATGATATCAAGATCATTTCATTTTATATTTACTCAGTGTGTTAAGATTCATGTCTGGAATGATAAAAGTACAGTGAATGGATCTATGTTTAAATTGCTAGTTTCATATTATCACTCTTAAGTGTTTATGTGACATACTGAGATATATGCTTTTTTACTGTGCAAGTTTGCCATGATGCTATACCTGAGGAAACCCAGATACTATTATTTCACAATGCATAAACATGCACAGGTGGTCCCCAATTTTCTGGAAACCTGACTGTAGTGCAGATTATCAAGTACTAAATCCTGTTACCCCACAAATGTAACTTTATAATTACAGAAAGACGTCTTCTTTAGCTACCCTTCATGAGTTAACTGAATTAAAAAATCAAAGTGAATTAAGAAAGACAAAATAACAAGCAAAAAAAGGGCCCTGAATGGCAAAAATAGCTGCCTTGTTGCATTTTTTACATCTTTTATTTCTGTGCACCTTCTTCTTGCTCCTCACTTCCCAGTCTCTCCCTCACTGTACATCAGAATTTTGTGTTGTAAAAATTTAATGGCATTGTTTTTACAGGTGTTGGAAATGTGAACTGTGGTAGCCAGGGCTGATCTGAAATGGTCACTGCCTGTGTATTTGGAGATTTTCTCTGATATTTACCATCAAACATGGAAGCATAGACCGAAACACCCCAAGTCTTTATTCACATGTCATTAACATTCTGAACAAAAGGACACCACCATGGTATTACTGTTAAAAGTTAACATCTCGCCATGTATAAACTTAAGCAAATGGTGACTGTAGAAAAATTGATGTGGCACCAACGAGTATGACTTCTACATCTATGATTTTAGATTTTCAAGATAATAACTAATTTGAAGTGACAATGCATAGAAATGATAATGAATAAAATAATGATAATATATAAAATAATGTTGTGATGTGCTTTGAAGATAACGGCTGGCATTAGATTGCATCAGCAGGCACAATGCAGCACTTCTTCATGGAACACTATTCACCACAGCATTGTGAACTGCATCGTTACCTGTGTTACGACATTGGCAGTCAACATTGTCATATACATGCTCAGAATCATTCAGTGAAAGGCAGTCCTTTTTTGTTTGTGTGTTTCCACAATGCTTATCAGCCATGAAAATCATTCTTGATAAAACAGTGGAATGATTTTTGTCCATTGTGTATCTATCAAACAATAAAGACTTTGGTGATCTTAATGTTTTATGTGCATGCCCCATTGTCTCTGAGCTGTACACACTTTCCTCCCAAAAACAGTTATGTCTATGATTATGGTTCAAATTCAGTCTAATGCAATGCACTGTTTACTTTTTTGTGAGTAAAGAATTTAAGTTAATAATTTTCTTCACTTCAAAATCATCGCACACATATGCAATCATCAAAATCAAAACATGTTGCAAAAGAAAAAACACCACTTTGTTTACTAAAAGTTAAGGGCAAAGCAGATTGTGGGTTATCTGAATCTCAACCTACCCTAAATAAATAAACAATCAAAAAAAAACTTAAAAGGACCAGTCTCATAAATGAATATGAAAAATCTTTATAAGCTAATGAGATGATTATAATCCTCTTCACAAATGCCAAACATTTCTATTATTAATAAAACCTCATTAGATTTTATGTTTGCCAGTAAAGCTTTGGAAAATGAACAGAACACACCTTTACTGTATCATTAGTGTTTTCATGTTGTTTCCATTAGAGCGTATGAAAACTTAAAAGACATCCCGTTGCACCATTCAGATACTCAGCCAGGCCTTCTTTCTGCAGGCAATGCTGTTCTATGGGTGAATGTTATAGGCCAGCACCTGACTTCATTTTGGCTTTTTTCAGGATACTTTTATGTACATCCCTTCAGGCATACAGTAGCATGTTGGATGGAAAGTGAATTTTGCTTTGTAGGTGCAGAGAAGTGAACAGTCTATTTAGATTGTAAACACACTGCAATGCAAATGTGTATGTCTGTCAATGTGCCAGTTATACAGATTGGGTTTTGTTGTGTTTTCACATTGTGAGGAAGCAGATGTCGTATCAATAAAGTGCAACAGAGAGAATCATGTATAAGAAATTTAAGCCATAGCCACTTTCACTCATGCAATTAGCATAAAAACACATACCATAAGTCCACACTTATTTTAGAGACTTACTGTCTTTTTCTCTCCCAGAGAGTATGAAATTGTTCATGTTTCTTGTACCATTTCTATACTCATTTTAATAAAGAGACAATATTCTGTCAACTGACACTAATGAAAACAACATGTATAATATTAGTCATGTATTTTGTCTGCATGTGCTACAGTACTGTTTTGCTAATATAGTTTGAATAATACATTTTCAAACATTGTCAAAATATAAGTAAAAATGAATAAATGTACTAAATATAATAAATATCTTTTCACACAACACAGCTTGCTACTTTGTGTATCATCTATTTGATGAATAGGATAAACTCCCAAAAACAAACGCATTTGTGAGAATCAGCATAACATTTTAATCCTGTTACATATGATGAGCATTAACGATTTATAAAATAAGTCGATATTTCTCTGATAGAAAGTGGAATTTTCTTTGCTTATTTTTTGAATTTTTAAATTTTTGAGTACTGTGTCATTCACACCATAAAAAATCTACTAATCACAGCATACTTCAACAAAATGCTACCAACCTAGACCACAATTGGCTACACTCAGGTATACCAGAGTGTTGGAAACTTCCGTGCTGAGAGAGTACCATCTGAGGCACAGCTGAAGTTGTGCTGGTGGAAACAAGCTGTATGTTCATATCCTGGGGTAGGGTGGAATGACAGCAGGGTGTAGCATTCAAAATTTGTAAGTAGAGCAACATTGTGTTGGCGCTAATGTGTCAAAGACGTTTGCTATTGTTTCTCATGAAAAAATATTAGTTTGTCATTTTACCTCATCTATTTTTCCTTTTAATATTTTCACTATCAAAAGTTCATGGGTAATATTTACTAAATTAACCAAGACAGAAGACAGATCTTGATGCAACAGATTGCTGTCAGCTTGATGAAGTATTTTGTGTTGTAAGTGATGTCATGACTGAAACGCAGGACCATTAAAACCGTGTAGGAAATGAAGAGGACACTGTGAGTCGAGTACCAACACAAAGACTGAGACACACACACATGCAGACTGACTGTGAGACATAATAGATGGACCTTCCCATTATAATGCATAGTTCAATTTTCACATTCTAGTGTGCAGTTTATCCTAACACAAAGCTGCTTTTTAATGTCTTGACTGAATTATGCACTACACATGTCAAAGAACACTTCCAACACAATAATGTTATCATGACAGGATATCTGCTGAGTGTACTATCATTTACTTACACTGGCTGCTACATGAATACTTTATCTTTTTTGGCAAAAGGAAGCCACACATTGCATCCTTTAATCCCTTTATAAAAAAGTATAATCTCAGATAAAGCATTAACTCGACATGAACTGACTCTAATTGATCAGCCAGTTAGGACAGTAAAACCCAGGGAAATGTATCACTTTGGTTCCAGCTGCAGCTATTTTAGCAGATTGGGCTGTCACTGATTCACACAGAGAGCATCGCAGTACCATTAGTGTATATAAATAATGTACAGCTTTTTCTATGCTACTCAGCTAAGTGCCTGCAAACCTTGGTCTCCCCGTGTCAGGTATTCAATAGATTAGCACAAGATTTATTTTAAGTCCATAAAGCGCCGTGTTCTTGACAGCGTTCGGGGGGATAGAGTGTTACATGCAGCGAGCATCCTGAACGTCTTCATTTGTATCTTGTGATGGCGAGATGGGGCTGACACAGCGACTGTGTCAGGTTCGTTAAATATTTAATTTCGCCTCGCTTACATTTTCACATGATCCTCAGAGTTGCAGAGCTGAACGGTGAGGTCTAAGTGATGAGGAATGCAGAGGACTGGATGTGGGAACAGACTGTGATCCACGGCACAGCTTTGGGCTAGACTCACTGAGGCTCCATGCGCACAAGGTTTGAGGAGGAGACCATTTTAACTAGTCATGCTCCCAACTGTTCTGTGTCGGTACACAGGCACGTGTTTACAGTATCAAATACACTACCTGTCTTACGCAATACCACTATATGTTGTATAAAGCCCCCACATTATAACAGCAGTTGTCTCATTGTTGGCCCAGATCAGCTCTGATGGGACACTATTGCTAATATAAATTTTTTCCCTCTAAATTTAAATAGCAAAATTTTCACTTTTGTCTCCCTCTCCATCTTTACACCATTTGGTGTATGACTGCTTCAGCTCTGTGAAGTATCACTGCATTGTACAAACCTCACAGTTAACACAGGTTAAAAACCATATTAATGAGGCAGTTTGATTCCTTTCAGTGAACAGCATTAATTTAACCTTGGTCTGTTGTTGTGAGTGTGAACAAAGCCATGTCAAAAAGCAAAACAGCTGTGAAGAGGTGAATTTGGCCTGTGTTTAATGCAAGTATATCCAAAGCCTGAGATATGTGCATTAACATACTGAATTTTACCTATGCTTATCTAAGACATTACAGTGAACCTAAATTAAATGTGCAATCCAAGGCTTGTGCTCCCCAAATAATAATTTCAGACCATGAATGGACCATTATGTGCAATATGAAACTGTTATCAAATTATTTATGAGGAAGTACAGAAGATTCCACTAGTGTGGCAGCAAAGAGCAACAGTGAGAGTTAGTTTACTGGCTGGGGGAATTAGTGTGTTCACATAAAATGCTGGCTTTAACTGTCAGGTTAGACCATGACCACACCAGGAGGATAATTGCATTTATAGAAAAGTCCTATCTGTTGTAAGAGTGAAAATGAGTACTTTTCTATAAATTAGCTATTCCTGAAACAAACTAATGAAGGATTAGATGAGAAAATGTGGTTGATTAGTATCAGGGCTTAGGAATAAAGGGTAACATGTGGATCTACCCCAAAAATGCTAACAAGTATGAATTGAAAGTTTGTTTTGTAACAGGAAGAAAATTGGAACCAGCTTCTTCACCACACCAAAAGGGCAGACAGGTGAAATTGGAATTATTTGCTTATCGGCCACCATATTCCTGGAGCCCGTAAAACACAGCTTACAGTTTTACATCTTATGTTTTTATAAATTTGGGCATTCAAATCAGGCACTCTACCTACAAACTGTAGTACCCCTCTAGAATCAGAGCCTGTAAACTTTCACAAGGGTACAACAGCAATGTCCAGCCCTGATATTTGAGTCTGACACTTTTCTGGTGAAAGGGTCCACTTCCCTATCTACTAAACTACAATGCCACATACAATCTGATCATCTGTAGATAAATATCCTAGATAGATGTGTCTTTTGGTATACCTGGCTGCAGTACATCAGCTGAGGTATATAATTTGGAACTAAGGTATACAATTTGGTCAAGGTAAATACTGAGGTAAATGATTTGAAGCCCAACTACAGAGCAATAAAATGTGCTTTATTCGACAACTCTTGGTATTTTACATAATAGTATTAAAAAAATCTGCATGAAATAAGTGTTGACAAATTCATAACAAGGAAATAATATAGCAACTCCTATACATAAGCATTTGAAAATGATACTTATTTCAGCAAGCAATAAGTAAAGCATCAGGCTTAAAGCCCTATGACTGAACCTTAATTTTATATTTTATGCACTGAACATTTTTATGAGGCTACTTTCTTGTTCAGATCTCACATAATGTTGCCAAAGAGTACACCAAACCAAACGTGACATTTCCTTTTAAATTTGATTACGCTTCCTTTGAACAAATGCCAAGTTCTGTTTTGCCTCAAGAGCACTTCGCTTAATCGCCTACTTTCCCTCCAAAAATTGTCTTTCATCTCAATTTCACTGTAGCAGATAATACCCGGCCTCAATTGTTAGCAAGGTAAAAAAGAAACAGTCAGAAAACATGAAGCTTCCTTTAGAAAAATATGTTGATTTCACTGCCAAATGAGTTGATGTGTTTGTGTACCACGGTAATATAGAAATCAAGATTTCTGCACGGGCCGGTTTCCTGCTGTTTGCTTTTTCCATTAAAAAAGCTGTAAAGGCAAAGGAACAGATGGCTGCTGGCCTGCTCTGTCCTGCATCTTCTCACAAACTGCCACACATCCTGTGTGTCCATTAATCTTCTATACAATTCCAGTAGCACAACTATATTAAACAGCTCAGGAGAGAACGAAACAAGCCAGCACAGCTGTCAGGAACTGAAGACTGAGCCATCAGTCCACAAAGGCTGGTCTCTCCTCTAAATGCTTCTGTAAAACAGCGAGAGAAAATAATTTAGCCTTGAACCTGACCGACCTTATAAAAGTGGTATCCATAGTGGGGAAACAATAAATGCTCATTATGGGGCAGCTGCAGCAGCAAGTGGAGTGCAAGCTTTTAGGTGCAGTTCTAAAACGTACACAACATCTGTTTCGAATACTAAAAGAAGATAACTGTTTTTCCCCCAGCCCGGGGTATGGAAAATTGGCAGCAGTGGTGCTTGGATTAGTTACAGGGAGTTTGCACAGTAGGTGATGACTAAATAACTGTGCATGTGTGTGTGCGTGTTTGCTTCCTGTACAGAGTACCTCATTCTCAAGTCAGTAAATATTGGATTCTGAGATGAGGGTGAGCCTCCTTCTCTCAGCCCCCATGCACCCTCTCTGTTGGTTGTGGCATCTGAGACGGCATACGTCTGATCCTTTCTCGTTGAGGGCATGACGACTCAAAAGTCTGAAACTATAATCAATCAAACCTCACATCAAACTCCACTTGAAGAGGCAGGCACTCGCTGGGTTAAAACTGCGGACATCCAAGGGATACAGAGGGTTAAAATGTTGGCCTAAAAGGTCTGCCGATGAATGTTACACATCCAGCACACTTTGATACACAATACACACTCGATTACCCACAAGGTAGCTGCTTGATTAAACAATCAACAAGAGAATATGTAAATATGTGTTGACAATTTACACCACAGTGGAGAAGCACAATGTGTAACAGCTCACGATCACTTCCAAGGACAATGGCAGACAGCCCAAGAGTGCCAGATTTGCAAAGCACACAGGAAGGCCTGGAAATCATAGAATTTCTCCAAATTAGGAAAAGAATGCTTGAGAAAATAATTGTGGCAATGATAAATAATGCACAATTTATAGCTACATGTATATGTTACACTCCAAATCACAAATATTATTGACATAAAAGCTTTTAACAAAATAACACAGAAAAAGTAATTTCTATCATCACAGTCCCAAAAATCCCATTTTGTGAAGAAAAAAAAGAGCATCAAAGCAATTTGCATCAGAAGCTCTTTTACCTTGATGTTTGAAACAGCCATCGCAATCACCCCAACATCAACAGTGCTCACTTCCTGCTGAAATAAAAACCTGCTGGCACTGGGCGAGGACCTGCATGGAGACGACCATGGAGGTCGTACCTGATGTGATTTCTGTACATACCCACGCTGTGCTAAAAATCTGTTGTGTGAGACAGCGGTGGAGAAAACACATTAAGGAGCCGGGCCCCCCTGAATTTATGGAGAGCGCATTGCCGTGACAAATATTTCAGGAACGCAGCTCCATTCGGGTCCTCTCTGCTGTGTGTCCATAGCAGTCAGCGGCTAAATTGAAAAATCAATTCCAATTTGAATTATTGGAATAAAGAACTCCAGGAGTCAGAGATAAAAAAGGCGTTCTTCTCCCAGATCCGCTTTAATTGGAAAGTCATTTCTTCAGGGTATTCTAATGGTTCTAAAGGAAGATTGCAGAATGAAGCTGATGAGCTGAAGGAAGGTTAATAGCGTATGTGCTTTTTTTTTCTTGCACAGCAACCTCTCTCCCTTTCCTCATGACAGAACCAACAAATGAAGAAAAATCCCAGTAACCACCAGCATGCTCATCGCCATGGACACAGGGTGCTCCAATTTGTTTCACAGTCAATGAGTACTATAGGCCTCCTTACTGATGGGGAATCGGCACAGAATAATCAACTATTCACATATTAAAAATATATATTACATCTCAGGGGAACTTGTTCTCTCAATTGGGCAGCTGAAATGAAAAGTTGTAATTAGCAAATAAAAAAGAAAACCCACCAAATAAGTGTTCAAATTCACTAAATGAACTTTCAAATGCAACCTCTGCTTACCTGCTGTGTACTTTTGATGTGATTGCCAATTTAGCCCGGCCACATAACTGTAAAATATTGGTATTTGTCACCAAAAACAGTATATTATTATAAAGCCCTAACCTGATGTTCATACATGTACTGTAAATCAAACCTGCCTTCTACAAGCATGACATACAATAGTCATGCTTCATTCATTTCAAATAAAATATTTAAAATGTTTTTGAATTATAGAAAGTGAAGGTTTAAATACATGCATTATATCAATGAAAATATCTGTTCCAATTCTCAGGCAAACAAGCCGAATATACTATAAATTATTCTTAACTAGGTTTTTCTCCCCAAAAAGCATTTTTGTAGTGCTCTGATGAGTGTGTTATTTGAGGTCATATCCCAGTTGTTCACCTATCTTGGCAATTCCTTTTGACACAGACAAGGTTTTCTCAAAACCCCCTGTGATATCACCAGAGAAAAAAAATTCTCATCTCATATTGGACAGGACACTACCAAATATCCTCTGAATATGTTGTGAATCTAATGTTCATTCCATTTGCAGCACTAACACACACACACACACACACACACACACACACACACACACACACACACACACACACACACACACACACACACACACATCTGGTGCAATCAGCTGTGATAAATGTACTGATAAAAGCTGTTTGCAGGTTCTTTAATCTGTGAAGGAGGTGTGAAAGTTATATTTTCTGGGTCAGTTTCTGACTGTATTATTGCAGTCTGCCCGTATACTTCCTCCATTTGTATCCTTGCTGTTAGTGCAATGAGAGGCAAATATGTCACAGATGCTGGCATCAATACCACTACCTGTACCTGATCCTGCGCTTTATTTTGGACTTCATCATTTTTACCCAGAGATGGTGGGAGGTGCACCCCAATAGCCTGCCACAGAATGGGCCTTCTTTAGCACTGTGATATTGGAAAAATTTGCAAACATTAATTTGACCGACATTAATTTTGCATTACTGTACATGTGTTCTTTCTTTTCCAATACTGTCTTATTTTATAGGTTTGTTTTGAAAGGATTTGCATGGAAATGTTATTTTTGTTAGTCGTTTTTCTCCTCTCGGACTGAAACAGCGTAGGGCCCACAGACAGAGATGCAGTTGGACTGCAGATGCACATGACAGCACAGCTACCCCTCCTCGATCCATCTCCATCGCTGCCATTTGGATACAGAGACCATCTCAAAGCAGTGGTAATCAGCACATCCTTTTGCAGCCATCAAACAATCTAACAACAACAATATTAACAGAATAAAGAGATGAGAATCTAACAAAGGGCTGGAGCCTGACCAAAGCCAGCATGAGGATGGATGTTCCTAACTCACCCTTCGTTTCACATTAACACTTCTAATGGTAGATTCGCTGGTGTTTTTTTTTTTTAAATGAAATGCTGAATACAGATTGTGAGCCCACAGAATAGACACTTGTCATTTGAAACAGCCCTTTGATGTTGAATAGTCATGTGTCATCTTAGAGGCGGCATCAAAGAAGACAAAAGGTGATGATTGTAGATACCCCTGATTCCAAGTAAGTGAGAAGAATGATGGGGGCATGTCTCTCAATCTTTGCCCAGAAACGGGGGGAAGGAAAAAAGTAAACAAGAACCTGCTCTCTCAAGAATTCCATTTGGCTTCATTTCCTGCAAAGAAAGTGAGAGTTAAAAGGTGGCCCCTGTACAAATGAAACTCAATTTCATGGTACATTATCCCTCCCTGTTCTCTTTCCTGGCTTTCATTTTCATTAAGACCACAGACAAGCATAAATTAATAATTACTGCAGAATGTCTAAATGCAGGCCTCACTCCTCTAGTCTTTCATTCTCCTCTGTGGCCTTCCATGTTCATGCTTGCGAAATGTTAATTTAGATAATGTGCCCCTGCCCCTTGTCAGATAATTCTGTTTTGCCGTTTCCCTAATACATAACGGTCTGTTCTGATTAGATGACATTAAGTTTATCTTTTGTTCAATCAAGCCACACCGTTTTCTTAGGCACTGCCTCAGATGTATTGGGGGGTGAATCACGGAGAATAGAAGACGGAACGTGACTGCTTCCCTGCTCTTTAATTTATGAACATTTGATCCTGACGGTGACTTTTAAGTGATGACTCCTGTTGGAGAATCAGGTAGCTGATGACATAGCAGTTTATTAGCACTGTGTTATATTTCTCCTCCTTAGCTTAGGAAACATTTTCACTTTTTTACAGGCACATCTCTATTTATTCTCAACATGTGAGAAGAAATATTTTTTTTTCTACAGAGATGTAACTTGTAATGTAACTTCTAACACTATTTTTGCATACAATGAACTTCTGTTAGGAGAGCTCTGTGTGTGTCTCCGACAATGACTCAGTGTATACGATCAGGTCTACAGTCCTGTGCAAATGCACATAAATGTTGTAAACACATCTATTTTTGTGTATATAAGCGCACTCACATAATTTCCTATTTTAGAGTAGTTAATAAATGACCAGACAATACATTTGTGTAAAGTAATTAAATAGAAAGAAATTGTTCCATTGAAGTGTGTTTCTAAACATGGCAAAAAAGCTAGCTATGCTGATCAGTTCCACTATGATCGTCATGTTTGGGTGTCTCAACAAATTGTGTCAACAGGCTGCCTGTCCCTACAACTGATATAGGAAGCAATTTCTACCATTTCAGCCTAGCTCCACCTGGCCATGGACTTTACAGGTAGTTTACTCTGACTGCACACAAGATTTCATTTAATGTGTAGCTACCCAGCTGTGAGTAGTTGGATGCATAGATCAATAGCAATATTAGCAACTGCCACATCGTGAACTAACGTAAATGTTTGTCTGTTCACCTGTCTATTTCAAGCCCTGATCAAATTTATTACAGTTCTGTGTGTAATAATGCACAGAAAAAATGACAAATGATTCACCATAGTTTGAAACTGTGTTCAGGGTCTAGTGGAGTCCTAAGAGCAGTTAGTTAGTGGGGGTTTTCAAATGTATCTGACGTGTACGTAGACATTTGTTCCTGTATTGTGACATCTTCAACCATAACGTGGTTTTACGTGGGGTTACGCTAGTTGTTAAAGGCTGAGTTTCTACCCTCTTACTCACAATGTATGGCATACAGTCAACTATTGCACTTCATTTTACAGCCCAGTGGTTGTCATTCTATAAGAGAGGACACTTTCCTTGAATGAAAGATCACCGCTGGGCTATTTCCTTGCTTTGAACAGGTGTGATAATAGAAACTGAGGAAGATACTTATGTGCAGTGTCCTATATAGTATGGGGAAGTACAATGTGCACTCATAGGCATGTTAGCAGGTCTTACAGAATGAAGAAACAAAAAAATTCTCTTCATGTCACTGTGGCAGCAATACCGCATCTTACACAGCCAAGTGGCTGTCAGAGAACCATAATACATACATTAAAACTTAAAAGCACAATATTATTAAACCAGTATTTCTGAGATTAAAATGTGTTGTCACAGAATTCAGATATTCATCAGACATTTATCAGAAAAATGGACAAATTAGTATAAGGTTGAGCAGTAATAGCTTAGTCAAGAGAATAGGGACAGGAACATAATCAAGCAGAATAACCACCTGGGGAAGGACATCTTCATGAATGTATAGTATATAGCTATTCAAGCCAAGCATATGCCTTGACTACAATAAGATGATAAGACTGACTTGTCTGTTTGTTGTAAATGCACATCACATGGGATTATTTGCTTGAGATACTTCATCATACCTTATGCACATTTGATATTTTTGTCTTGTTTTCCTTAAAGTCATGTTAAGATGTAGTTGAATATATCATGGATTTATTGACGTGCACACTAATATGAAATATTGTGCTTTAGGCTAGAGTTTGGTAGTAACTGGAGAGGCAAAGGGATTCAAACAGACGAAAAATAAAATTGCACTTCTCATGAGATGCTAAGAGCAGAGAAGAAGTTAACAGATGATTCAAGCTCATCTATGGAGATGAGTCTGAATCATGAACATTGGTCACTGTGAAATAATTTATGGCATTTTCCAAGTTACAGTAGCTGAAAATGACAAAACATTGCATTTGACACAGCAGTTTTGTTTTCATTTTAGTCATCCCCGTGGTTCCAACAACATTTCACATGAGGTTGAGAAATCTTTTATATAGAAAGAAAAAAAAAAATAACCCTTGCTACATGAAAAAAGGACTGGACTTGATCATGGGAAGTGGGAGACACCATACTTCATTGCCTATTTAAATGCATTTTTTTCAAGGTTGATTGAAACTTTAACCTCATTTTCAATAAAGAGGAAAAGCTTGAAATGTGCCAGACCTTGAATTTTTACAATGCTGCGCTGAATTATGCAGTCATCAGTCAATTATTCATCTCTCTCAGACTCTGTGATGGCCATGCTTTAAAAAGCATGCAAAATGGGACTGCTGAATGCATTGCTGTGTCAACAGATTTCACAATGGATTGCTTATACAAGAGAAATTTGTCTTTCAGTGTCGATTCTAGTTTTCATTACAAGTAGGAAGTAAGGTACCTGTTACCAATCAATTGCACCCTCTCTATGAACACCTGTAGTACAAAACCTTCCATTCACAATATTGAAGTCATTTGCTTTAAGTTTAATAAAAATGCTGGGATTCATGCAGCAAATATGAAAGAAAGATGAAACATTAAAAAAGGAGGATATGTTTTGTTTAGATTGCAGATTCTTTTCAATAATAATCTTCCTCAATTAAATAGTGAGAATTAAAACAATGAGATTGTTCTGTTTGGAATATGGGTACATTCTGTCTCAAAGAAGTCATAAATAATGAAACTGAGGTGGAAATATGAGGTGGAAACAGTCAGGCTATAATTATTCAATTATATTCAGTTATTGCTAATAAAAACCTAAATGTGAAAAGTGAACCTAAGTGAACCTAAATTGTGTTGTAGCACCACAAAACTTTTTGTTAATCTTAAAAAAAAAAACTGGATTCTTGATCATTAATTTATCAGTTGCTACCACTCTGAAAAGCATTTTGTGGCCACCTTTGGAACTCACATGTGCACACATTGCTTTTAAAATGAATGATAAGTAAAGAAAACAAGAATGATGTTTGTACAGTAATGCTCAAGTATGCAGGGTCATATATACATATACATATACATATACATATACATATACATATACATATATGACATAAACATATACAATAATGCCTGATGTGTAGACATTAGTCAACCAAAAAAGATACAAATAAGAGCATTAAAAACTCTGAAAATGTATAAATAAATCAAGTGAATGGGAACTGTTTGCTTATTTGGCAAGAAAAGCAATGGCAAAAAATGCTTATTAAACAATAATCACGGTGTGTGCTCTTACAATGCTTTTCAGCCCAGTAGCTCATCATAGAAAAATAGCAGTTGCTTGTAAAATATGAAAACAATTTGCTTCTTGCACTGTAAACAGCTGACTGCTGTCAATTTGTTCTCATTTACTTCATGGAACTCATTTTACAGGTCTCAAAATGTCATACTATTTTATTGGCATATTTTCCAAACAAAAAAAAAACAACAAAAAATGTGTTTCCTCATATTAAATCCTTATGTTGAAGAATATAGCCACCAAAAATGGAATTCATACTCTTGTATTCCCTTGCATAGATTATTTGTTATTATTTGTATACATGAACAAGTACTTTATGTAAAATGTACCAATTGCACGTATTGTTACTTTCTTGTAAGTAACTGCTTACTACACAAAAACAGCCCCAGATTGAGCCTACCCCTAGACTGAAAATCACTTTGAATGAAAATAGTCTTAATCTGGATATGGTTTTTCGGTAGTGACCCCAGTTACTGATTGGAAAGTAACAATACATATAACTAGTAAAATTTAGGTAGCAGCAAATGTTAAAGTACATATAGCAACCCCATACCTACATGGTTATTTCTTTTATTCCATTGAGGGCTATATATTTGACTGTTTGAGACAAAGTTAGAATCTTCAGCAATCTGCAGAGAGGTGAGGACATGTTGTGTGAAGTAACCCAATAGAGTATATATAACTAGTCTTGGCCTCATATACCCCCTGTCTGGGTAGCTCGCAGTCAAATCACAGGTTTTATTGTCCAAGTGTCCTTGTACAAGTGTGACCATATTAAAGAAGATTAATCTGTACCTGTTTACTTATAAATGGCAGGAGCAACACTGCTATTATACACTAATTTATTATGGTGAAACGATCATTACAATCATCATCCAATGCAGTTTACAACGGATGGAGTTTATTAGCAATTATTATTGCTGAAAATAAGCTATACACTTTGCCTGTGTTATGGTGTGGAAATGCCTTTTGCCAGGCCTTTTTGTGGCCTTTGTCTGCTATTTGTTATTCATGTTTAGAGATCTCAGTCAGTCAGAGTTTTGTGTTTTAGACTACAAAGTTGAAAACAACATTGTTCAAACTTCATTTTTCAGTCATGGCCTAGAAATGACCAATGTGAATGTATTAGTTTAGAAGTTTCTCCATTGTAGTCACTTAGAAATTGACAAGTTGCAATGCAATTGTAGTCATTTTAGCTGCTTCACCTCCTACAACAGGAAGTAGCTTCCACTTCCAGTCCAGTTCAGTAGTGTTGTTAGTTGCCACTGGTAATGGCTATATCCAGTCATTTGGTTGATAGTGTGGAGCCTCAGACTGTGCAATGTTGGTGCGTCATAATGCAAATGCCATTAAATCAAACTGAAAATTTAATTCAGTTTAATAAAATTTACAACCCCTAAGATTATTCAGTTAGGAAAAGACACTGTCACTGTTCACGGTGCAAAATATTTGAGATTTTAAGAGTAAAACTTTCAGCATTTGAGAGCAAATTTTGCACTACTGAAAAGGATAACTTATTTGTTATTGAAAATATGTACTTACAAAAACTGCTGCATGGATTTTTGCAACCATAGTTGTGATTTGTTGGTTTTTATGAGTAGGTGTATGATATCTTGGGAAACATCATGGTGAAATGGCTGTGATGTTTGACGCTGAATTCCATCAGATTGAATGCAAAGCTGGTTCATAGGTAAACTTTATTGTACTATCATCTAACCTTGGTCTGTGGATTAATATCCATCACTACCCTGCCTTGTAGTATGGTATAGTCTACAAAAGTTTCTACAGGTTTGTGACTTGCTTCCATTCAGTTGAACACTCCCATTAATGATTTGCTAATTTAGTCATTTTGGTTTGTAAGGAAGTGGCTCACAGTGTGAAAGTGTCTCAGTATATCAAATGAATGTGATTCATTCAATTCGTTCATGAGCCACAGGCTGATTCACTTTGCCCCGGACAACGTTTTGATTGGCTGACAGGTCAGAGGTAGACCTCATTCCACTGTCCTTGTGCTTGTGTAAGAGCCCATAGCCAGCCACAGCCAATTTGTGAATCTCCGTGGGCTGCTTATTGTGCTCACATGCGTGTGAAAAAGCATGAGGTGAATCAGAAGAGGCAGTGCGGACTGAATCCTCACTTATGTTCACAGCTCACTAACATGATTTAATTACAAGGAACAAATTGCTGCGAACTGCACAACTATTCCATGCCTTACATGAAGGAGGAGAACTGAGTCTTAACAAGCCCACCTCTCTCAATGAACTGAGGGAGATAATCTTGTGGGCAAAATGAATTCCCTTCTCAGTTTGTATCAATAAATTATAAATAATTTGCTCATTACCAACAAAACGGGATAAAAAGAGAAATAAAAATGTGCCAGTGCTACTCTGATGCCTTCATATTTATTCATGTAAGGAAGAAAATAGAAACAAAAAAAACTGGATAGTCAACTGGACAAGATTTGACCATAGCAGATCTAACACATAGATTGAATTAAATATCATATATATGAAAAGTATATGATAAGAAGTAACTGTGAATATAATAAATGTTGGTTCTGTGAACTAAAAAGCACCTCGTATAAGCTTCTCCTTTGCTTGTTTCACATAGGTCAAAGGAAACTGTCAAAATCGCATTTCCTTGTTTTAAGTTTGGTTATTGTTAGCACTGAGCAGTGGAAGAAAGTAATATTGTCTGATGAATTGTCTTTTACACACTTTTCCACATTCAGACAGGTTTACATTTGAATAAAGCTAAAAGAAACCTTCATCCGGCATTGCATGTTCCCAACTGTTAAACATGGTAGTGGATCTGTTATGGTATGGGCAGCCATCTTGTGGGAGTCATGAGATCTGATTATTACTCTGCACGGTAGAATTACATTGAAGGAATACAAGCCATTTTAGATCATCAGGTGCACCCTGTGGTGCAGACATTGTTTCCACAAGATGTTCCCATGTTCCAAGATGATAACACCCCCATACACACTGTGAAACAGACTCAATAGTGGTTTCATGAACACCAGGATGAAGACAGACCCTTCTACGGCCTCTTCAATCACCAGATCCAAACATCTTTGAACCTCTCTGGAAGTTTCAGAGTGGAGCGTGCAGCAGATTTCCACCTCCTTCACCGCTTAGAAATACATGAGAAGTATGCAAGAAGTATAAGTGTAATATATTGTAAGTCAATAAATATTTATATACTGTTTGGTGTTTGCATTATTTGTCTTCTCTAGGGGTGGGGCAGAGGTTTGTAATGACTAATTTTGTCATTAAAAAATAGTTACTAATATTGGGTGCACATTTTCACATATACTGTAAATAGGTGACTCAAGAAAAAAAACAAGGTTTATTGTTAACTTTTACCATTGTTTTTGAATACCTGGAATTACTCTGATACACAGTTACACATAAAATAATTTATTTACACTTAAAAGAGTTAAGTCTGATGCTCATTTACACATAGTTTTATTATGGAGTAACACTAAGGTATATAAAACACACACACGCAAGCACACGCACACACACAGTCTCACACACAAAAATCAGAAAGTATAGGCAAAACAAAGAAGGTCATGAAACAAAACTCTTCTCATCCTTTCTTTAAATATTCATACAATTTCCTGTACTGTAATACAAAGTGAAGAGGAACAATATGCTCATAAGTCTTGCTACAGTGTATACCTGCATGTAACATGTTATACATTATACATATAAAATATTTTAGAAATGAAAACAGATAGTCCCATGTTAGCCTCATTAGACTGACTTACATAAATGGTTACACTTTAAATTGTGAATAAATCTGATTTTTTTAAAGCCCAGGAACAATAATAAAATAATAGTGACTGTTATGATAATTATAAAAATAGCTGCCCGTAATCTTACAAATGTCAGACCTGTCAAACATATCCTCAGCAATTAATTCTTAAATTATGTCATTTATAAATACTTAACAATTTTTAGAATGTTTAATACATCTTGTCCAATGTAGGCTTCAGTGGGTTAGCTCATCAACAAATCCATGTGAAATAACAAAAAGCCATTCAGTATGATTACAGTCTGCGCTGTTGAGAGAATACAATATGTTTCAAAAGACCATTTGAATGTTCTGAGAAAACAGTGAGGATTCAAGCCTTTTGAGAAGCTCTGAGGCAATGACAAAATACTTCAGAAACATATTTTGGCATTATATGAAATATGCATATTCCCCAGTATGCACAAGAATAAACGTGACAATGTTAAATAAGTTAATCACCTTGCATTTCAGTTTTTGTTTGGATCAAACAGAGAGCTGCAAAAATTAGACAGTGTGTGTGACACAGACCAGTGTAAAATGATATACTGTAATTGAATTTTGTCTGAGGCGCTTATCAGCTAATTCACTTCTACTTATATTTAACACTATAACGTGGTACTTGTTGTCCACTACTGGAAATGCACAGTAATGTGAAATGTTTTTACACGCATGTGCTCAGTGCACATCAGATAAACTTAGAACAGGGGTCCTTTGCATACACGTACTTCCTATTTTAAATCCAGGTTATCATTAGCTGCAGGTGTATTACAAGGAGGTGGTCTGGATTAACTTCCTAGGGCTTGCTGTGAAAGCACTGATACATATTCACTTTGTATTTGTAGTGAGATGGTGAGATTTAATTTGGGTTTCAAAACAGGTGAGGTGTTGCAGCATCCCATTAGTGTTGCTTCAAAACATTTTATATGAGTGTGATAAAGGTGTAAGATTAGTGGCAACACAAGTTTTAATGTTTTGCCATTTCAAAACACTTCCTATTAACAGCATATGCCATTGGCATATTTCCAGTTATCTGCACAGGATGTGAACATGGGAGGTTTTTTCTTTAAATGCGAGAGAGAGAGAGAAAGAGAGAGAGAGAGGGGGAGAGAGAGTGAGAGCAAGATCGAGAGAGAGAGAGGGGGAGAGAGAGAGAGATTAACACAGAGACACCCTCACAGCACACAAGGAGAGAACACAGGCAACAGCTGAGCTCCCTGCTCTTCAGAGGGATAAATTGATACATCAAGGGGAAAATTCAATCAAAGCACAAGGCTATTTGGCCTCCATTTCAATAACCAATTTTGAGAATTTAAAAATTTTTTGCCTTGAAATATTCATCAAGGTGGATAGTAAACTACTTCGTGGCATAGCCTATAAGGTGGACTAGAGTTTCACCTCCTCCAATTAAAACAATGAAATTTACTTATATATGATATATTGTAAGTAGCTTTACTATAGGAGGATAAGGCCAAACCACACTGTTGTTTTGATGGAATCATTCCCTGAAGACTTCATCAGCTGGCAATTTCATTTTAGCAGTCTGAATTTTGGCATGGCCACAATCATCTTTTCATGTTTTGTTTTGAATTTTTTTCTCATTTAAAAATATAACAGTGGCTGTTTTGAGGAGTTAAATGGCTGATTCAAAGTCTAAAGCAATCTGGCCTTAACTTTAAACAATGACTTAAAGGTATGGTAATTTTTTGTCAAAACTTACACAACATATTAATTTTATTTCAAGGTAGAATAAACAAAAAACTATGAATTAGCAAAGGAACAAACAAACACTACCTTAAATCTGTCACTGATAGTTAAGGCCAAACAACTCTGGGCTTTGATTGCATCATCCCCTGAATATATTTTCAGCAGAAAATAGAGTTCATTAAATGTTGCAACTCCAGGACAAACATTTACATGCCTGCATGCTTTCAACTAAAATGGCAGCTATTTGACAGAATGATGGCTTAAAAGAAAAAAAAACAATACTATAAATTCAATATAAATGTTTCTATTGTTTTTTTCTAATAGATCTACTGCATACACAATACCATCTCTTAAATTTATATACACATACCATATTAACTTCTTTTTTGATAGAGTGAGTCAACCTTACTTCTGTTCTGTTATATACAACAATGGTAAAAAGGAAGTTGGATTGTATTTTCTTCTAATTTAGAAAACATTTAAATCAAATATTAGTTGCGTCTTTTTTATCAACAAATAGTTAAATCCACATATTTTTTTCAGAAGCTCTCTCAAAGCTATGATTTTTGTATAATTCTGGACTTTAACTATAGTAGTTAATCATTTCTTAAGAATACAAAACACAAAACTCTGAATCAGATTCCTTTTTCAAAGCTTTCTCGCTGGTTTAAATACAGTATAAAAATCTTCAGTGCTGTGAATTTGTTTGAAGTATTACTGCCAGTGTAGATCCTGATACTTTATTCATCTGTGCTCAATCACTAAGCCTTCAGAACAGGAGCCCTCTCACATAACGTACATGCTAGGCCTGGTTTTGCATTTACTGTGTGATGTTGAAATCTGTAGGAAAAAAACAGTTCTAATTTTACATTTAGACACAATCTTCCTTCTGCTTGAAGCTACACATAAACACTTCCAAGGATCTGCTAGTAGCAACTCGAGTCGTTACTGTGACTACAACAGCCAGGTGGAAGGCTCTTGGGAATCTTCAACTGATTGATCTACCATCTTCTCTCTGCGGTGGCATCAGTACATCACTGTGGTTTTCAAAAAAAGTCTTCCATCTGTAAACAAATAAACAAATAAACAAATAAGAGTACAGAAAAAAATTACTCAACGACAGGCAATTGGTTACTCATGGAAGCGATACATTCCATGCTGAATTCATGAAAGTGCACTTGGAACAAAGGTAACACCTCTTCAGTTCGGTTATTCAAAATTAAGGTGGAAATGTGTACCAGGAAGACTAAATTTCCCCTGAGAGTATCGGGGCAAAACACCAGATGTAGGACAAAAGCACAAACTGTATCTGTAAAGGCATTCGTTGCAAGAATAGAAGAAGTTAAACATTTAAAACAGTGACAACCACACGAAGATACAACGCATGCATATTTCATCTTTTACAAATGGAGAAGTGTAGGAGCCGCCAGGATATCTTGTGCCCCGAACCTCACAATAGCATGTCACATGCGTTTAAGACATTTCTCCTGACTCGTGCGTTTGAACGCAGCGCTGCGCTGGCGATGTAAAGCATTTAATAAATGACATTTCCCTAAGAGGAAGTGGTGATTATTGAGAATAAAAATGGCCGCCATTCTTCTAAGATGCTATCTCCAGACACCTGTAATCTAACGAGCTTTGTCCATTTTCAAAGAACACTCGTATCCCTGCATGCCTGAGAGAGCGCACGCGCTCCGCCGTGGAGCTGGTAAAAGCATCTGTTAGGCACGGCTCGGGAGCTTGTCTGACGTTTATTACCCTAACATTTCCTCTGTGGAAGAACACTTCCACTGCAGCCTGTAAGCAGTGCTTCCTGTCACTGGTGGTGTATCTAAATAATTCAATTTAAAAAGGAAATGAACACCGAAAAGAAGAAGAAAAAAAGTAAAGCGGTGATAGATTGCGGAGGCAGTGTGTTTTACATAACTATTTTTGTAATGAGGACAGAGCGAATATCTGAGAACAAACAGCAGTTGGTCCACAAGGCTTACAGGCTACAGAAACGTTTGACTTGAAACACAAATGATGATTGTCCCGATTATGATCCTTTTTCCTGCCGTTTCTGCTGTCGGTTCTGTGGGTCTCCACTAACACAAAGACAGAGGAAGATGAAGCCAGATCTATTCAGACAGTCATTGTCACATGTTTGGCATTGTTTTCAAGAATTCCATTTCAACATCCCATTCTTCATTGTGCACATTTAGCTATTTATTTGACTTAGCAACCCTGTAAACCCAGCAACTGTTGTGTTGTGCTCTGTTTTGGACAAGAGGAACAAAGGCAGTTGCAGGAAAACACAAACACAGGAGCTAATTCCAGCCAGCAGACCTGAATCTCTAAGGCATTGCATCGAGGACATTTCTATTCAAGCAACACTATGGAATTATGTGTTAAACTTATTACAGTGTGAACGTGTCGCTAAAAATAAACACTGGGTCACTGCATGGCTTGCAACTTGGATGGAATCAAGGTGTGACATATTCCAACTCCACCATAGCTGCTTTGGCTTTGACACTGTGGCAGGTGACAAAATCTTGCTGTTTGTCACTCTGATCAGGATTCAGATCCTGAAGACCTGTATCCTCTGTGAAAATCTATGTAATTTGCAGTGCCTTTGTAACTAGGCACTTGAATTCATAAATTGGAATCTTTATGCACTTAGGATGCAATTCAGTCTTCCTGTTTAGCACTTTGGCCTAATTTTGAATATTTTATTTTTAGAAGCATTTCTTTTTGTAAAACATGATTTTCCCCTTATTAAAGGCTGAAATAAACAAAATTTTGCCCCAGCAATGAAAAAATGCATTTGTTATTCAGAGTTAAGACCAAGGGACAAAGCCTGCTTTACGCATTTACAAATACTGTCTAATACTCAGTTCATTCATATTCATTGAAAAGATTCCATTGAAAAGTGGAGACACTACCGTCTTTGATTTACAGGCTTTGTCACTACATGTCAATGTGGCATAAAGCAGAAGCCTGAACTAATTCAGGTGACACACTGTTCTTGAATATCATGTTTAGCCTTTCCGCTATTGATGTACTATACTCTACCGTAAACTACTTCACTCATTTACCCGCACACTAAACTCTCCCTTATGCTGAGCCCTAAGATTGGTATAATGAAGAATTAAAGTACTCACTATGATATTATAGTCAGATTCTCACTTATAGGTTCAGTGGTATGTGTAAAATACCTAGCCCATACTAAACGGAAACATAATATCAGACATAGTATACAACAAATCAATGAAACAAAGGGCTAAAGTTCCATTTCTGTTTAAAGTTAGTAATATTACTGCAAACTAAAATTGTTGCCATCATAAATTACAGCCTTCATAGATCTAAAGTCTCGCATAAAGGGACCAATGCAGATCCTCAGAACCCTCGGACTCCTCAGTATTTTGAATTTTACTTAGAACCATAACGGACATGTAATTTGCACTGTACAAAAACTGACTGATCTTTTGTTAACAATCATTACAGAATGAATTACTATATACACTTCTGCACTGTTGAGTTGTACTTGCAGGGGTCAACACAACAGGCTTAAAGGACAGGTAGTTTGATTGAAGATTAAAGGTAGAGCCTGAGATGTCACTGACACATATAAACACATATAGCATTATATCTCACCTCATATAGCTGATCTAATAAGATATATTAATTAAATAAATAAAAGCTCGGCTGTCATTCTCCTGCAAAGTGGGTTATGGAAAGTACTATGAAATATGAAACATCTGATATCAATTTTCTGGTAAGAAAAATGTGTGATGGTTGTCACATTGTTTTATGAAAGAAAACCCTCATTAAAATATGTTAAAACTTTAGCATTTTTAAATTCAAATCAAGATGAAAAGTTCATTAAAGAAGATAAATATTTCATTAGATGCTAAATAAAACAAAGGGAATTTTTGGCCTCTCTCAGCATAAAATTCCTTTGAAAGATTAATTAATACATGTAAATTATGCAAATTATGCCCATGCAAATATTTTATGAAGACAATTAAGGGAGCCATTAATTACTGCCTTTTTGCTTCACTGAGATTCATTCATTTAATTTTAATTTCACTTTAACTGTTTTGATGTTTAATCTTGCAACAAAGAACTTTATCTCTCCTCACAGGGTCGTGTAAACTTGCAGAACACATCAAGTGGCAAGCCACAGAAATCAGGAGAGATACCGGACAGATATTCATGTATAGCTTCACCAGGAATTAGTGGCAAAATGCACTCCTAGATGCCTGGTGCCTGAAAACACATGCATGCTCATTCTTGGAATGGATTCAAACACTGAAAAAGCAATTAATAAACAGACTGTGTTAATGTAGCAGAATTAGAAACTGTGACACAAGACAAATAGAAATAATTAGTTCTCTAAAATGATGCTTACATTAATAATTTTTTTTGCATAGTAGTAAGGCAAAAAAATATTACACAGGGCTTTGGGGGCTAAATAAATGTGCTGGGGATTGGTTTCTGTAAATGTACGTGTGCATTTTATTGATATTATTGAGTTTTTGCCATTTGTGGGTAATTATGCAGCCTTCATAGTTGCACAACAACCCAAGGTGACATGGATTACTGACAAAAGTGGTTATAATTCAACAGACAAACACATGTTCTCTTTGATAAACTATCCTCCCTAGTTTATATTCAGAACAATGACTGTTGGTGTTTTGAGTGCCAAAAAATGACAGGCTTTGTAACTAATGCATATGATGGTCAAACTCCCCAAACAGAACAGACAAATACAAAAAAACAACTGCAAAAATATTTAGACCTAAATTCAGTTTTATTCCAGTCTCTGTACAGAGCCCCATTTGGAGAATACTGTTATATATCCAGATTCAGATGGGACATATTTTCCAATTCAGCTTTTTCTCATTTTTCAAAACAAAATAAAAATGCAATAAGAATTTCATGAAACACCTGTTAAATGCAGACTCAAAGAAGGACACACATTTCACAACAAGATAAAGTGTAAATGTACTGTAGGCCTCATATTAATATACAGAATCTCTAATGACTTGTATAATAAGTGTAATATCAGATAAATGTAAGTATGTGAAAGAATGTTGTTGTTTTGTGATTAATTTCTGGCTTATACATTTTTTTTAAATGACAGTCACTAAATATACATTGCACAAAATTCAATGTATAACACACACAAGTACACATTATTAATAATGTACACAATTTTCCTTTTTTTGATGTTCACATTTCTTCATAAGACATAAAATAATCACCAAAATTAAAACAGAAATCTCACATTTTCAAGACATAAAAAGCTCAGTTCTATTATTCCCGAAGATTTCTCCCAAGCAGGCTGATAAAAATGAGTTAAGGGGTTTTCAAAGATTATTGAATATTTCCATGCAATTTCCCACAGTTTGCTACTGATTTAGGAGGGGGTATTTTTAAAAGGAATTTGAGACCACTCAAAATGATAAGGGTAGCATTTTCAAGCTGCTGCCAGGCCTAAAGACAGAAATTATCCTTATAAGGAGTTCCTCTTCATAGTGTGAAACATTATTGGATGCACTCTGGGCTTAAAAAAGTCTGATTTTCATAATTTGACTTAATATAACAAGGCCTGTCTAAATATTGCTTCAGACAGTCCAAAATTATTTCCATAGTCCCACTGTGTTTAACACCATCAAAAAACTAAAATGAATTACACTAATATACAGATTTTCCCTGATCTCACTCCCTTGTTTAACATATATACAGTATTATGCAGACTCATGATGTACAACTGAGTATGAGGCCCAGACCTAAGCAAAACACTCACCACACACCCTGAAATAACTTTTTGTATTCTACACAATATTATGACTGCAGCACTCGCTGCAATTCTGACAACAGGTACTGTAAGAAACACAGAAAATGCAGAATTTGTATAAATTTGTTATTCAGTTAATGACTAAGAGCACTGCTGCTGGACTGAATCTGAGTGGGAGTTTGAATGTATTAAAGCATATCTTTTAATACCATTATGTAATGCACATTTTTCTAGCTCCACTATTTCATACATATAGTACAAGTATGCATAATGACTGACTGCATGTTAAGCTTCCTGTTTGAACTGTACCTGTTTGCTGAACAATATGAACGTGCAATCATGTTACATTACCTTTTCAGTTTTAATATGTCATTATGGACTGTCTAGAATTACACAGCTTTAAGATTACCTTTGATTAAAGTACATTCATTATCCAGCCATTAAAATCTGTAATTGCATTAATACATTTGGTTTTTGATAGGTCAAGTGGCATTACTGCTGGGCTCAATATTTGTTAATTGGGAGGAAATTGAAACAATACATTAAGTTGGGTGAAAGTAAAGTAATGTCAGCAGCCATCTAGGACTAAATATGCAAGCTCAACAAATGTAAATGCATGTTCGTAACATAAATATGATTAATCACTGACTCCATATAAAGCGTCTGTTTCCTTGTGCCAATACACTGAGGAATAAAAACAGACAGTACTGTTAAATTGTCTTTTCAGTTTTAACCTGACTTTCTGGACCTTCTACCACTTCAAAAAAAATTCACTTACCTTACGTGCATATTCTTTCTGAAGCCATTAAAATGTACAATTACTTTAATATATTTTTCATAGCTTAGTTGGTATTACTGCCAGACTCAACTTCTGTTCATTAAATAGAAAATTAAAACAATACAGTATAACAAGGTGACTATAAGGCAAGGTTAACAGGCAACTCCATAGAAAAAGATATACTTTACTTGATCATTGCTTTTCTAAAAGCACAAAATTAGTACAATACTACTGTAATTACAATTTTTATTCTGTTCCACAGAATTACACAGCTTTACATGTGAGTGAATATGGTTTGAAAGTTTAACGCTTAGATGAGAGTAAATGAAGTCGATTCTGAGCCCTTTTAGTAGGTGAGTGTATTGGGAAATGCCAGTTTAATGTGTATGGCCAAAAGTACTCAACAAACATCAATGAACAGTAAACATAAATACTAATCGCACAATAATACATGTACAAGTTCAGACTTCCTAACCCAAATTAAGTGTTCACACAAAGGAAAGGGAAAGACAGCACCTCAGTCAGACCATCTCTGTTTGTTACTTTTAACAAATGCTTACGCGATAATGTGAAGACTTTGAGAGATAAGGTCAGAGCAAAAATGTAAAAAAGAAAGTGCATTTACTGTAAAATCAAACAAGCACAACTGTCTGAGCATTTCGAAAGAGCAAGTAGTACAGTAGCATGTAGCAAGCAAGTAAAATTTCTATTCATATTAAGAATGGGTGAAATTCAGGACAATTTTACTGACAGCACACCTCACAGGTTGTGCATGTCTACTTCCCACTGTAACACATCACATGGACTGTATTATGAAGTCTGTATGAAGACAGAGGCATGGAAGCCTGTGTATGGGCCCTCATAATGCTTTTCTGCATTAGCCCTGTTTTTCTGTGTTAAAAGAAGCAGAGACAGTAATGCTTCCGCATGGCCTTTGCCAAAAATGATTACCAGAAACCAATTTTGTCTTCTTATCAGGGCCAGCTTTTTCAGGACCATGTGCAAGATCTTATGTGGGCCTACACCTCACCCCATTGTTCACAAGAACATAATCTGAAGAACGTGAAGCATAACTCAATGAACTACAAACAACATTATTCTCCAACATAACTGTCCAAAACACGTCTGCATTTTTAACTAGCAATCTATTGTCAGATGAGAATAACACATTAACATTGCCACAAAATTGCAAATATTAAGAGGTCTGTGAACGACACCATATAAATGAACAAGGATGAACAAATTGGCCAATAATACCTCTTATCTTTTTTTGCTGTTGGATGGATGCATCCTTTTAGACGACGGTTTGTTTTCTCTCTTTCTTTCTAAAATAACTTGCACACTGGCTCTCACTGCCACTGTTTCTTATAATTTTTTTAATCAATTCAGAGAATGTCTACTTTCCTGTGGCTTGCTACCTCACATGATAATGACATTCATTGTCAAGATGAATGATATAATATGAGATTGCGTCATGGGGACCTACAGGTAACTCCCGCCCAAAACTGGCCCAGGGGCATTTTAGCTGATAGTTCATCATAGTTAAGGTTAGAACTGCTGTTTTTACTGCTGTTTCTGGTGTTCCTGGTTAGTTATCAACAGAAAGCAGAAATTCAGAAGATGACAGTCACTCAGAAGGGGCCCCTTTTTCATTGTAGGATTTTTGTATGGCAAAAAGTAAATAACTAAAAAATAAAAATTTGTAATCGATAAAACAATGCTGTCAGGATGTCCCCTGTTATCCACGGGGTCCTTCATAACAACATATTTTGCATATGCCAGGTGCCAGCCCTCTATTCCTTCATGCTTTGTTTTCAGCATGCCATACTGTAACATAAAGCACTAAGGACAACTCAGGCCCAAATATGTTGGTTTCAGTGTTTCCCACACACACAGAAAACCAATGTATATAAAAAAATACTGGAATGACAAAATTGGTTGTCGATAATCCTTTCTGGTGAATGGTGCAGACATCTTTTGTGTTTCTGTCGTTATTTCAGAGGCTAATGCACCTGTCTGCATACATTTTTCATTTCCCTTGAGTGCAGAGTGTTTTCATGTAAAATTCGCCCTTGCTATTAACATGTTTTTTTTGTGCCACAATAAAAATCTGGCTTACACATCTATCATCTGGTGTATAGTTAAGGAAAAAACATCCTGTACAGTCTCTTCTTTTATTGCATAAACACAATGGACTATTCATTTTAAAATGTTTCCAAACTGTACTTATTATTAAAGCCAATGATCTCGACCTTCTTCTTGATCTTGGAGAGTGCCCCAGATGGTGAGCTGCATGCTTGAACAGCAGGCTGAGTTAAACTAAAGCTCTTATACTGCAGCAGACACTAGATTTATAGCCTCCTCAAAACATGTACCTTGTATTGTCCTTTCAGCATCTGTTCTGCCACTATTGCGGTCAGGCTCAATGTCTTGGGTCAGCGAGTCTGGGAAAATTGAAGGATAATGATGATTAAATATCAATGATATGTCAAGTAAGAAAAAAATGTTTCTTACGATATCACTCACAATATCTGGGAAACATCAACAAATAAATGGCTGACCAAAACTGTAAGCTGCATGCAAGCTACTATTCTGAGAGAATGTTATCACACATACCTGCACAAGCATATACAGAAACAAACAATGGGGATTGAAGCAGTGATAAATAACTACTTCTATTAATATAAATAATTTGTAATCAACTATGATAAAAATAATTTAAACTTGAAGTTGAAGTAGACTGATCAAAAATGATTATTTGATCACTGGAGTTTGCCTTAAAATTATGAAGTAACACATATATATGTAACTGTTGCTTGATTTAAAAAAATTCTGGAAAAGGTTTATGAGAAACTGAAAATGAACCACAGGAGAAGTGTTAAGCTTGATGTGCAAAGGACAAACCAAGTAAATGGGTCTAAGAATACTAATCTGTAAATGCTTAGCATGGTCAACCAAATGTCTCACAGAACCACTCTATTTGCCTGTTTAAATATTGTTTGCAATCATGCGTTCATGAGTGTTTTTGCATTCAAACTGATGCACAGATCATGCACTTGGATTCATGTGGCTTAAAAGTCTAACCGTTTAGATTTCTGAGACTGTCCGTTGGTGACGTCTGCTTCAAGGTCTGCTCTGCTTGTTCCCGCCTCTTAGACTCGTACTCTAGCGCCTCCTGTAGTTTCCTCTTGGCCTTCTTCTCCTTCTTTAATCGCTTCTGAATTATTGCTGTGGAACACAGGAAAAGCAGTCAGTACTTTTTAGTACAACATTCCATACGCAGAATGTGACATAAGAAAGAATGAGAAATATCTTGGCTATCGCTCACAGGATATCTAACTAATAATCAAATCAGTCAAATTAAGAAAGAGTTACAATTTCATTTTTTTCATTTCGGTCACCACTAACCTCTTAATATTGTGCAAGTAATGAAAATGTTACCGCTTGGCTAAATTTGTACTTTAAATTTGACAAAAGCCAGTATGGAATTTGGGCCTAAATGTACCTACAGTAAAATTTACTGCAGTACAATTAATTGAAATAAATTGTGATTTGAAACGACAATGTTTAGCTAGTGCTTCTTTTTGCCTTCATCTGGGGAAAGGATTCTTAATCACTAACTGACTGTTTGACTAACTGACTGAGAAGCAGAAATGCCACTAGAGGAGGAAAAAGGCCAGCTCACTTGGCTGCAAAAGTAATTCTTATTCAAAGCTATTAATGATCAAAAATGCTGTTAGATTGAATTCCAGCCAAAGTGATTACAGTTTTATTTAAAATGGGTATCACCAATAAAACATTTTTCTTCTGTGTATGTGTACTTGAACAAAACATTTCATGCTGAGAGAGTTCTTAACCAAAAAAAAAAACTCTCCATGGTGAAGTA
This sequence comes from Megalops atlanticus, assembly GCA_019176425.1. Lineage (NCBI taxonomy): Eukaryota > Metazoa > Chordata > Actinopteri > Elopiformes > Megalopidae > Megalops > Megalops atlanticus. The sequence continues at coordinate 14,784,469 of CM032886.1, forward strand.
CATTTGCTTCCTTCAGTCTTAAGGGTTTCAAACTTTAAACAAGTTTCTGAACAAGTTTCAGCAAAGTCTAAGACTGTAATATATACTGTACAGAGACAAGAAAAGGTTTTAATTAAATAGCTTTTAGATTAATCTTTAATTAATTTTTAATTACCATAGTCTACATATATATTACCAGCGGATCTTAGCATTAGTAAAATAACCCTTCAAAACTAACTCCCTTTGATGGTGTCAGATAATATAATTGTCCTCTGGAATCTTGCTGGCCCTATCTTTTTCTTATTTGGGCAGGGTGGTTGTTGACAGAGATCCACCAGAGTCTGAAATGGGTCCATCTCAATCCATTCTCACTGAGGTTCACGGCCACTCACACCGGTGAAGTGCGTCAGAGTTAACCCAGGTTAACCTGGGTTAATGTGCCAACGTCAACGGAGCTTCACTCCAATTTTTCTAAATGAGCTCTTTCCAATACAACACTGAATGTTAAATAGGAAACTGCTGGAGGCATTTCGGCAAAACGTGCACATTTTTATAAAGACACTTTTGAGAAATTGGCTTATTAAATTATACTTGATTAATTATGTGCAGCAGACGCACTGAGCGTGGTAATATTAAGTTACATTTTGTGACGCTTTTGTTTACAGAGATTATAAATCATTCATACTAATATCATAATATGTACTTATAATTATAACTCTGATCCTGAGTAGCTATTCATTCACTGCAATGGGAATAATGCTTAATTTATAACTGGAAGCAATATGATATTAGAGCAGGCAGCAGATAGGGTTTTCTAATCAGAACAGTTTTATCCATAATAAATATATGCATTATGTAACTGTATTTTATGATGAACATTTATGGGTATTATTTTTATCATGCATGATCAAGTCCTATTAAGCTTATGTTTTTATTAGTCTGAGAGTGGTGTCTGAGTCTGGATGGGTCATAGAGCTTATTCCAATTTCCATGGCGTGAATCAGCTTTGCACACAAGATGCTAATCTATCAGAGGGCCATTAGGACTGTCTATTTTTTATTATTCTGAGTGCCAACCACAGAGTCTTTGGCTACATTTTGGCATGAGTCAGATGGATATTGAACATACAACCTTCAGGGGATAGGCAAACAATCATGCCACAAAGTAACGGACTTGGCATGTATAGTTTAGTATGAACCTACCCATGCATACATATGTTAAACAAGTTCATACTAGGCTCTACTGCTTATATGTATATATATATATATATATATATATATATATATATATATATATATATATATATATATATATATATATGCAATCTGTTATCATTATTATTATTATTACTACTCAGGATTAGGTGTGACAAATATATTATGTGGCTGTTCACTCCATGGCAGTGATACTTACCTCTGTTCTTCTGCTCCATGGCCAGTTGTTTTTCCAGTGTCTCCCTCAGTTCCCGTTCCCTAAACAGCTCCATCTTCAGCTCAGTCTTCTCCAGTTGGACCTGCTTCTCCTGGGCTCGGGCGTTGTCGATGGCAACCTTCAAGAGGCCCTGTGTGAAGGTTTTCAGAGATGGATGAGAAGCCGGAAAACTAAGCCTAACACGTAAAGCTTTACCGGTGGCTTTTGAGTTAGGGACCTGTAACATGGGAAAAAGTGAGACAATATGCCTTTCAGGTGGGCCCTCATTTTGTAATCTGTGAAAATATGGATTTCATCACAATGAAAAACACCAGGCTTTTGTTTCTGAGAACCTTTTAGGTTGGACATATCATTATTTTGAAATACATAACAAAGACATGTAATTCTGACCTGCATAATTGCATTTTGGCTCTTCTACTGTAAGTATAAGAGGTCTGAACCTCATGTATGTATTAAATTATACTTTTTTTTTTTTTTTCTGGTAACGAAGGATTAGCAGAGTAAGAATTTCATTGTACGGTGTAACTGAGTGTTCTGCTGTGCACATGACAATAAAACTCTTGAATCTTGAATCTTGAATCTTGAAATTGTAATCAACAGCTGCAAGCGCCACATGGCAAAAAAAAAAAAAAACATTTCCTCACCCTTGAAAGAAAGCAACATAGAGTATGGGGAGAATTTACAGTATTATGTGTAAATCTACAAAAACACAAGGGATTAGGAAAAGTATCACATTTTCTATGCTCATGCAAACACCATTACTGTAACTTACCTGTAACCCAGAACAGTGTTCTCAATGAAAGTTTGACCCAAGCCAAAAAGGACAGGAAATTTATCTTCCCTACTGCCTTTTCTGACAATGCTGTTCAGCAAATACTGCTTTGCTGAGTGGTACAGTAACTGGGTTTACTTCGGACAACACGCGTGACAGCATTTCGTGCTGTGAGGAATGAGGATTCAACCGAGGCAGCAGCGGGGGGAACGAACAAGCTACCCTGATTTCCTTAAATTTATTCTGATGTTGTAACAGCTGGCCATTTAATAAACCGTGAAATCAGAAAGCTACTTTGAACATGTTCTATATCACACTGGCAAAGGCTTGCTGGTAGTATTTGATTATGATAATTAGCAAACGTTCCATATTTTTTCAGGGGCCTGCTAGCCTACCACTATGGGTAGCTAAAACATTAGCCAACCAACAGATTCTGTCTGGCTACCAGGCTCCCATTCGCAGATCACAGCAAAAGAAAGATGGAAAATGTGACTATTTCACATTTACTGAAGCACACAGTACAGCATTAACGCACACAATTCTGTCTGTCTGACACAAGTGTTTGCTTTATGTGAATTTCAATCCAAAATGACTTTGAACCAATTGTTCACAACTCTTGGCACAATTATAGTTTGTAGCTAATGTGAAAGAGTTTTGTTACCCTAAGTCCAAGATTGTGACCAATATGACCACCAAACATTTTATAAATAGCAATAACTTTCCAAGGTGCACTCTACTTTGGCAAGATAGCTAAGACAGGTTGCTAGCTAACGTTGGCTGGATAACAGATGAGTATATATAAGTACAGCATTCATAATAATGTTCATGACATGCTACTGTTTTTTAATCACTGCTATTTTCTCTACTTTCTCCCCTCCACACTCAATGATTTGGACCTATCTGTAATGAATCAATGTTTTGCTGTTTTACCACAACTAAATGTCTCACTGCCTCTCTCATCTGCTGTTGTCAGGTATGGATAATTATGCCCATTCCTTCAGTACACAGTCACTGCCTTCGGCTTGTTTGGGTCAGTTCAGGCTGAAGTTTTTTGCACGTAAATGCAGATGAAAGATCAGATTTGTCTACTCCGATGATAACCTTAACCATTTGTAGGGTGAAAATCAAAACTGATCCTAATACAGTGGCTAGTGGTAATTTCACCATTGTTAAGTAAATAAATGCATGTATTCTCTCAACAGCTAGTAGCTGAGAAAGCAAGAAAATTACAGTAGTTATAAGATGCCATACCCCCCACCCCCATTATGTGGGAGGCCTATGTCTTTGCCTCTCCATGTTTAGGTCCCTGGCCATGCCAAACAATGTTCATCATGGTTATAAAACACAACTTCTCCACAGATATAGTATGACATATTTGTGACAGTTACTGTCCAGATGTGCATAACATACTCTTATGTTGACCTAAGCCTTACACTCTCTCCATTAAGGTCACCAAAAGCATGTCGCAAATGTACATAATATACATAGTGTCTCAGATTCACTCATTCCTCTTAATCAGTCCCTTCTGTACATTTTAGAAATTGCTTCTCAGCTTTTGATCCTTGGTGATACACAATAGCAAAACTCTAGCAAAACCCAGCTTTTACTAATTAATATCTGCCATGTTTCTCAGGTTTGGCATCTGGATACGTTCTTAACAATGACTCAAAGGCAGTAACCATTCCGGTTGAAAGCCTTACCTGCCAATTCTAGTGCTATTTACTCTGTACGGGTGTGTTGCAAGGGGAACCTTGTCTGAGCTAGAAGACATGAGTGTTAGAGGGGTTTATTCTTGAGAGACAAACCTACACAGCAAGGCTAAAAGCAGCTATCCTAAAAACAAAAAAAAAAACATTTCCACTTGCATTATGCAAAAGTACAAATATAACAATGTTCAACATTGTACTTCTCTTGTAGTACTGCAGCCATCTCCCTGACAAGTGGAGCTAGAGAGACATAAATTGCTTTCACAGGCTTGATAAATTCAGAGCAAAAGCAGGACTTTTTCAAACATTTGAAGTTTAGCCTTACATGAAGTCACTTGTCACCTTTTCAATGTGACTCTCGGACTACCAACAGCTCTGTTGCTCAGTCCACAAAAAATAACTTTTAACTGTAGCATTTCACCTAACGTGTTGGCATGCATCTTTCTCATGGCAGTGGCCTCCCCACACTAATGCATGGTGTCAGACAGTGGAGTGGACAGAAGTAGACAGATGCATCCACTTTATATAGACCAATTAAATGCACATGGAATCATGCAGAATCCAGGTGGAACACTTTAGCTGTTGAAACCACTGTACATACAAATCATAAACTGTCTAAAATCAAATCTTTGGTTGACTTGTAGCTAGTGAGGGACTACTGTGCATTCAGTGTTATTATTTGGTCCATCAAGGGCCAAATAATCGTAAGTTGCAACAGGAAGGTAGCCAGAATTAATTAAAGTAAAATGTAAAAGTATATTCAAATAATGAAAAACATCACTGTATGTCTGTGTGAGAGAGAACCACTAAATGCATGTAGGTCCAAACATGTATTACATGTATTATTATTGTTCAAATATGTCAGTTTGTGATGAGACAATACGTTTGTGCTCTCCAGGCTGTATAAGGATGGACTGGGATGATTTACAATGCACGATGCAAATTACCCTATTGAGCCAAATCTAGGTTAACACATTTGAATACATCATGACCTTACTGCACAGGGTGCAATAAAATATATATGTCATTAACATGCAGTGTTACCTAGGTGTATCTGCTGTTTAGTGTTTTTATTTGTTTTGCAGACAGCCCTATATGGGGTGTATCCATTTATAGTGCTGGATATTTACTGAAGCAAATCAGCGTAAGTGTTTTGCTCAAGGGTCCAACAGAAGAAGCACACTATCTGGGAAACAAACTTGCAGTTTTCTGGTTTCAATTCAAGCCCCCTAACAACTATGCCATACCACTCGTGATGTGTTAAATCCAAAATGCCTCTGAAAAAATAAGATTTACAAAATAAATGAATACCAACACAAAGAAATAAATCCTTACAAATAAACAAGAACTCACTTAACACGCTTAAGTGGCCTTTATTCAAGATGATGTTCAAAGAAATATTTGCATACTTGCTGACAAGCTGTGCTGTGACCATATCAAAACAATTATTCCCTTCACACATGCAATTAAACCAAATGCAATGGGCTACATCTTATTAATTGTTCGTTTTGTTGACCCCAATTTTAATAAAGTTGCCTCATCTCAATTTTCTGCTTGGTTTCCTTTTGTTGACTTCTGCTTGAACATTCCATCAAATCTACACCCAGAGATCATTATAAAAGATGACTTACTCTACTCTTGTAGCAGGCAGAAGAATACATAGCATGGCATTAGCCTGACTAATAACAGCGTATCACCATTTGGGCTCAAAGGTGCATCATGACCTTTCTGATGTACAAATCACAAATGTAATGATCTTGGATATATAAGTCAAGGGCTTCAAGACACACATAATACTAGAGGACTAAACTGTGCATAAAAATTGCATTTGCAATTTGCTATTGCATTTACCATTACGCTTTGCATTAGAAATACCTCATCCTCACCAATAACTCTTTTTTCATTCTGAAAGTGTTTGCAATGAGCATTGCATTCATGGTCATGCTAAGTATGAGTCAGATTCAATCTAACCTTTCCCCAATGCCCTCCTTGTATAAATTAGAGCTGAGGACAAAACAAGTATCAAATCAGTTCATTCTGTGTCTTTTGTGACTTTTTGAAATTTTAACTGTCAGACTCATTATGTGCAAGGAAAGCAAAACAGTGTTTGTCTAAATCTGTAAAATTAAGTTAAGTGTACTGTGGTTAGCTTGACCTTTGTCCTACATTTTGCATGGGCTTTTGTGTCTGTTATCACACCTCAGAAGAAAATTAAAAAGCCTTCCCCACCCAGCAGAGGGCAACAAATTTGACTTGTGGAAGAGATGTGATAGAGTTCAGTCACACAAAAGAATCACACACAAGTGACCGCTTTTTTGATTTATATTTGAAGGGAATTGGAAGCATGCACACAGTCACAGAGAAGGTGAGGGAGATACTAACACATGAAACATATAAGTAGCACACATACATACCTGTATGTTTGTAAGGAGTGTCTCTATTGAAGACAACCCATCAGGGAATAGGAATGGGGAGGGAAATCCAGGGGGCATAGCTTGGCCAGCCAGGGACAATCGCTCATAGCTGTCTCTCGCTGTTGGAGTGCACAGTGGAGTCTCATCTGTATCCAAACAGACAATAATACCCATTATTCCACTTATATTAGTCACAACTACAAAGGGATTGGACTGCTTCCATGTACACAGGCCCTAAAGCATTACTTTTGGGATATCTCAGTAGATACATATGTTGTTTTCATTTGTCACCTTTTTATTATTATTATTATTATTATTATTATTGCCATTTTAGCAGATGTGCAAGGCAAATTAGAATATATTTTGTCAACCAGCTCTAAATTAAACACATTAGATATAGTACCTCAAGAACACACCTTACACAAGTTATGGTAAAAGATTCATTCACTGTGTAAAAACATGCAATGAATGAAATACATCTTAGATGAAAAGGAAGCCAACAAGCAATATCTGCAACAGGAAAAATACTCAGAGACCATCAGAAAAATAAATTTTCAAAGTTTATGGCATTTAAGGAAGAATGAATAGGAGAAATGAAAGCACAGGGAAAATGCAGAGGTTTATAATGTAATAAACTTTCTCCACCCCACTGCCTTGATTCCAAAGACGGCTAATCCAATCCGAACAACAGCAAATAAGATGAGTACAACAAGGGACATGACACATTTTAAAATTGAGGCCTTGGTTAAAAAGACAAACGCATGGGGTGGGGGGGGGGGGTGAGGAGCCGGTGCTTATAGACCATTGTTGTGTGCCATTACACTGACACGTTCCGCGAACAATCAGCTGGAAATGATTGATAGCCGCCCTCTTCCACCTCCAAATAAACCCTGATTATTGATGCTATGTGTAGCTCTCAGCACTGCTCCAGAGCCTCCAATTACATTAGAACAATCAGCCCATTTGTTTAGAAAAAAAACCTCTTTGTTTAATGTAACATTTCTGTAGACACCCAGGATTTTTTTTTTTTTTTGCAAGAGCGCCTTGGGCGCAGAGGCGATTGGAGACCCCCACTTGCCCCACCCAATCCATATGGCACGTTTGCTTTCAAATCTGAGGGCTGCTTTTCTACCAGACCCATATGGCAGGCCTAGATTAGCAAGGGTCCTGGCTCTTCAAGAGAGGGCCATATGGCACAGAGTAGCGAACCCTCATTTACCATGTATCAATTTTATAACCCATGGCACAGTGGTCAAGTTGTTTTTTGGGCACATGCATTTAATCCCTGGAAGGAAGGGACTGACAAAAAAAATCAATATGGCCGAAGTGGTTTTCACACAAGCTGCGAGATGAACTCGATACTGATGTCGACAGACGGGATGACCGCTGGCGATGATTTTCCACAATCACTATCTGGTTACGTAATGATTTGGGGTTGAACGATGTAACACAGCTAGCTATGAATGCCAACCAGCAGCAGTATCAGCGACTGATATGCAAGGTATCAAAGACTGAGCATCTCAAAATAGCAAAAGGTATTGGTCAATCAAATAGTAATAATATTTGGCTTAATTATACTCTGAAGTCTTAAGAATTTTCCCAGTGAGATACGAAAATGGTAAGGATACAGCCGGTTTCACAGTGTGGCTACCTGTTACTTTATAATGCACAATGTTAGCGAATGTTAGCTGGTGAAACAGCAATTTCTTATGTCCACAGTATTCAGAAAGCTGTATTTTGTGCTATCCATCAACCTTACACAACAAGTATAGTGGTATAATGTTTTGTTGTAACAATCATATTATTTTTAGCAATATATTTAAAATAGGCTTTTTTGGGAGGGGTGGCGGTATAAAGAGGTACATGGGAAAGGGCTCTGGGTACCTTCTATTACAGTGATGACTATTTTAGGATCATTTTCCTATACTCTAACCTAAAGCATTGAGAGGAAACACTGAGACTGATCTTCAGTTAGTACTTGGGGAGGCAGAATCCATCTACATGGAGAAAAGGATGCAATGAAATTGCTTACATGGTACAAAGTATATACAATGCAAAAACCCTGTGCTACACATGTCTGGGCAGGAGATATTTATTGTGTGAAACATATGTATTGTGTTGACTTCATTCTAAGGATTGAGTTTGGCCTAAACCACAGGACAAACCTTAACAAAGAAATGTTTGTTAATGTTGCACAGGCTAATATTGCACTCACTCCATTACTGCATTATGGAATTATATATTGCTAGTGATCACATATTATTATTATGCATCTTTTAAATTTTGCTGTTTTCTCTAATATGAATATGCTGTTTTTCCTTCTGAAAATAATGCCACCTGGTGGTCATTGAATGGACAGTTCAAATATGTAACCTGGCATCATGTACATGATGTTATTAGTGGCGTATAATGTTCCACAGCCATAGCCATTTGTTCCAGCATAGAGGATGACTACTGTAAAATGCATAATTATGAGCCCTGCATAGACACCTGCTGTATATTGCCATAGGTGCATGCAGAATTTTTCTTTTATTGAGTCTTCATCAACAGTAATGCACAGAATGGATTAAATGTATTTCAGATAGAATGTAGGGCTGTGCTAAACCCACTAAATTTCTCTAGTATAATCCCATCATCATAAAATAGATCACAGGATATATGCAGAATTTATGGAGTAATATTCTAATACAAATTTCTCTACATGTAAAAGACCTAATGTTAGGGAGAGGATTATCTACTGAAAGAGATGGTATACATTTTGCATTGAAAAAAAAAAGTTGAATAAAATGAGATAAAACAAAGACCTGTCTTGCATAACAGTCCGCATTTATAATGACTTAGGCTTCCCCTAGGTGAGTGCTTCAATTACATGATACATTTTAAAGCAAAGATATTTCAGCTCATCATTGTTGCCGTGATATATTCTCCACCCTGGTGCACCTCTGAGATGTGCTCCTCTAAAATGCACTGCTCCTAATGGAGCAAAGGTAGATCTGCTCCTCCTAATCTTGCAGCGGAGGAGGTGAAAGCACCGAACGTTTGCTGTTATCCAGCCTGAGGTAACGGGCCCTGACTCCTTAATAACATCTTCCTGTCCACAGAGACTCAATCCCATTATGTTTTGGCGGGGCCGCCGCGAAGGGTTAAACAATATCATAAAGAATACAAATTGCACATTCACCATTTAGCAGATGTCATCCGAGTTCAAGATTTAGAATTCAAAGCAGCCGGAGCCACGACCTCGGAGGGCCCGATTCCTTTGTGAGCACATTGGTGCTTGTCAAATATGCGATGACATCATATTCCATCCATCACCGCAGTGAGGGCAGCTCTCGCCATCTGCCGCACGGGGCTATCATAACTCCACACCCGTTTACAAGAAAACAGAGCACGGTGACATTATCTTTAAGCTGTCATACAGAGGTGCCGCTTAGGATCTAAATAAAAGGAGCTTTTGAAGGCCGTTTTGTCAGCAACAAATTGATAAACTGCGCAGACAGTGGGGAAAATGTATTGAGACAGATAAAAATATTACTGTCTATGAAGAGAAAAAAAAGGACAAAAAATGGTGAATATTATCAATGGACACAGCATTTTCCAAATACTTTTTTGTATATATGTGTGTTACCAATAAATGTACAATAAATAAGTACAAATTAAGAAGTACAAACAACCAAAGCAATGGTCAAGTAATTGAAACTGTTGAGAGTGATGCATTACCAACAACAACAATGCAACCTGTGTAATGTAATCTGCCAAATCCAGACCATGATATTTTCAATTAAAACATACACACATTTCAAAGTGCTTGTTTTCATTGTTTTAAAAGCCAATGGCATTTGCTTTCTGTAGCTGTAAGGTTTCAGTATGTTGTGAAAGCACAAAAATGCATACAGTACCTACACCATACAATGTCCTACCCTCTTCAAAATACTATCTAGGTCTCAGGTTATTTAGAATTTTAATTGCACACCTTTCCCTGTGAAACATGAAATCTCCTTGCATGCAGTATTATGTCTGTTTACACAGCAATCTAAATTATACACAAATAAAAGACGAGTGGAGCAGCCTCACTTCTCCCATCAATATTCACTAATGCCTGCCAAGTCTTGGTAACAGCTGGTCTTACATTAATTAGTTTAAAGTATTTATTTCATCCATCTCCTGAGCAGATTGAGCAAAAACATTAGAGATTATAGCCGGCATCTGCAAATGCCCTGGAAACGTCAGCTAACCAACAGTTGAATATTATGCATCCACTATTAGGGCTTGTGATTTGGAGATCTTTTTTTTTGGAAGAGATGGAAGCTGATATTAACGGTAATGGTCCAGCGAGGCCATAAACAACATTGCCTGTTTTCAAATGCCGTCAACTCAAGATGATTAATTATAATAAAAATGCAACATATTCCATTTCTGGTCAAGTTAAATGGTGCCTATCAAACAGGAATGCACCCGTGATATTATTTAATAAATTTATTTGAGTTTGCATTTTTTTAATATTGTACCTGTAGTCAACTTTTGTGTTGCTAATTGACTGTAACAGAATTCAAAATGAATGGGAATGCATCATGGGCACACAGGCACTATAAAAAAAAAAAAAAAAAAAAACATAACAAAACAAAACAAAAAACCCCTGAATGTTTTCCACATTCATTATAATTATATCCTGCTAAAATTTAATTAACAATTGCACTTTTTATCAAAGGTTGAATGCATAAAATTGTTAATGCTGAGACAATGTTTTGAATTACATTATTGGTCAGGGCCAGATAAAAAATGGCATTCATTACTAAACCTACTGCACAGTTCCACTGTAGTCACTAGGAAGCTCAGGTAGAGTCAGAGCACAAACCACTGAGACATATGGAAGCCATCTACTGGTAAATTGAGTCAAGGCTTTGGGGCCCAAAGGAGGACTGTTAAATAAGATCATAAGATTACTACATTTTGTAGTAGCGTTCCTCCTGGGCTCATTGAGGAGTGGTCTTTATCCTAACGGGGACTACATCGTGAGATTGCTTGGTAATGGTGATGACATTGACAGAAACAATGCTTGTATTTAGTAGCAACATCTGAAGGGCTTTGTCCTAAGTCATAATATCATGAAAAATCTAAATACCACAAAATGTATTATATTTATTAAATCATGCAGGGACCATAACTCAATGGAAGGGTACTTAGGAAATCGTAATTACACCCACGCATATCCACCATTGTGTGGCGAGTGATCAGGTGCAAAATGGCTGCCATTTTGTCTCACCCAGATTGGGTTACATAAAGGCTGTAGGTGAGGTGTGACATGCCCCACCACATACATAAGTTAGGAAAATCACAGCTTTACCACAAACTGCATAATTAAATGTGGAACTATGTGTTAGGTGAGTCCAGCCTTTCTGCTTCTGCTTCATTTTCTAGTTAGGACCCAACAAACACGAGAGTAAGTAAATCACAAACAGTTGTTATCCGAAAGCCCAAGCAGATTTTCTCTTTAGAGGAATGTAATTGATTTGTTAGCATGTCTCTTATTTGACAATGTCCATAAATCATTTGTTAAACAAATGACTGTTTTAGATTCAGCTGGTCTTTCTTCCAAACAAGCAATGTTGAACTTCACTAAATTGCTGATGATTTGGTTTAGAAAGTCTGTCATACAGATTAGAAATCTCTCTCTCTCTCTCTGTCTCTCTCACACACACACACACACACACACACACACACACAGACTTTACTACTCAAACACGATTCACTTAAAAGCTATCATTCTATCTTGTTCTCTCAAATATAACAAAAGTTTAACAACAGCTTGATGCTGAAATATTGCTTTTGCTAAATGGACCACTTAGTTCACAAAGTAAAACAAAATCAGGACAGTTAAATGTGGTATGAGCCCTGCCTACACAAATGATCTAAACATTGTCTGTATTTACTGAGCACACAGAATGTTGCGTGCTAGCTGGAGGCAACAGTGCACAGGTGATGAGAGTTCCAGATTCACCGTTTGAAATCTTATCTTAAACCCATTTCCTTGGGCTTCCTGCTATCAGATTAATTGGGACATTAGTTTCTAAAATGGTGAATGAAAAATATATTGTTTTATTTTATTTTTTTAATTTAAAGCACATGTAATGCCTTATCTATTAAAGGTTATCAGTTAGCTATTCATGATTAACAGACTACTCAGGCAGACGGTAAGATCCCTCATACATTTCCTCATATAAACAATCTCTAATCAAAGAATCATAGAAATGATTACATTTGTAACCTTTTTTCCACACTCAATTATATACTCATATGAACCGCTGAAGGTTCACATGTTGACCAGCCATGCAATGCTGCATCATGTCAAAGTACTTCATAAGCGACCAAACACTTGTTGGGTGGGGGTGGAGCAGAGCAAATTAATGAGAAATGTAATAAATGACATAGCAACAATGAACAAAATGTATCAAAACGAAAAACAGAAAATATAACGCTTGGAAGAACTGACAATGTCACTCCAACTATTACTGTTTGTGTTTTTCAATTTGTTACATTTTGTTTATCATGGCTATGTCACTTAATAAATTAATTCCCTTGCTATGTGCACTTTACACAATGTGTCATTTTCACAAAACACCTTTCCAGCCTATTACTCTCTCTGCCTGCAGATTTTATTTGAGGGACTCTCAATATTGGCATGCATTCTGATGTTTACTTCTCACCATTGGTCCAGAATCATCGACTGCAACTTAATTACAGCGACAGACGCTGAAGTGATGGAACCGGTAGAATTGAATGCCCCATTTCCAGGTAATATTTCTCCGGCGAGGCTGCCAGCACAAGCAGATGTGACAGCCCCTCGTGCAACACTGTGAAATACTTATGAAATCCTTTCAGGTCACCTGTGTCACAAACAACATTTCATGCACAACTGTTTCGCCGGATAATAGGAGCCGCAAATAAAAATGGGATGCTGTAAATACAATTCATTCTGAATGTAATGCCATAATTTAAAATAATGCCCCCCTTTCTCTCCTCTTAGGCAGTGGGAGTCCTTGACAGTATACTAGCAGTGATAAATCACTTTTCCACTTAATTTTCTCTGTCCTTATTATGTGTTGTGCTGCTAAAACAGAGGGCTAGGAATTGACTTGACAAACTATGGATGGAGAAAAATATCACTCAGAGGGATATGGGCTTATCGCCAATTTACATGTTATTAGATTTACACTGTTGTAGGCTCTTGGCTCAGGATCCACCAAGAAAACAAGCATTTTCACTCTAGTTTTAAAAAGTGCTTAAAATCAAATCGAAATCCTCGAAACTATTTTGACGGAAAGCCCAAACGCTGCGTGAACCAACTGATGGACATTTCAGCCCATGCAGGCACAGTAAATGAGAGCTGTTTTAAGATATGCCCAGAGAAAACAATGAGAGGAAAAAATCCCAATAAGTAGCTCTAATTGACCTTGGGAGTTCAGAATATGCCATATGTTTTTTGAGATTCTGCATTCGAACTGCAATCCCAGAGGGCCTTTCAGCCAACTCCTCGACGGAAGGCACAAAAGCTGTAGGATAGAGGTGCCTCCTGCACTCCTTCATTGTGCAACCAGACCCCTCATCAGAGGGGGAGAAAAAAAGGGAAGGGGAAAAGAAGAAGAGGGCACCGTTCGCCTGGGCAGTCATGGTGATATATTGACAGGTGAAGCCCGTGTCCTTGCAAACTTGTGTTCCTCCCAGCAGGAGACCTGAGCGTTAAAACCTGGAGGATGTCAGTTCGCTCTCCACAAAGCGGGGCCGGCGCTTTCACCGGACAATTAAATTTAATTCCACCTGCCACTGTTATTGAAGAAGTTGCCTGCCTCAGATATAGCGGTTATGACCTTTCAGTCTGATAGCGGAGGACCGCATTGCATTGTGCATATTTGTTCTTATTAATAGAAGCCATGATGTGTGAGCGAAAGGCATAATGATTCCCATGTCAAACAGTTTTGAGAATAATTCTCTTATTGGTGTTAAGACATTTTGCATAATGTGAGTTTTTTTTTTTTTTATTTTAGCTGTATTGTGAAGCTGTGCCTGACGACTTTAAACCGTCCTTCAACACGTAACATCTGTCAAATTACAGGTTAAAATTGTCATGGTATACCTTATGATTTTAAAGTATTAAAGTGTTGTGTAGAAATAATATTTCTGTAAGAATAAAACATACTGTTGTTTCATAACTGTTATTAACAGCAAAGATGTAATGTAATGAAAATGAGATAAACAGTTAATGATAATATTTCCTCCAATACAGACCTTTGCCACCATTCATACAGAACACGCATAATAAGTGCATGTGGGCCAAATCAGTTTGAAACATAAATGTCATATACACTTATACAGCTTTATGTCAAACAATCAAAAACCCATATAGCAAATGATATAAACATGCGGACAAATAAACTGTTGGATAACAGAGATGTAAATGACGTCTGTGTCCTACTCCTCCGAGAGACAAAGTCGAGTGGCTAAGCAGGTTGGGCCTGGATCAACAGCTTACGTTTGGCTTCGACGCCCTTATCTCTGTGAAAACCGGCATTGGTGTTTTTTTTTTTCCTCCTGCCTTCCCTAATGTTCCCTACATTTAGAGATTAAATCGCTTGCTGCACAAACCCATTTGGAAAGAGGAGAGAAGGTGAGAGGGATAATCAGCAGAGGCACTGGTCCGTGTTTCCTAAACGCTCTCAAAAGCATTACTGTGCAGAGGCATAAAATTAGCGTCAGGACTTTAAAAAGCTGACATTTAGCATGACTTTTTGGAAAGTGACACCCTCATATTTTCTCATAGGATATCATTAAATTTCAACAGCCCCTATGACAGAGCCTTACCATTAATAACCAATTCAGTGTGTCGCTGTACTACCCCCTTTGAAATAATGAGTCCTTTGCTTTGCCTTAATAAATTGAACCATATTCTCAAGGCCAGGGGACAGCAGCACAGATGGGCAGAGTGAGGCTAAAGAATTCATAAATCCATAACTGACTGAGATTGTTGGGGTACAAAACAAGCAAGTAACACTCGTAAAAGCAATAAATATTCTGAGTTCTAGCAGTGACACCTTATTGAGAAAAATCTGCCTGCATTAAAAGTCAAGAATCCTATGAGAAGAGATGATCCAACTTGCATACCTAAAAATAAATCAACTATTTGAAACACAATGTGCATCCTAGATCTCTGTTAAGCTATAGAGCACACCATGCCAAACCAAACCTTGTCAATGCCTTCTCCAAGGAAATGATATTTAAGAAATGGGGGTCACTGATGGAAATAGGATCTTAAAATTCTAACAAAAATTAAGGAATTAAGCACCCCCATTTTACATAGGAAATGAAAAAATGTTACCAAAACTAACTCATTGTATATGAGACAGTAAATGAGACATCAAAAATACATGGTGACATTGGGCATAAAATGTTAGAACAAAATACAACACAGATACAATTCCTTTCTATTGACCTGTGCATATTCTGTGAAATCGAATTTATATGAAAGGTAAAGTCTTAAATATGCAAAAAAAAAAAAAAAAATCATGCATGAATTTGTGGGCTTACTGACAATTCACTAGGCAGAACTGAAACCTTTAAGGACAAGATATTTTGTTTTTGTACTGCCTGTGTCATATTTATTGCATAAAGGTCAGAACATTCATTTGCTGAAAGTCAGCATTTCTCCTTTCTTCTGTGGAATAAATGCAGTGTGCATGTCATTACTGCTCCACTGAGGCTTGTGTCACTGGTCCTGATGCCCGCATAAAAGCCTGCTTTTGTTTCTCACTGGATCCACCTTCAAGCTGATAATAGCAGTAAACCTTGAAACAAAAATGCCAAAAAAATGATGGATCTGCAAAACCCACTGTCTTTTACAAAGGGTCTGGTTTGAATGCTGGTCAGCACCTCCACCTCTCAATCACGGTCAGGGTTGCCAGATTGGTCTTACAAAACCTGACAAAAATGAATGGGGATGAAGTCACCAATACACTCAGGTTCAGTCTAACTACAGCGTGCTTGGCATTAACTTTATGCAAAAGAATTTAAGCAAGTGTCAGTTATTTTTGTTTCAATGGTAAGCATGAGATGACAACACAACCTGGCTAAAATTCAATGGTCAATGTTAAGGACAAAGTGCTTTATAGTTAACTTTAATCAAATCACTCATTGCATTGAATCTTTGAATAATTTCAAGATGTTTTAACTGGAAAAATGTGGTCTTACCACATTCAAATACAGAAGAAAAATCAGCTTGTATATATTCTCCCTTTAATTGACTTTTGTCAGCTAATACCACAGAAACAACAAAACTGCTAATCAGTTTCCATTTTCACATCAATATACTGGTGACAAAATTATAATTTGGTCAATATATTTATATACTTATTTATTTATGACAGTTTAATTGGCCACAGTCATGTGTTTATTTGATATTAAATATTTTACCATGCCACCATTTTAAAGTGACAGCTATTAAAAAACATTCATGCATTTTATCAACCGAGCAAACAAAATGACACAATCGCACCACTGCTTTTTTTTCCAAACAATGTGACAAAATACGTGCGATCCCGTCACAGTGCACGGTGACAGCGCTGGTGTTACGTGATCGCAGCTCAGTGTGTTCTGCCCGGAGATGGGCGGACATATTAATGTCATTGTACGGCGCTGCAATCCTACGTGGAATACGGATGCCGCTCTGCTCCGTTGACTGTCGACACTGGCAACAGTCCAGGCTCTCTGTGTACTGAGCGGCTTTTCGGGGAAAAAAAAAGATGAAAGACAAAAAAGGAAATGGAAATGTAAACTTTAAAAAAGCAGAGCTTAAGAACCCCGCCTGACTCCTATCTCACAGCAAATGGATGCAAATCCATTCGCGCTCCGTTCACAGTTATAAAAATACTTAAGGGTTTTTAACTGGGCGACGTGTTAAACGTGTGGAAATCTGTTTTGATAACATTATTCATAACACTGGCTTTACGCTGCTTGAATTAATAACACTCCATTTACAGATGGAAGAAAGCTGGCATGGTATTTCCAGTTAAAGAGATTAATTTTTAAACACCTAATTGACAGGCTGGGGTTAGGGAGGATAAGCAACAGATTCTCGGCTGCTGCTGCAAAGTCAAGGTGACTTGAATCCATACTAAGGCTTTCAAACACAAGAGTGAAGCTATTAAAGCACAGAGAAATAGTCTTCCGGCACTTCTTTTTCCTCCGCCCCTATTCTTTTTTTATTAGGCCTGATTTACTTCACAGTTAAAGGATATAAAAGGCTAAGTATCACACTGTAATTACAGTGTAGTGAAAATTTAAAGGTTTGACTCACAATGTCCTCAGCCCTAAAACATGGCTCTTGCATGATAAAATGAGGGGAAAGCACTATTCTGATAGACCTTGTTTGTCTGACCAGAAAGTACAGTGAGGAGGACATGATAAACTCTATTTAAACCACAAGGACTGCTTGTCCTGAAATGAATGGCTCGACCCAATCACAACCATAATCTGCTTTTTCCTTAAAATGTAGTTACGGACACATCTAAATGTTACAAGTTTTCAAAATGTGACAAAACGAGTCTGGCAGTTGGTGAAAAAAGTTGAACTGGCTTGAATTAATTCCTCAAGTTTAAGGATGAGGTACATTTCAGGTATACTCAGCAGAGGCCAGAAATGACCATCTGTGGACTCAATGTATTCATCACAACACATAATTAATGTTCATGCATACAAAAAAGATGTATATAAACAACCATTTGGTGTATTTTCCTTAATTATGTTTATGAGGGAATAAAAAACATTGAAACAAATAAAAAATTCATGAAGGGTCAACCTTATCTGACATCAAACTGGGAAAATTGCCACTGTATGTATTATTTCACACTTTGACTCACAAATGACCTGCAAAATGCTTTTGCCTCTTAAGCATATTATATTATTTTTCTGTCAAAAAACATACAACAAAATATGTTCCTAGCAATGTGCACAGTGGTAAGGACAGATGCTCAGAACTGCACAAGATTAAATTCATTCTAATGTTGATATGAGCTAATTGGTGTTTACAATGTTGATAATACATATGATTTAGTAATAACTACTGCGGTTACAGCTAATTAAAGTCTTTGTGATGGCAATGAAAGTCGATTTTCCCTTTGTTTAACATAAAGCTGCTGAATAATCATAATACACCCTTTTTTCCCATTTAACTTACTCTAGACCTTTACTTCTCATATGACATTGACATATCAAGGACTTTACAATGTAAATATAATGTGCTTTCTCCTTCACATTGAGTAATACATTCTCACCAATTTTAGTGAATGACAAAGTCACAGTGATATCTAAAAATAAAGTGTGCTTTGCTTACATGTATTAATATACGCATCACAGTTCTACTGAAGAGAAGCCAAACTTATGGTTTTGGCAGCATATCATATTTTACTTGTGTGGACGCCTAAACCATTTGTGAAACCAAGATTTTGTGAACAAAACAGGCCAAATAAAACACATGGTTCACTTATCTCGATGATGTATTTCTCTGATATGAAAATTCTCATTTCCATTTTGCCTCACTGTTGGCATATATAATGCAAATTAAAAGAGACATAATTGCTGCCCATAACAGAATAGTGTAGCTATAAATCATCAACACAGCCAATTCCGAACTGTTGAAGTTCAAGTACAGAAAGCATTTGGAACAGAACAGAGGCTGGTGAGGGATGACCCAGCATCAAAATCTATGGGCCCAATATCAATGGCACGAAAATAAAACAGGGCACAGTAAGTAAATGCTATCAGTGCAGTCACTCTTGCTTGATTTTTTCTAGCAGTCTGAAAAAACTGACAATAGTACCAGGTTCACCATTTTTGTGCTGCTAGCACCAGATCCCAATGTGAGAGGGTGATGGGTGGCGGTCATACAATTTAGGGCGTGTTTGTAAATATTCAGGGCACAGTTGTATTTTTGGGAACAGTGCTGCAGGCTTTTTTTTGTGTCTACGCCCCCTGAGACCTGGCTGAAGTCCTGGTTCAGTGTCTAACCTGTAAATTCGACAGGAGGGAGCATTGGCTAAAATAATGGTAAACTATGAGAAATGTGGGAAGGGTATCTGCTGATGGACACTAACATTTAATAAGCAGTGTTTATAATTTCAGCAAATGACATGACTGATTGTGTGCAGTTTAAAAAAATGTATATGCTAAAGACATTAAAAAACAGAAAAAAAGTGATTAGTTGTCTTGCATGGCTTGTAACACTGCCCAATTAATTCCACCTTCTGTATAAAAGACAAATCAATCTATCAAATAGTCTTCAGTGGTCAAACATTAAAACGCAGACAGCCAAGCACAATATGAATCTTATTAAGGTATACTTTGCAACCACCAGAGAAACATAAGTGAAACAGAAGACACAAACCCTATTTTCATGCAATAAATGACCAACTAAGAATGAAGCGTGAGTTATGGAATGGCAAAAGAACACATAATTAATAATTAAGTAATGTTTCCCTCAAGTAGGCATTTACTGTTTTCATAGCTACAGAGTTAATACTGTATTAGCTCTTTAGTGGGGACGAGTGTGAAGGGGACAGCAGTGGGTGTACAAACCTGGGAATAATTTCATCTCAAATACAGAAGAGGAATGTCAGCAGCCCCTTGCTTATCTATTAACATGATGGCTGAGATCTCTATATGTCTGCTGCAGATGTTCACATCCATTCCCTATGTCCTCTTACCTGTTGGGTGACAGCCCAGGTGACAGCTGCCTTATTCTGCTGAAGTACTGGGTTATTCCAGCACACCAGGTAGCCCTTTGCTGGTATTTCCCATCAGTCACTAATGTCCATTGTTGTTCGTGCCGTGCTGCAGTATTGTACATCTTGATTACCCAGTACATGGTACACCATGCTCACACCTCTAACTAATTAAAAAATTTTCCCAGCCCTGTGCTACCTACACCATGTTTTATGAGTTTGTTCTGGGTACGTATTAAGAACATTATTTCATTGCTGATAATAATGAAATAACTGGAGTCATATTTTTCACAGATAAATGTAGGAAAAAATATTAACAGTAGAAATGTATCTGTCATTTTACTTGCTTGGTAAATTGCTCTCAATAAGCAACTGTATCTGTGTGGAAAAAAATGTAAATGTAACAGTAATATTATGAAGAAAAAGTTTTGGGAGAAAGTTTTAATGACTACATGTTCTTCTTCTTTCCTAATTATACCACCCCAAATATGTATTTCTTTTCAACTTCATTCAATGTCATTTACTTAACTGCATGTAATAATGTTAAAAATGTCTTAAACATTTTAAAATTGTTGGTATTCCCATTTTTTGTTGAAGCAGCAGTTTAAATAAAAAGGGTTATTAGACATGGTGCTATATCTACAGAATTTTAATTGGAGTCAAATAATCTATGTTATAAATACTACAGATAGCCACTCTCATTGGAATGTTTGATTTGTTAATTAAAAAAGGACAGTCTATTTTTACAAAGCAGGATTGGCAGTGTGTTCAGTAAAAAATGTCCTCTGTAAAAGTCAAAGAGAAGTGGTGAGGGAGTTCAAACACAAGCTAAACAAGACAGCAGGCAACGCACCTAATTCCTTCCACAACAGATGCAAGGCTCAGGTTCATATTGTGTATAATGTTTCTGTTTGTCCATAAAATATTCACAAATATAGAGCTGCTATGGCTCCGTTTCAGAAATATCCTCACTGCTAGTGCATCAACTCAGAGATGTGACACGCATTTTGGATAAAGATGAACCATGTTAACCTCCTCATAGTTGCATATGGATAATTGGGGATGTTGATTGGGCTGTTATTAACATAGTTAATTTAACACAGAAACCTAGGGTAAGTGGCAAGTTATATAAAGAGGGCCGGGATATTAAGAAGCAAATACATCCCTCTCAATCCCTGCCAGAGAAATTTCTTGGGACTTTGTCAACTCAGCTATAGGAATGCAGCTGGGGAATATTTAATTTAATGTGTGTGTTAGTTGACATTGTATTCCTCTGATCTCGTTCTCCAGTTAGGTTGTGTTTCCTCATCGGTTCATAAAGACAGCGCATCCAATTTATTGCAATATGAAAAACATTAATTAGTTAAATGGCAGTAATATACTCTTTGCAATCTCTGAAAAAAGCAGAGATTTTATCAACCATCAAACTCACAGTGTGAATTAGCTACCTAAACAAGTGAAGATCAGAAAAAAAAATCATGGAAATAATTAGTGGAAATATATCACATCAGTAGCAGGAATACTGTAGGAGGGATCTTTATGTTTACAAGAGAAAAAGCAAAGTTTTATTTAGAGCAGAGCAAACTGATTATTACTGCACATTTTATATTTTGCCCAGATATGGACAGGATTATGTTTGAGTGCACACTCTGTTTAACATTATGAATGCTTCAGAAAAGGTACCCAGGCATGGATGTGATTTTAAATTTGTTAATTATATAAACAACTGAAAAGTCCCCCTCTACTGTTTTTATTTCTGTATGGTGCACCTTTAACAATTACAATGATGGCATACACTACACTAGATATTTCACACTTTCAACAAATCATGCTAGACCCCAAATGTAGCTTCATTAGAAACTTAAGGGAAACTGTTGTATTTTGCACACAAAAAACTTAATTTGCTTTAAAGCTTCATTAATGAACCCTGATTTTGTAAAAACTGTACTATTAATTAATGAAAATGATCAGTATACAGTACTTCAGAGAGTATTGTATGTATCATGCCAGGAAATACAAATGTTTTGACCAGGTATTCAAATGTCTAAAAGATAAACATATCTGCGCACATTGTAAAGCTTTAATGTCATTATGAAAGCCTCTGATTTGTTATTTGATCAGGCTACTTGATCCCAAAGGACAGAAATGAAGACAGATCTGAAAAATGCAGATTTCTTTATATGTTCATTTGTATTCCGTGCCGAGGGATAAAATGAAGCAGGCAAACATTTTCTGATGCAGAGGGAAATTTCACCTTCACCAAAGAACGATAATATATTATTAAATTTACCTCTCTCACCAGACACACTTAGCTGACCACAGCATATTTATCCCCTTATCCAACCCTTACATCTTGGCAGGGGAAAATGTTCTGTCACATTTAAGGCGTTTTAAAGATGAAAAAGAACGCCTCTTTTCAGCATTCCTAAAAGCATCCCTTTTGTAAAATCTGATTAGCTGTGCTGTGGTGTCACACCGTAGAGCACTCACACAGGAGAACAAATATCCAAACGAACCGTGCTGTCCTGAAGGAACAGCTCGTCCTGTACCATCAGCGGTATTTGTTACATGGGCTCAAAAAAAATTTGATTGATCCTACATTGAATTATTATTTTCGCATCCTTTTCGTTCCGACGGGAGACACTGACAAGTCGTTTGATCACTGTGATCTTCTGCCAAGGTCACATTTTTTTTCCCCTGTTCCTTGTGGCTAATGAACTTTTTATATACAAAAAAGTCAGCTTGTCAGCATAAGTGGTGTGTTAAGTTTGAATCAAGTTACAAAAATAAGGGCATCAACTAGACCATCAAATCCTAATGCATATATCCCTGATCGAGACAAAGACCTTTACTTGGTTTTGATGTCAGGCGATTGTTGAGATCTAAGTCACTTTTTCAACACAGCAATACAAAATTTCAAAAAAAAAAAAAAACTTTAGAAAATGAAATTATTCAGATGTACAGGCAACAACAGCATTTCTGCCTGAGTGTGGCTGAGGAGCAAGAGTCATGACCAGCAGTTAGCACACACCTCCAGTGTGTGACTGGTGAACGCGCTAAATATGAAAAATGTTACATGAAAACTGTTTTTTGTGGCCCTACTGAGGGCGGCCTAAGCAAGGGCATCCAGAAGTATTTTACACACTTTATCTACTGTCTATAAGCAATAAGTGTGCTAAATTTAACCATCACTTTGAGTACCCAGGAACCAAGAGCAGTGAATAAAAGTAAAATGTACTGATCTATAGATCATGCCTGGAAAGTATACTAACACTATGGATGTGTCAGAAACACATTGGTTCCCTGTACTGGGTGTGGGATTACATCAAGGTCAACAAGAATTATTTGATTTACAATTATAGGAATTACGATAAAACTTTGCCAAAACTGAGTGAAATAAGGCAATGCTGGTAAGGGTTATGCAAAGAAGAAAAACAGGAAGAAAAAATAAAGAAGTAAAGAACCAGTAACAAAACATTAAAGCCTAAAATGACAAACTCTGTTAACAACCACTAAATGAAAACGTTAACATAATAAGAAATACATTACGTCCACGCAGCAGTTACAAGTCTATTTCCGCAGCACAAGAAATGTACCGCTTTGTTTCTTGTACATAATAAAATGAACAAAAGAACTGACTGACACACTACTTTTGTTTGATCACTGTGCTCAGGTTCTTTTTTCTGCTCACCTATTTTCTGTCTTTGTTGGATGTCAAAAATAAAAACAAGACAAAGCAATGTGCACCTGCAAGCTGCTTAAAAGGCACCTCCCAGATATATGAAAGAGTGATCTCATGGCACTTGGAGTCCGACTGTTTTTGTTTAGGCTGTTCACATCTGTGCAGGTTTCCAGCTAGCAATAACAAAGTTTGCCATACATACCCATGTGGAAAAGTAACATATGTCAGTAACTACAGGTTAAAATTTGAAATCCATAACAAAAAGAATGTATATCTGATATACTGACAACTGCACTGAATGCATTTTGGACAGACGAAAAATTGACTCTAATATGTCTGCTGGGATGAGCGTTGAGTGATGCACATTCCCTGAAAGTGAGTCATATAGGGAAGTGAATGCGTGCTCTCATCATTGTGCAGGAACTTCCTTGCAGCAAACTTAGTAAAGAGGGAATGAGTGGAATTGATGCAGTGATGTTTAAAATAGGGAGTGTACTCTGTACTGTGTACTGTGTAAAAACCTGCTGGCTTCCCTGTCACATTTGTGGTTTCCTATCTGGTGTGAAGAACAGTGACTATTTCAGTACATTATCCTAGCCTTTTATATCTTGATTGTCTACACTACAGGTTCATGCAATATTGCCATGTGTTAAGAATTGTAAATCCTCTCCAACAATCACTCAACTCCAATTCCAACATCTTCTCTCACTACATCAGCAGCTACCTAGTGAAAGAACACAAATATTTCTTTCCAAAGTGACCTGTACCTCACATAATTTGTATAATTCACAATCCCTAACTGTCTGGGAGTGATTAACTAAATATCACTGAACCATATGACCCTACCATCCAGGGAGTGGACATCATCTCTGTGCCTGCCCCCAGAGGAATGACTGAAAGATATACCTCAAATTAAGTGCAATTAAATCACAGCCAACAGAAAATAATAGTATGTCTATTTAAAATAGCTTTTTAAATGTTGTGTTTGGTTTTCACCTTTGGCCCCAGTGAGTCACAGTATGAAGAAATGCAAACAAACACATCACACAGAAATGTCCATTTGAATTACTATTTTACTTCTCCATACTTATTTTAAAAAAATAACTTATTTTATTTAAAAACATATTTTTAAAAATGCATGCCTACTCTGGAGTGTTGCTCCCCAGTACTACCCTTCGCAACCATGGCAAATTGATGGGATCCATGGTATGGACCATGTTTGTGCATGACCAATTTAACAAAACAACAAACTAGCCCCGAAGCTCTCCAGAGGAGCATACAACAGAAGTGGCAAATTACACCTTAATGTGCGTTTCTGCTTTTATTTTAGGCTGCTCTCACAAAAGATAACTTCAACTTCTTTCCGTTTGGTATCTCTGACGATGAGGGCTCTTTATTTTTTCCAGGAAGGTTTATATGAAATCATATCATGGGAAACATATGCTGCTCAGTTCACAACAGACTGACCAGCTGGCAAATTATCTAAGTGATACTGCTGCTGCCACACTTAATCAGTCATATGACTGCCCCTCACTACTTGTGTGCTTACAAGAATGGGGCCTGATTACTCATTGTCTGTGAGGAAGTGAGTAAAAATCTCAGTCATTCAAATTTTTCTAGACAACAAACACAAGAGTTTTAGGAGATCATCAATACATTGAGTTTTATGCTTCACAGGACATCAACAAAAACACAGCATCAGAATTTTACAGTAAATAGTACATTATGAACCGCTATTAAAATAACACTGAAGTTGAATAGACCATTTCTGATGAAGACAAA